>BSBM01001409.1:10175000-10775000 GCA_027924585.1 Larix kaempferi | reverse complement strand
TTTGACTTGTACAGGAATGTACTCTACTCTATAGTAGACAAACTAGTGCACATGTGGAGGTGGGCACAACTTTAATGATGCAGAGTAGGGTATGGGTGCTACTATCATGCCTGTGTACCAGCGCACATTTGAAAAATGGCCAAAAACAAGCTTTTCTGCTCATTTTCAGGAGATGGTTTGGTCTCGAAAAATGTTCCTAAGGGTTGTAATCATCAAATGGGTCAAGAATGAGGTAATTTCAACCATTTTTAGTGTCCCAAATGACCCATCAATACACAAGTGTCCTGTTGTGTAACTAAACTTGATCTCAAGAAGTGTTGTCATGCGACCAAGGGATGCAAGTGTCGTCATGGATGGAGAGGTGTCATTTTAAGCTATAACAGATAGGAAAGCAGAAGCTTCAACTTTTGGATATTTTGAAACTAAGCAGACCCCTGCTGAAGCGGTCTGGATTAGAAAAGCTATTGGGAAAACACATGTTTTCAATCTGGAGAAAAATAAAGAATCCTTTAAAGAAGCAAGGGATATCTTCAAAGATCCAACACCTATGTCGCCAAGAATCTCGTTGAGAAGTGAAATACCGCATATGGAGGATATGCCAGCAGCTTATGACAAGACGTGCACCGCAACAAAGACATACACTTCTGTTGCGCAGTTCGTACAGAGCTGCATGAAATTATTGAAAAGCATAGATGCTATAGTGGAATTGGAAAAATTACTAAATCAGTATGAACCACGCAGTGAGACAGATACTTCCCAAGGCGTAGTTCATCACATCAAGAAACACAAAAGAATAGGTCGAGAAATGAGGCTCAGTGCGTAGATAGGAGATTATGAGATGGATGAGATCATCCTTTAACCTAGGGTCAAAGGTAAATGTCTTGAATAAACAGACATGGAAGCAGACGGGAAGACCAAAGTTGTCATGGTCACCCATACAGTTGAGATTTCCCAACCAGTAGAAAGTCATACTTTTTGGGAGAATAGCCAATATTATTGTTGACATTGATGGAGTGCAAAGTCATGCAGACTTCGAGGTTATTGAAATTGTGCATGATAGTCAACCCTATCCAACACTATTGGGTATAGACTGGGCAATGGATAACCTCGCAATCATAAACCTGAAAACTAAGAAGATGATCTTCGAAGGGTAGGATATTAGGATCATAGAACCATTGGACCCTTCACAAGGAGAAAGGTACACTGAGCTGATTCAAGAAGAATCCAGAGCACATGATCTTGATCGCATTTACAAGATGACTGCGAATCAAGATAACTACATTAATCCTACAGCGGATGGAGCACTTACTTGGCAATGTGACAGTTCTTGCATCTCAGACTCCAATGCAGGATTAAAAAACTGGCAAAGCAAAATGCATGAAGTATCTGCAAGAAGATGCACGCAGATCACAAAGTCACTGCGTTGGATTGGAACCGAGGTAAGTACAATCCCCACTTATGATGGTTCAACTAATGTTGATTCATTTATTCAAGAATATACTATATCAGTTGCAGGTGAACATCGCATACCAGCATTAGATATAGAACTGTGCGCTACACCTGCCAAATGGTAAGTTGTGCATAAGCAGACTTTGACTACTTGGGATCAGTGCAGACACATGATGCAAATCAGATTCATAGAGAAAGTTGCACTAACATTTGGATACTATAGTGGACAGATGGATGCAAGGGATCATATGGAAATTTGTTCACAAGCATGGGAAAAGAGACCACAGACATAATGGGTTCATCTGTTTGTGCACACATTGGAGGAGCAAAATCCAAAGAATTGGTAGACACGAAGCTTCGCAGAGGAACTACGTATTGGATTACCTTAACTGCGAACTTCTAGAGAAATTTTAGCTTTGAAGATGAAAGTCCAAGCATAAACAAAACTCTGCAGGTTATCAAAGAAAGAATATTCAGAGAAGAATGCCCAAGTATAAAAGAGGCATTAGAAGAAATCAAAGAAATGATATATGGAGATGTAAAAGTACCCATGACACTACAACAAGAATGGGGAAGATAGATAAAACATGCCTTTGAATGCTATAATCTTTCCGAAAATGAAGAAGAACAAGAAGAGAGCGATGAGGAGGATCCGCGCAACATCAATATACCTGAGTCAGAAGGAGTGCGCGATGTAGAGGGACCTCCACTTGAAATTCCAGATATGAGCGGCCCTGTAAAGACAAGAAAAGTGAACATTGGCACAAGTGAAGAGCCAAAGTTTGTATCCATTGGATATTACTGGGACGATGCAATGGTTGCACAGATCGCAGACCTTCTGCATGAGTATCAAGACCTATTTCTGAAAAAATTCTCTGAAATGAAAGGCATTTTCGGCGAATTGGGAGTTATGAAGATACTTCTCAAGCCAGGCGCGAAGCCCGTTAAGAAGAGGACTTACAGACTGAATCCCAGATATAAAGAAAGAGTGAAGGCAGATCGACAAAATGCTTGATGCAGGGATCATCGAACCAGTCGAAGAGTCAGAGTGGATAAGCCCGATGGTTATCCAAGATAAAAAGACTAAAGGTGAGATCAAGATCTGCGTAGATCTGAGGAAGCTAAATGATGCTACGCTGCACGATCCATTTCCTACTCTATTTACAGATGAAGTATTAGATAATGTTGGAGGAAATGAGGCCTATTCATTTACTGATGGATTTTTTGGATATCATCAGATCAGGATTGATCCAGTAGACAGGCATAAGACAACATTTTCCACTAAATGGCGATCATATCAGTATACAGTGATTCCTTTTGGGTTGAAGAATGCACCTACCATATTTTTCAGATTTGTTGTAGCTGCATTTAAGGACTTTATCCATAAGTTTTTAGAAGTTTATTTTGATGATTGGACTGTCTTTGGTTTACTGAAGAACCACTATGAGAATCTAAGAATGATGTTAGAAAAATGTAGGCAGCATCAGATTTCTTTGAATTTGAAGAAATGTATCTTTTCTGTGCCCTATGGAATCCTGGTGGGACACATTGTCTGTAGACATGGTTTGATTGTTGATCCTGTAAAGATCGCAGTTATTGTGAACCTTCCAGCACCGAACTCAGTGAAACCACTTCGCACCATGTTGGGACATACAGGATACTATAGAAAATTCATCAAGGATTATGCACAGATAACCGTGCCGATGGAGAAGCTGTTGAATAAAGAAGCATAGTTCATATGGAATGCATAATGTGAGAAGGGATTGGACACGTTGAAAGAGAAGATGGTAACTGTGCCAATCCTAGTTTTTCCAGATTGGGATGAGCCATTCCATGTGCATGTTGATGCTTTGGCTATAGCGTTGGGCATTGTGCTCGCTCAACCAGGTGAAGGGGATATTGATCACCCCATTGCATTCTTGAGTAGGAAGATATCTTCAGCTGAAAAGAACTATACAACCACATAAAGAGAAGCTCTAGCTATAGTGTACGCATTGCAGAAATTTAGGCACTATTTGCTGGGTGCGCACTTCTCAATGTTTACTGACCATTCTGCTTTAAAGTATCTGATCAATAAACCAGTGTTAGGAAGGAGAATTTATAGATGGTTGTTGCTCTTCCAATAGTATGATTTTGAAATTGTGGTTAATCCAAGAAGAGTGAACCTAGGACCTGACCATCTCTCAAGGATTGAGTCAGGTGAAGAACCCGCAAACCTCGAAGACAACCTACCTGATGCGCAGTTGTTTGCAATACAGATTGTCGTTGATTATTACAAGGATATTGTAGACTTTTTTACTACGGGATTGGAACCCATAGAGTTCACTATGCAGCAGAAGAAGCAGCTGGTAGTTAGAGCAGCAGACTTCACTATCATAGCAAGACAACTATACAGGTTGGGACCAGATGAAGTGTTGCGCAGATGTGTGTTGGAACACAAGAAGACATTCGTATTGGCCGATGCACATTCATGTGTATCTAGAGGTCACTACGTAGGAAGAGCTACTGTTCAGAATATAATGAGAGCGGGGCTATGGTGGCCTACAATTCATCAAGATTTGAAGGAACATTGTCGGAGCTACGAGTCTATCAGAGGACAGGAAGGTCGTCACGAAGAGATTAAATGCCATGGAATCTGCAGTTGACACTTCAAGCATTTGAGAAATGGTCCATTGATTTCGTGGTACCTATTAACCCACCAAGAAAGAGGATTGGTGGGAGATACATTATCACCGCGATTGATTATCTCACCAGATGGGAAGAGGCTAAACCAGTGAAGGACTGTAGTGTAGTTACTGCCGCACAGTTCATCTTTGAGAACATCCTTACCAGATTTGGATGCCCAAAATTTTAATGAGTGATCAAGGGACTCACTTTTTGAGCAGAACTATAGAAGCCCTTAATAAAGAGTTCCACATTTATCATCAGAGGAGTACACCGTACCATCCTCAAGCTAATGGAATAGTTGAAGCTTTCAACAAGGTACTGGAGAATGCACTGACAAAGGTATGCAATGTAAACAAGGATGATTGAGATCTGCGCATTCTAGCTATGTTAAGGGCATACAGGACCACTTGCACGAAGTTGATAGGCCATACGCCTTTCATATTGGCCTATGGACAGGAAGTTGTGATGCCGATGGAGTATATTGTACCCAACTTAATGATAACTGCATTTACAGGCATGGAAAAGGAACACACAATAGAAGAAAGGCTTCTACACTTGGTTAGATTGGAAGAGGATTGCTTCATTACAGGATTTCACCAGAAAGTGCAGAAAGACAGAGAAAAAGCATGGCATGATTGTCACATCAAGAACAATTCCTTTTAGGTAGGTGATCGTGTCCTCCTGTGTGATAGTAAGTTTATGAAATTTCGTGGCAAATTTAAAATGCATTGGCTTGGACCATATACTGTTATGCATGTTACTAACGGTGGCGTAGTTCAGTTAGCCAAGTTAGCAGGAGATAACTTACCAAGTTTGGTGAATGGAAGTAGACTAAAAACCTACAGGGATAGTCCTACTTCATAGAATCCTTAGTGATTAGAAGAGAAGGGAATTTTTAAGTGTCAAGTACAGTTGAAATTGGGAACTAGAAATGCAAAAAGAGTCTGTACACAGTTTTGGTCCAATATGTGAAGTTTGATAGAAAGAATGCATGTACCGCGTAGCACTAGTCAAGAAGAGAAGCTGCATGGATAAAAAAAATAAAAAAATTTAAAAAAAAAGAAAGAGAAAAAGAATATGAAAAGAAAAGAAAAAGTGTGCAGTACGAAGCTCAAAATGTAGCTGCGCAGATCAAGTAGAACAAGAAGGATGAAAAGTTAAGAAGAAAAATGACACCACGAAGTAACGACGCCAGAGTAGTGACAACTCGTCATGCAGTTCAATGCAATGCTTCAAGAAATTAGCCGTTAAAATGTCGGTCACAAACCTAGCCGTTATACAGTGATTTTGTCGGCGACTGCTTGAGGATTTAACGCCAAAATAGTCGTTCTGAAGAAATTAATGAAGGAAATTACCTGAATCCTCAGCGAATTTGGCCAACGGATATGCCAGTTAATGCTTTTCTAGTCGTTGATGAGTGCGTCTAAAGCTAACTGCGAATATAAATACCGTCACATTTAGGCTCAAGGGCGTTACCGAAACTCTGAAATTTTTCTATGAGCCATAGATTGAATCTGTTTCCCAAGAACGTTAAGTTACCCCATGACTCCGCAGAAGAAATTTTAGTGAATGTCTGAAAGTTCTACACTTGAGCAAGAGTTTACAGTCGAGCAGACTGTGTGTATTTTTAAACACAAAGGGATTGAAGGGTTGATGAGAACCCCTGCTAAGAAGGTTGTTATAGAACAAGGTTAAGGTTCATGTCATTCTCCACGACATTCCATACTTATCCAAAGTAAGGGTAAGCAACTAGCAGTGGAGAAGACAATGTCAAAGATGATGAGCTCCAAACTTACAGAAGTTCCGCTTGGCAATAAAAAAATCCCGTTAACCTTGACCCCTGAGTATATCTCTCTGCATGCACAGAATGCACCAACCATTAAGCTGTCCAGAAATGCGAAGTATGAGATACTGCTTCCAGCAATGTCCAAACATGTGAAGCCAGAAGCAAATATTTTGGGTAAGCTCGCGGATTGTAAGTTCGAGGACTACGACTTACTTCAAATGCAAAAGGATCCGGTTGAGCCTAAGTACCCACAATTTCAGCCAGATAAATATATGTGCAGGAGGAACAATGTGAAGAGCAATCCTGTGCTAGTCATGCAAAATTGGTTATCCGAAGAAGTGGATTCGGGGTTGTTGAACCTATTGCGGATCACGCACTTCGACTGGAGCCCAGAACTGAACGTAGTGGTGTTCACTCTCATATCGCACACACATCAAGGCTATCTTTGGATGGATAGAAATGTTGACCTGAACATCGACTTGATCCATTGCATCACAAGGTTAAGTAAGTGAGGCGAGGACCCTAAGAAATTTTTTCAAGGAAAATCCAGGGATAAGGAAGTCACTGCATAGATGAAGCAGGCACATCAGATTCTGAAAGGAAAAACAGGATTCATCATGGATAATATAGCTGATGATGCTATGCAGTTCGTAACACAACTGCTAGCAGGAAAAATTTTGAGAAAAACAAGGCTGACATAAGTCCCAGCTAGCACAATGCTCCTTAGGGTGAAGGCCGCACTGGGGGGAAGATTTAACAGGTGCCAATATCTATTGAATTAATTTCCCGAAGATGTGTGTGACACGCAAATGCACCACAGTATCTTCCATTACAGCTAGTTGATGGTATTGATTGCGTTCGTAGCTTGGAAGGACCCAAGGCACTATGGTGGCCTTATCTCTCCCAACGCTGACTGTAGAGGACCCAGGTATCAAACCTATGGGCGAATTTGATGCCATAAAGACAGCACACATCCACTAGTACAAAATGAGGAATTAATGACTAAAATTTGACTATAAACGACTATTTTTGAGTCAGTGACTAATAGTAGCCGATTTTCGCTATCTTATAGCTAGTCGTATTTCACTAGTCATTAATTGGTTGACTTATTAGTCATTGATTTAGTCATTGACAGTAACTGATTTAGTCATTGATTTAGTCATTGATTTCGTCACTGATAGTCACTGATTTAGTCATTGATTGCCACAATTAATGACCAAATATACGACTAAATAAAATACTAGATGATAACATATTAATGACTAAGCTAAATATGATTAAATGTTAGTCACGCTATAAGATACTAGAAATTAGCTACTAATAGTCGTATATATGCGAATTTAGTCATTTTCTTAGTCACTAATTTATGATAGAATATGGAGGAATCAAACCACCAATCTCCTTGTTGATGTATTTGTAACTTCGGAAGATATTCTTCTCTATATTACATTTGTACTTTATTGTATCCCCAATGGATATGTATTATTCCTCCGATTGGAAGTGTCATCATTTGTATTTGCAAGTGTCGCAAGAGTTATTGTAAGTGTCACAACTTATATTTGATGGGTTATTAGACCACCTTGCTAGGGTCGTCCCTGTATGAGTTGTGTGGGTCAAAGGGTTATTAGAACACCCTAGTGGGATTGGCCCAGAGTCAGTTTATGTTAATTTGTTAATTTGGGGCCGACCTAGTTGAGTAAAGGTCAAGTGAAAGTAAAAGTATACATAGAGAGTGTGACTCTCTCATTTGACACATGCTCTCATTCACTCACTTCGCATTAGTGAGAGAAGAAGAGGGTGCGCACAAGTGGAGGAGGAGCATGCTGCTGAAGATATCTATCTCTTGGGTTTGATCATGTTGATCCTTGTATTGATGCTTATTCTATCTCTGAGGAAGTTGCGGGGTTTTTCACCTTCTTGGCTTTCCCTGGTGAAATGTTTTGTGTCTCTTGTCTCTTGTCTCTTATGTTAGATATGCTGTACATATTGTTCTTTCAGTTAAGATCCTAGATCATAATGAATGAAATGATGAAAAACTAACATGGTAGAAGATCTAGCCTGAAGGAAGGCATGGTATGGCATTTATGATACTTGTTGCACTTGCGACAAATTGGAAGCTAGGGCTTGATATAGAAAAAACCATTCATTGTGGCACTTTTGCTATAAATCCATTTTAGCGAAGGTTTAGGTTCTGAAACTTTCACAAGTAGTGGATAACATCCCCATGTACCTTGTGTCCGAAGCACAACATCTAATTCATTTTAATTTGTTTTTTTATGATCAGTACAATCTAGGGTTTCTGCCTCTTCTAGATCTCAATCATAAACAGGTGACCTAGGAAAAAAGGTCACAACTTGGGGTAGGAAGCTCCAAATGAAATTCTATAAAAAGTAACAGTAAGAGAATGGACTGTAGTTTCTCAAGTAATGTTTTAGAGGCCAAAATTGAACCAGTGACATGTGGCACTCCATACAAGTTCGCTCTCATGTTTTATCCCATAAACAGGTCACGTTGCGACACTTGGCATAACGCTCTCTCAGAGAATCCAATTGAGGTCAGACCTTTGGGGTTGGAAAGATCATAGGTCAGGATACCATAGGCCAAAGTTTCAGACCCTGTGGATTCGTAATTTCAAAGATGCACCAGAAACAATCAAGTGCATATTTCTGTCAAAACAGAATTGGATTCTGAGCACCTTCGTTCTTGGCTTGTCACTACTGCGGGAATTTAGGGCTTCGGAGAAAGTTGGAATTTTTGGAATCAGAGACCATGGTTGAATGCTCCTCATAAAAATGAAAATTTAGAGACCAAGATCGAATTTTTTGGTTGGGCAGAAGGCCGAGCTTGATCAAACACTAGTTCATGATTTTGATCGGAAAGGTGGAAAATTAGGGCTTCTGCAAAAGTTGGATTTTTTTAAATCTGTGACCATGGCTGGAAGCTCCTTAGAAAAATCGACGTTTAGAACACAATATCGAATATTTTGGATGGGCAGAAGATCGAGCTTTATCAAACCCTAGTTTAGGTTCCTATCGAGAAGATCCGGAAGTTTCAAAGGCAATTTTGAGGGGTCAAATTTTGGAGATTTCAAAATTGAAGTATACCAGCTTGATCAGCTCAGCAAGGAACATCTTTCCATCATTCAGAAGTTTGAAATTCAAAGTTTGAATTTTTAGGGTTTCTCTCACAAACCCTAATCCATCTCCAGATCCAGTTTCAGCAAATCGGATTGAGTTAATCCTAAAAGAGAATGAATTGGACACCTGCATAAGTGAATAAGTTCCAGTTCTAGAGGGAGATGAGGTTGAGACTTTACATGAGAAGGCTACAAGCAATCCCGACAGGTATGACTTGAGGAAATATAGGTATGTTTTGAAATATAGTCATGATTAAGTTTATGATATGTTTTTCTTCATATTATTAAGGTTAGTACAATCTTGAATAATTTTAGACTTGTCTTATCACCCTAGTAAAAGTATGAATGCATGATAGAAGACATTCACTAATTAGGGTTATGACACTTATGATTGTACTAATGCACTGTGGTGTTGTATGAGGTTGATGTTGTCCGCTAACATGAAAGGTACATCAAGAAAGTTCTAGTTCAAGAACATATGACCATGGTGACATGAGGACAAAGACTCATCCATAGTCATGGATCGCATAGAATCTCTACTTACGAGGTGTGTATAATTTGGTTCTACAATGGTTAACTTATGTGTTATGCAGGTTACTAAGAACAAGTCATTGAAGAAAACAAGAAGACATTGTTTGGGTATGTTAGACATAACTAGCAAACATGATAACCATGTATGTTTTTCCTATATCAAGTTAGAATCCTACCTTGAGTTAGGATCTTATACTTTTGTATAAATGATTATTCTTGAAGTTAGAAGTTTAAGTAATCAACGGTTTATGCATATTATGTTTCTTACTTTGATTAATGATATGACTAACCAGAAGAGTCCTATGGTCAAATAAGAATATGCATGAGTAAAAGAAGTCTTCCCTGAAACCTTGAATACTAATGCTTATTACCTATGAATGAAATGATCATGATCATACATATTTAAGATTTTTTAGAATTATGATGTTTTGATAGTATTGATATTATACTAATGCATGTATGATTATGTATGAGATCTTGGGGATGATACAATGATGACACTAGTGCACACTTAAGCATGCATAGTGGTCCAGGATGGATATAAGTTCAAAGACATATAATCCAGGAAGCAAAGATCAAGAGGGATCACTCTCTAGTAGTTTCTGCAAGGAAGCAAAGATTGAGAGGGAGTCCACACTACACCCAAACAAAGATAAGTATTTGAATTGTCATTTCTTGTATATATGATTACTTAAATGATGTTGTTTAGTCATGTACATACTTATGTTCCTAGATTTAGGTTGTGTATTATGCATATTAGAATAATTGCATTAATGAACAATATACTACTAATATGCATGGGTAAGTGGCCTATGGCACTGTACAACATTCCATTGCTACTTATCTAGAATGAAACCTCTTTGCTGACATGTTGGGAGTAGTGCAAACTCTTAACAATGTTCTGGTAGAGATGGAAGGCATCTAGAAAGTTATGGGATATGGATAAATGTTGTATTGAAGCATTAGCTATGATAAGTTCACGAGTGTATGACATATATTATTATGTGTAAGATTTTGTTTTGAAAACTATGAGAAGGTTCTAATCATGCAATTTAATTTGACTTGTAGGAAAGATCATGTACAATCACCTAGAAAAGAAGGACAACAACATTTGTTCCAATAACAAAGTTCAAAGAAAACTATTTATTGAAGATATTGAAGAATCTGAAGTTCCCAGGATTCGGAATGCAGTAATGGAAGAATTCCATGATCGAGGAATACCAGTCGATCATGAAGAATGATGTTTGGGATGTGGTCCCAAGACTAGATGGGAAGTCTGTTGTGACTTCCAAGTGAATCTATAAGATCAAGCATGCTACAGATGGTAGCATAGAGAAATACAAGGCAATATTTGTAGCTCATGGCTTCTCCTAGAAAGAGGGAATAGATTATGAAGAGACTTTTTCTCCTGTAGCCAGATACACTTCCATTAGAACAATACTTGCTCTGGCTGCAGTGATGAAGTGGAAGATACACCAAATGGATGTCAAGATAGCTTTCTTGACTGGTGTAGTCAAAGAGGAAGTGTATGTGGAGCAGCCACTTGGTTTTGAGACACATGACAGGGAGTCATATGTGTGTAGGTTGAAGAAAGCCTTGTATGGCTCGAAGCAAGCTCCTAGGACTTGGTATGGTAGGATAGACAGCTTTCTATCCAGTTTGGGATTTACTAAGAGTAAGGCGGATTCCAACCTTTACTACAAGTTTGAGGAAGACAATCTAGTGATACTACTATTGTATGTGGATGACCTATTTGTTACAGGTGAGGATAAATAGATTGCCGATACGAAGAGGAAGCTTGCTACCGAGTTCGAGATGAAGGACTTGGGGATGATGAACTATTTTCTAGGCATGGAGGTGTGGCAGAGTGCAGATGCGATCTTCCTTGGACAAGGGAAGTATGCAGTAGAGATCCTGAAGCAGTTCGGGATGATGGATTGCAAGGCCATAGCCACACCTATGGCATCGAACCTAAAGCTTTTGTGTGATACTTCATCTGAATCGGTTGATGCCACGATGTATCGTAGATGATTAGGTACTTGATGTACCCGATGAACACGAGACCATATATTTGCTTTGCAATCAACACCTTGAGCCAGTTTCTAACAGATCCTAGACATGTTCACCTGATTGTTGTAAAGCATATTCTAAGGTACCTGAAGGGTACGTTTGATTATGGGCTCAAGTATGATGTGAATCAAAAGTTTAACCTAGAGGGTTATGTTGATTCTGATTGGGAAGGAAGTGCTGCAGATAGGAAGAGCACTTTGAGGTGCTGCTTCAATATGGGATCAGATGTGATCTCTTGGTTTACCAGGAAGCAATCCTACGTAGCACTGAGTATAGCTGAAGTATAGTATGTCACAGCTTGTTCAGCCAGTTGTGAGGTAGTATGGCTGAGGAAGCTACTGTGTGAGTTATTTGATCTCCCGTTGGATGCTACCTGTATATTCTTTGACAACCAGAGTTATGTGAATTTATCTGAGAACCCTGTGTTCCATGATAGGTCGAAGCACATCGAGATCAAATATCACTATATCAGGGATATGGTGCAAAGAGGAGTAGTGAATCTTTTGTATGTTGCGATTGATGAGAAGGTTGCAGATGTGTTGACTAAACCACTAGCCAGAGTGAAATTTGAGTACTTTAGAGAGATTCTTGGTGTTCTTCAAATAGAAGATACTTCGAGAAAGAAGTGATGGTACACATTTGCAGGATCCATTCCAAGCATGGTGATAGGAGGGTCCTTCCCATGGCTTTGGATGTAAGCGTTGTGTGATGAGCATTAGGACGATGCTCTGGATGATGTTCTGCATGATGATCATATGCATCAGGTGGATGCTTTACATGATCAAGTGGATCATGTGTGATGATATGCATCAGGTGGATTCTTTGTATGATTAGTTTGATTATACGATGATGACGAGTATCAGGATAATGCTCCATATGACATGCATCAGGATGATCATATGTGACAAGTATTAGGATGATGCTCCAGATTACATGTATCAAAATGATGTTATGACAATGATCAGGATGATCATATGTGACGAGTATCAGGATGATACTCCAGATGATATGCATCAGGACGATGTTGTGACAATGATCATGATGATCATGCGATGATGATGTGCATCAGGATGATGTACTATATGATGATAATCAGTATGATCATGAGTATCGGGTTGATACTCCATGGTCATGGATAGGTTGTGCAATAAGCATATAATAGCGCCTTGGGAGGTTTGCAGATACTCTTTCGAGGTTTTATCTATGGCATATAATAGTGCCTTGGGATATCTGTAAAATGCTCTTTTGAGGTTTTGCTTGGGAGGACATATAATAATGCCCTAGGAGGTTTGCAGATACTCTTTCGAGGTTTTGCCTATGGTATATAATAGCACCTTGGTATATCCGACAAATGCTCTTTCAAGGTTTTGTCCTATGGAATATAATAGCGCTATGGGAGATCCAATAGGTTGGGCTATGTGCTTGTAATCAATCCTGGGATGCTCTTTCAAGGTTTTTCCATGACCACATGTAATAGCTCCCTGAGAGATCCAATAGGTTGAGCTGTGTGCTCGTAATCAGTCCCGGGATGCTCTTTCGAGGTTTTATGGTGACCACATGTAATATCGCCTTGGAATATCCGATAGGTTGAGTTGTGTGCTCGTAATTAGTACCGAGATGCTCTTTCAAGGTTTTGTGGTGGTCACATATAATATCGCCCTAGGAGATCTGATAGGTTGAGCAGCAAGCTCGTAATCAGTCCTACGATACTCTTTGGAGGTTTTGTGACGCACGTAATAAGTCCTGAGGATTCCATAGTATGGCCAGTGATGATGAAGACGTACAGGAGGCTAGGCCTACATCCAACATGAAAAAGGGATGGCTCTGTAGAACTTCCTATGATGGGAAGAATTCATAGATAGCTTAGTGATCGATATATTGAGTACAATAGCAATGATGATGATGATGCTCCGTGATCTAGTGACGATGATCCAGATCCATAATTAAAGAATTGTTCCTATATGTATTGATGACTTGCGTCTAGAGAATACCTTCCTAGTCAAGAGGGAGTGTTGATGTATTTGTAACTTTGGAAGATATTCTTCAATGTATTACATTTGTACTTTATTGTATCCCCAATGGAGATGTATTATTCCTCTGATTGGAAGTGTCGTCATTTGTATTTTCAAGTGTCGCAAGCATTATTGTAAGTGTCGCAACTTATATTTGATGGGTTATTAGACCACCTTTCTAGGGTCGGCCCTGTATGAGTTGTGTGGGTCAAAGGGTTATTAGACCACCCTAGTGGGGTCGGCCCAGAGTTAGTTTATGTTAAGTTGTTAAGTTGGGGCCGACCTAGTTGAGTAAAGGTCAAGTGAAAGTAAAAGTATAAATAGAGAGTGTGACTTTCTCATTTGACACATTCTCTCATTCACTCACTTCGCATTAGTTAGAGAAGAGGAGGGTGTGCACAAGTGGAGGAGGATCATGCTGCTGAAGATATCTATCTCTTTGGTTTGATCATGGTGATTCTTGTATTGATGCTTATTCTATCTCTGAGGAAGTTGCGGGGTTTTTCACCTTCTTGGTTTTCCCCAGTGAAATGTTTTGTGTCTCTTGTCTCTTATGCTTGATATGATGTACATGTTGTTCTTTCAGTTAAGATCCTAGATCATAATGAATTAAATGATTAAAAACTAACACTCCTTCCTATAATTAGGCAATTTCTCTACCATTGAGCTACCACCCTTTAAGAAGTTGTTATTGCTTGAAAATGATGATATTCAAACAAATTTTGCATCATTCATTCAATCATATAAAATAATGATTACCAAGTTACTATAGATCCATAATGGCTTACCTTGTACTAGTCCTTCAAGTCTTTCAACTGCATTTATTAAGTGCAAATATAATAAAAGCAATTGAAGAACTTGAAGGACTAGTACAAGGTAAGCCATTATGGATCTATAGTAACTTGGTAATCATTATTTTGTATGCTTGAATGATGAAAAATGAAAAGATCCCAAAAATTTATAGGAATGAAAAGTATGCCATTCATTGTTAAACTATCTACCGAGTCATCTAGAGTCATGCCAATATATTTGAATGTGACTTAAAATTCATAAGTAACTTGAAGATAATGGTGGACGATTCCATGGAAAGGAGAATTTCAGTTTATATAGAAGCAAAGGATGATAAAATGGTGTCCCGAACTCATCTTCCTCCAATGTGGGCCAAGCCACCATCCCCTATAAAATGAACACAGGTGCATGTTTCTCTCAAGTTCCATAAACATATTACATAGCCTTCAAATAGTTTCAATCATATTTGGATATCCATCTTAACTTCAAAGGACCCAAACTTGAACTAGTAAATTTGGAATATTTAAAATATATGTACAAAAAATCTCCACATCTAATAAACAAATACATCATTTACTTATTGCATGATATTAGAATGGATGTACATATTGTTAGACAACATTTTGAGAGTTTTTATAAGATTTGGATGTTCATTCCTAGGATGTATATGTCCATCCTAGGAAAAAGTAACCTCTAAAATATTTTTAAAAAATCAGATAGAAATTTTGGAATCAACAAGATAGGATCCCTTGCAATTTTTCATTAGTCTTCAATAGAGCAACTCATTAACCAAAATGTATATAGAATTGTAAAAAGAAATATACTACTAATTCCATTTCACATCAAGAAGAATGGGCATTATCTCTAAGTACTCTTAGCTACTAGATAAATGGAAATGAAATGAGATTAAATATTAGAAACAATACCTTCAATTTTGCTTGCTGACAAGAAGTATGAATACTTATGTGATCATTTTATTTAGAGGTAACTTAAATAGCCACTAACCTGCAATCAAGGAAAGGAACCATGTTCATATTGATATATAAATAAAATAAAATAAAAGTTAAAGATAGACTATGCCAAACCCACTATCATATATACCTCGGAAGAGAACTAGCAAATCTCCCACAACTGTTCAACTTTGTCCAAAATGCCCACATGGCATGCCACTGTTTAAACAAAACAAAAAGAAATTGAAAACATGAAAGTATAAATTTACTCTACCTGTCTATTGGATGCAGAGTCCCATAGATGTAATTCAAGCACATGGAATAAAATTATAAATGGACAAAAAGAAGAAAACAATGTGGTTTAAACCTTCCTTTATATACTCAGATATATATTATGATCAAAGTTTGTCTCTTAGTAGACAAGTCACTAACGAAACAATTGACATACCTGAGAGAGAGAGAGATAGGTAGTTGTAGGGCAGAGTGAGACAAATTTAGACCTCAAGGTATTAATCAAAATAGTCTAGAAATGAGGATGAACTTTCAATCCTATTGCTGAAATAAATGACAATCTGTTATCTCCCGAATTGACCACCGTCATTTTGGATGACAGAATGGCTATATTACAACGACCAGTAAATCTAAAGGACTAAAAGTAGCAGAATCGTCAAGGAATTGGCAAAAAATAATTATTGCACAGAGCAGTGAATGGAAATTGGAGGAATATTTTTGCTGAAATCGCGTGATCTTGCAGGGAAATTTTGACGGCCTTCCCGAACTCCAAATTCAAATCTGGAAGCACCAATGGATAGCTTATGATCTGTAGATCAAAATCGACTATTCGAACATGCAAAACGGACATCGGACGGTTGAGAAAATCGATTTTTTCCAAAGGCAATTTTTTCAGGAATCCTACAGGTTTCGGCAGCTTAGGCGAGCCCCACAGAGCTCATTAGCTGCCGAAAGGTCTGACTTCCGGCGGCTAAGGCACGAAATCAGCAGAAAGCAGCGTTTTGGGTTTTAATTTTTGAAACAGTTACAGCTTTCGGCAGCTTAGGTGAGCCCCACAGAGCTCATTAGCTGCCGAAAGGTCTGACTTCCGGCGGCTAAGGCACGAAATCAGCAGAATTGTTAGCTGCCAAAAGCCTGTTTTTGGAAGTTTTTTCTATTTTTGCCCAGATTTGACTTTTTCTCAACCAAATCTCTCGAAGTTGGTTTCTAATGATGTATAATAATTAAATACATCAGGTTTAAGAGTTTATCTTGATGTATTTGATGGTTAAGAAGGTTGAAAAGTGAAAATGGTGAACTAGTTAATGAGCAGAAATATTGTATTTTTGCCAAAGGAGGCAAATTCGAATTTTTCATGATGATTCATCAGCCTTGGAAGGCTTTCTACACCTGTCAAAGAGATTGGAGGATATCAGGGCTTTCAAGATAGAGTTTGACTCATTGGATATGATCTTTTCCTATTTTGATTTGATTTTCCATTATTAGCATTCCAGATCCATTTTTATAGGATCTCATCCTACACTTGTTGGTTTGACTATTTTTGGGCAAATCTGATCCATTTTTCATGGATCTAGATTTGATCTTGTAAGGCTATAAAGCCAAAGTCATTTGGAGAACAAAGGGTTCGAGCTTGGAGAGACTTTGCCATATGTTTTAGTTGCTTATTATAATAAAAATCATAGTTTTCTCTTGTTGTTGTTATCAGATATTTTCATCCACCATTGTTCTGCACTTTGTTCAAATTAGCTTAGCCTGTGCTCATAATTTGGATTGAGGAACTTCCTACTGCTGTGTGTGACCCTATGCTATGCATGTATTTGGTTGCATAAACCCTGCATGATTAATATACTTGGTTGTCTTAGCAATATTCTACATTTCATTTCTATATTTTATCATCTGATTTACAGTTTCTAAGAGCACTGGTTCATTTAACTATTTGATAAGCAACCTTTCCATCGAGCTATTGTGGTATCCCATCGATCCATTTACTGAAAAGGGTATTGAATTCTTAAGTTACCAAGCATACTTAGCCATAACCACTAAGTAGTTTCTTGGAGGGCTAACAAATTGGCGCCGTTGCCGGGGAGCGAGGTGAGAAGCTGATCTTCCTGGGAGAACGACACAGATTTGGTCCTTGATGATAGACAAGGATCAGACACTTCACTGGTTATAAATCTTCTATCTGGAAACTCCATGAAGGATGAACTCAGTGGCGACTCCATTGTTCAGAATTCTGTTGGTGATTCCACTGGTATGACATGAACAAAATCTTAGCCAAGAGGTATGCGTTCTGTGATTTTTCAAGCATTACTGGTTTTCCTAATCAAGTGCCTGCTAGAGATGAATGGGAGAACAGTCTTCCTAGATTTCGAGGAGAAGAGGGGGAAGTGCCAGCTGAGCATTTGCTGGAATTTCATGACTACATGCATCGGTTGCAGGTAGTGCATGAGGATGTTCAGATCCGGCTCTTCTGTGTTTCATTAAAAGGGATTGCCCGTGATTGGTATCGATCTTTGCCTAATGCTAGTATCAGCTCATTGGCTGATTTTCATGATGCCTTCCATGTGTTTTGTGAAGGAATATTTCCAGCTGATCTTCTTTTTCCTGAGTGTTGTCATGAGTTTAATCTTTCGAAAGTAGACATTCATGAAGATTATGCTGCTGTAGAAAATACTCTTCATTATGATCAAGAGATCGTTTATCCACATCATGATAGCCATAGTGATGCTTTTGTTATTGCATCAAATGCATCTCCCAACTTATGTTGTCATGAAGATAAGATTGTTCCTATTGAAAATTTGAAAAGTGAAGAGCAGATTTTTATATCAGCAAGTGACAGTTTCAGATCTACAGAGATGGAGGAGGACATCCTACCATGTCCAGATTTGCAAGGGTTGTCTAATCTTCAGCTAGAATAGGTAAACCATGATCCCGGATGTGTTGATGTTGTAGCAGCATATGTTGAGGACAACCCACATCTTCCAGACTTGCAGACAAAGGCAGATTTCAGCATTTATGAAGAGAATGATGGTGGCGAGGAACTAAGCAGTCCATATCAGCAGTTTATTGGATATTTTTCTCCAGCAGATTTTGAGCAGCCTTCTCCAGCAGATCTTGAGCAGTTTATACACATCATTGAGACCAAGGAGGACAGCCAGCCACATCATTTTCATTTACAGTCAGAACAGAAGCTTGAAGAGGTATTCCATTACTATTTTATTGATCCTATTGCCGATTTTCTGGAATCATTTAGCAGTATAAAGAGCAAGATATTCTTATCAGATGAAAGCTGTTTCTATCATTTTTCCAGAACACATCTCTGTTGGCTACGTATTCTTTCATTTTTGGGATCAAGATTAAGAATTCTGTCAGCAAATAAATTTCTTACATGGCTGTGTTGGAAGTGTTCTTTTACTTGATCATCTACCTCTACTGGTTAGTGTAGGGGTAGGTAGATGAATAAGCTCTTCCTATGAGCACGTAGATCATTTTTCATTTGTTATTGAATAAGCAGAACAGGCTGCATGGAAGATACAGGTTGCAGAGGGATCAGTGCTGATGGCTTGATGACTCCATGCCCAATACTAAGGCTACTGGAACTACTTGGTTCTGGGATTCTTCGGAACCTCACTGGGAGGATTCCATCCGCGAGTAGGAGCCAGATGTTATCTCCCGAATTGACCACCGTCATTTTGGATGACAGAATGGCTATATTACAACGACCAGTAAAGCTAAAGGACTAAAAGCAGCAGAATCGTCAAGGAATTGGCAAAAAATAATTATTGCACAGAGCAGTGAATGGAAATTGGAGGAATATTTTTGCTGAAATCGCGTGATCTTGCGGGGAAATTTTGACAGCCTTCCCGAACTCCAAATTCAGATCTGGAAGCACCAATGGATAGCTTATGATCTGTAGATCAAAATCGACTATTCGAACATGCAAAACGGACATCGGACGGTTGAGAAAATCGATTTTTTCCAAAGGCAATTTTTTCAGGAATCCTACAGGTTTCGGCAGCTTAGGCGAGCCCCACAGAGCTCATTAGCTGCCGAAAGGTCTGACTTCCGGCGGCTAAGGCACAAAATCAGCAGAAAGCAGCATTTTGGGTTTTAATTTTTGAAACAGTTACAGCTTTCGGCAGCTTAGGCGAGCCCCACAGAGCTCATTAGCTGCCGAAAGATCTGACTTCCGGCGGCTAAGGCACGAAATCAGCAGAATTGTTAGCTGCCGAAAGCCTGTTTTTGGTAGTTTTTTCTATTTTTGCCCAGATTTGACTTTTTCTCAACCAAATCTCTCGAAGTTGGTTTCTAATGATGTATAATAATTAAATACATCAGGTTTAAGAGTTTATCTTGATGTATTTGATGGTTAAGAAGGTTGAAAAGTGAAAATGGTGAACTAGTTAATGAGCAGAAATATTGTATTTTTGCCAAAGGAGGCAAATTCGAATTTCTCATGATGATTCATCAGCCTTGGAAGGCTTTCTACACCTGTCAAAGAGATTGGAGGATATCAGGGCTTTCAAGATAGAGTTTGACTCATTGGATATGATCTTTTCCTATTTTGATTTGATTTTCCATTATTAGCATTCCAGATCCATTTTTATAGGATCTCATCCTACACTTGTTGGTTTGACTATTTTTGGGCAAATCTGATCCATTTTTCATGGATCTAGATTTGATCTTGTAAGGCTATAAAGCCAAAGTCATTTGGAGAACAAAGGGTTCGAGCTTGGAGAGACTTTGCCATATGTTTTAGTTGCTTATTATAATAAAAATCATAGTTTTCTCTTGTTGTTGTTATCAGATATTTTCATCCACCATTGTTCTGCACTTTGTTCAAATTAGCTTAGCCTGTGCTCATAATTTGGATTGAGGAACTTCCTACTGCTGTGTGTGACCCTATGCTATGCATGTATTTGGTTGCATAAACCCTGCATGATTAATATACTTGGTTGTCTTAGCAATATTCTACATTTCATTTCTATATTTTATCATCTGATTTACAGTTTCTAAGAGCACTGGTTCATTTAACTATTTGATAAGCAACCTTTCCATCGAGCTATTGTGGTATCCCATCGATCCATTTACTGAAAAGGGTATTGAATTCTTAAGTTACCAAGCATACTTAGCCATAACCACTAAGTAGTTTCTTGGAGGGCTAACAAATTGGCGCCGTTGCCGGGGAGCGAGGTGAGAAGCTGATCTTCCTGGGAGAACGACACAGATCTGGTCCTTGATGATAGACAAGGATCAGACACTTCACTGGTTATAAATCTTCTATCTGGCGACTCCATGAAGGATGAACTCAGTGGCGACTCCATTGTTCAGAATTCTGTTGGTGATTCCACTGGTATGACATGAACAGAATCTTAGCCAAGAGGTATGCGTTCTGTGATTTTTCAAGCATTGCTGGTTTTCCTAATCAAGTGCCTGCTAGAGATGAATGGGAGAACAGTCTTCCTAGATTTCGAGGAGAAGAGGGGGAAGTGCCAGCTGAGCATTTGCTGGACTTTCATGACTACATGCATCGGTTGCAGGTAGTGCATGAGGATGTTCAGATCCGGCTCTTCTGTGTTTCATTAAAAGGGATTGCCCGTGATTGGTATCGATCTTTGCCTAATGCTAGTATCAGCTCATTAGCTGATTTTCATGATGCCTTCCATGTGTTTTGTGAAGGAATATTTCCAGCTGATCTTCTTTTTCCTGAGTGTTGTCATGAGTTTAATCTTTCGAAAGTAGACATTCATGAAGATTATGCTGCTGTAGAAAATACTCTTCATTATGATCAAGAGATCGTTTATCCACATCATGATAGCCATAGTGATGCTTTTGTTATTGCATCAAATGCATCTCCCAACTTATGTTGTCATGAAGATAAGATTGTTCCTATTGAAAATTTGAAAAGTGAAGAGCAGATTTTTATATCAGCAAGTGACAGTTTCAGATCTACGGAGATGGAGGAGGACATCCTACCATGTCCAGATTTGCAAGGGCTGTCTAATCTTCAGCTAGAACAGGTAAACCATGATCTCGGATGTGTTGATGTTGTAGCAGCATATGTTGAGGACAGCCCACATCTTCCAGACTTGCAGACAAAGGCAGATTTCAGCATTTATGAAGAGAATGATGGTGGCGAGGAACTAAGCAGTCCATATCAGCAGTTTATTGGATATTTTTCTCCAGCAGATTTTGAGCAGCCTTCTCCAGCAGATCTTGAGCAGTTTATACACATCATTGAGACCAAGGAGGACAGCCATCCACATCATTTTCATTTACAGTCATAACAGAAGCTTGAAGAGGTATTCCATTACTATTTTATTGATCCTATTGCCGATTTTCTGGAATCATTTAGCAGTATAAAGAGCAAGATATTCTTATCAGATGAAAGCTGTTTCTATCATTTTTCCAGAACACATCTCTGTTGGCTACGTATTCTTTCATTTTTGGGATCAAGATTAAGAATTCTGCCAGCAAATAAATTTCTTACATGGCTGTGTTGGAAGTGTTCTTTTACTTGATGATCTACCTCTACTAGTTAGTGTAGGGGTAGGTAGATGAATAAGCTCTTCCTATGAGCACGTAGATCATTTTTCATTTGTTATTGAATAAGCAGAACAGGCTGCATGGAAGATACAGGTTGCAGAGGGATCAGTGCTGATGGCTTGATGACTCCATGCCCAATACTTAGGCTACTGGAACTACTTGGTTATGGGATTCTTCGGAACCTCACTGGGAGGATTCCATCCCCGAGTAGGAGCCAGATGTTATCTCCCGAATTGACCACCGTCATTTTGGATGACAGAATGGCTATATTACAACGACCAGTAAAGCTAAAGGACTAAAAGCAGCAGAATCGTCAAGGAATTGGCAAAAAATAATTATTGCACAGAGCAGTGAATGGAAATTGGAGGAATATTTTTGCTGAAATCGCGTGATCTTGCGGGGAAATTTTGACGGCCTTCCCGTACTCCAAATTCAGATCTGGAAGCACCAATGGATAGCTTATGATCTGTAGATCAAAATCGACTATTCGAACATGCAAAACGGACATCGGACGGTTGAGAAAATCGATTTTTTCCAAAGGCAATTTTTTCAGGAATCCTACAGGTTTCGGCAGCTTAGGCGAGCCCCACAGAGCTCATTAGCTGCCGAAAGGTCTGACTTCCGGCGGCTAAGGCACGAAATCAGTAGAAAGCAGCGTTTTTGGTTTTAATTTTTGAAACAGTTACAGCTTTCGGCAGCTTAGGCGAGCCCCACAGAGCTCATTAGCTGCCGAAAGGTCTGACTTCCGACGGCTAAGTTACGAAATCAGCAGAATTGTTAGCTGCCGAAAGCCTGTTTTTGGCAGTTTTTTCTATTTTTGCCCAGATTTGACTTTTTCTCAACCAAATCTCTCGAAGTTGGTTTCTAATGATGTATAATAATTAAATACATCAGGTTTAAGAGTTTATCTTGATGTATTTGATGGTTAAGAAGGTTGAAAAGTGAAAATGGTGAACTAGTTAATGAGCAGAAATATTGTATTTTTGCCAAAGGAGGCAAATTCGAATTTCTCATGATGATTCATCAGCCTTGGAAGGCTTTCTACACCTGTCAAAGAGATTGGAGGATATCAGGGCTTTCAAGATAGAGTTTGACTCATTGGATATGATCTTTTCCTATTTTGATTTGATTTTCCATTATTAGCATTCCAGATCCATTTTTATAGGATCTCATCCTACACTTGTTGGTTTGACTATTTTTGGGCAAATCTGATCCATTTTTCATGGATCTAGATTTGATCTTGTAAGGCTATAAAGCCAAAGTCATTTGGAGAACAAAGGGTTCGAGCTTGGAGAGACTTTGCCATATGTTTTAGTTGCTTATTATAATAAAAATCACAGTTTTCTCTTGTTGTTCTTATCAGATATTTTCATCCACCATTGTTCTGCACTTTGTTCAAATTAGCTTAGCCTGTGCTCATAATTTGGATTGAGGAACTTCCTACTGCTGTGTGTGACCCTATGCTATGCATGTATTTGGTTGCATAAACCCTGCATGATTAATATACTTGGTTGTCTTAGCAATATTCTACATTTCATTTCTATATTTTATCATCTGATTTACAGTTTCTAAGAGCACTGGTTCATTTAACTATTTGATAAGCAACCTTTCCATCGAGCTATTGTGGTATCCCATCGATCCATTTACTGAAAAGGGTATTGAATTCTTAAGTTACCAAGCATACTTAGCCATAACCACTAAGTAGTTTCTTGGAGGGCTAACACAATCTTTTAGGACACTCATACATCAAGCAAATAGAATCTCGTTTCAAATGTGCAGAGGCATCCTTAAACCATCAGACTGCGGCACACTTCCATACATAGTAGTAGCCTCAAGGAGGCTGAAAAGGAGCACATAAAGCCTCTATAAAGTCTAAATAGGATCGGCATGCTGCATTAGGATGAATAAGAACCACAGCAGCCCTAACAAAGGTCATGGTAGGCACCAACAACAACACACTCACAGAAAATACCACAGAACAGTCAGCAGACCACAGATCGAGTCAAAGCATCCCAAGGAACAGTTATTGTTCAATCTAGCAGACTCAGCAAAGGTCACAGCCCATCTTAACAGCCCCAAAACGGTCACAGCTTAGTAAAGGAAAGACACATACATCTGTATAAACTGCAAAGATATTAAATAAATAAATAAAAATAGATAACTCATCAAACCATCCAAATTTAAAGCAAGATATGACTTCTACTTCCACTCCAATTCTCGCACCAAAGTTGGCTTCCAAATAAATCAAAGGAAATTTCTTTTAACAAGCAAGATCAATCACAAAAGAAAAAAAGGGATCTTATCTTGTACCAAAGGAACATGTATTATGTGTAACATCATTTGACACAACTAAAATAGTTCGTCCACCATGGAACTTAGGAGTGGTCATCTCCATGCACCAAGCTACGTATAGAAAACTCTTTAAAATTTGATTAAAACCTACATCCTACATAGATCAAGAACAAATAGAGTTAGATACACATCATAAATCCTCCATGATCATCCTTATCCTCTTATTATTCTAGGTCTTCATTCTCATCCTGTTAGACAAAATATATGAAACAACAATTCATGTTACACTTTAATAGAAACATCAAAAACCAAGCTCAGGGACACCAGATAACTCCATGTTTATTAGGTATTTATTTGACTTTTTAGCTGGCAAAATCAAGGATCAAACATAATTCCAAGCTTATTAGGTATTGGTTTTTGCAGTTTGTGAGTTTCATTCTCAAATATAACTCCATGGTTATTAGAAATTTACATTTTCACCATGGCTTTCGTAGGTACCCGGTCCCCTCCTTATGAATCCCTTCGCTAATTGGGAGTGGTACTGGAGGATCGGGGCAGGGGTTAGAACAATAGAATCCTAATAATCTGCCTCCGCATGCCCTAAAGAGAGGATCTGCTATATTGGTAGTAGTGATTCTTAATATTTTCCAGACTTTGGTTGTAGTGCTCCGATAATGACACTTTGGTGTGCTTTGCATGGATCTTGTTGTAGTTTATAATTTTCCTCCTTAGAATCAGGAACTGTCCTTTCCATGTCATTTTAGGCCGAGATTCTATTACTTTGTTGTTAAAGAAAAATGCAACTCCAAAATTTTGCACATTCATACTTAGGCATTCTAGTAAAACTTTTCAATTTGATACCTTCTCCAATAGCAACTTACTGACTCTGAGTTTGAATAGTCATTCTGAAACACTGCAAAATACCCCTCCAACTTAATTTGAAGATGGGTGGGCTGTGGTGGTTCTTAGATTGTCCTTCCATTCTTTTGCAGAAAATAAACCCATTTTTCATTAGTCTGATTTGCTGCAACAATAGCCAACGTTGATAACATTTTCATGCTGTAGTGGGCAGAGGCTACATTGCTCTCTTATCAATTTTTTATGGTGCATTAATGCTTGAAAACTCATCTTGTAGGTGACTCTGTTGTTTTAGGATCCTCCTTAACACATTAAGTCTATATTAAGGCTGGAACATATCCATTTGATGTTATTGTAGATGCTTTCTGCTAAGCTCTATGTTAATGTAAGTTTTAAGACAGTAAACATAAATGTGGATCATGTTAATTTGCAAAAAATGTCAGCAAATGCACCAGAAACTGTGTGCTTAAATGAAAAAGAATGCATGATCCATTGATCTCTTAATTGGTAAATGTTCACAATGATAAATGTCTGTAGAAACTACACAATTTCAAAAGATTCCATTATGTGGACACATGGAAAATCGGGGGCACAATTTCAAAAGATTCCATTATGTGGAAACATGTAATCAACAATACATGGGAGCTGGTGGTGCAGTTGAAGGTTTGGACTGCAAGCGGCAGGTCATGGAAATTGCTAGTGTGGTTGAAGGTTCAAATTGTATGTGGCAAGGTAGAGGTAAAAGAAAATGAATTATTGATGATCGAAGGGAGCCCAAACAAAAGAGACAATGACAATGAAAATCTTCCTTGGATGGAGGCACTATGATATCTTCTAAGCTAGCTCAGCTATCCCAGTAATGGACACATGGAAAATTTGGGGCCTAAAAGTTTGCATTCTCTTCATTAGACAATTCATGTGAACATAAATTAGATCTCTGTGAAACCAGGTAATCTGCTTCTTAGAACCTGGACCTACCTTGGCGCCGAGGGAGGGGAAATTCTATAATATTGTCGAGTGGTTATCCTCATAAACACGAAGCATTTTAAGAACATCCACACTCTAATTCACCAATACAATTGCCACATCAAACTGTAGTATCTCCTTCTCAATAGAACAAGAGACCTCATAGAAATAGTGCTAGAAAGGAATTTGTACATAGTTAGTGCACTAATTCCACACTGCTTGGGACAAATAGAATAGGACATAGAGTGCACTAACATCTATTGTCCTAGTGCACTAACATATTCCTTTTATGTTTCTTGGAACAAATAGAACAGGACATAGAGTGCACTAATTCCAATTTTGGGCACTATGGTACATACCACAATCAAATCAATTGCTTCTAGGCTATTATGGCGAATAAGATCTGAAAGATTGGCTGGCATAAAATACATCATAAACATTATAAGTAGATTGATATATAGAAGAGAATGAGGAAAAATATGTTCAAAATGTTATAATGGCCAATAAATAATAATGCTCAGAAAAATTGAAGGGACCTAGGGAAAGATGAAATTCCTAAAGGTTGTAAGTTGCATGCCTTCAGTCCAAGTCTCATAGTCTGGACTACTAAGCACACCACAGACCTTGTAAATTTTGTCCAGTTCATTGCAAGTTATTTTCAATTATGAAACCAAGAGAGTCTTCAATGTTTCTATTTGTGATGAAGAGACCATCAGAATATTCATTTTTTCTATCTTCGAGCTTAGCTGGTATGGAAACCACAAGTATCTAGATTCTACATCATCAAGAATTATTTAAAAAGTTCAATAATTTCTACCTTTTGTAAGGAAAGGGAGGATGCAAAGTGAATAGTTCTACCAGTTTTGCCCCAACTTCCCACATGTTTGTCAAAAGCATAAAAAAAATCATCCCTATCACAATTAACTACCTAAGGCTTACAATCCTTGTATTTATTTGAAAATAAAGAATTCCATAAGCTCAACATAGATCAAAACTATTGCAACTTAGGTTATGATATCCTCAAGATCAATAGCATGCTTGCAATCCCCAAATATGATGTCAAAAGCTTGGGTTCATAATTCTATCTCTTAATTTAAACTGGTAAAATACATCATCCTGAAATGCTTCTGACATACAATATGTCTTTCTAGTCATGAATCTATAAAAAGATCTTGCTCAGATTTCTTTTTGCTAAAATAATATTTTATCTTGGCTACAGCGAACCTTCTATTAAGATTCTTGCATTTTGTAAGAATGGCAACTTTACAATTTCTAGATATGGCAACTTTACAATTTCTAGATACAAGTATGCATGATACCAAACAAAATAAAAGTTAGAACTATACCAAAATAGTAACATATTTACACCTACCAATTGCAGTAGTGTATGTTGGATATTGCAACAAGAGTTCTGGAGCACGATACCTATCACCAAAGGAAGAAGGCATCAATTGTCAACAAAATTCCTAATTAGAGAAATGGGCAAATGTATTTAATTGCTACTTAAATATTTGTTCAATTGAAAGTAAAATCATAAAGGACACTCACCATCTTGTTGAAACATAATCTATATAAGGTGGTCAGGTAAGGACTTCCCTTGCTAGCCCAAAATATGCAATTTTAATCAACTCCCTTGTTAGCAACAAGTTATTTGGAAGGGAAATTAGACATTTATGTCATTTTGCTCAGATATGAACCATAAATACAAACTTGTTTACAAAGGAGACTCGAATACATGCTCAAAGCGTGGGTGCACTGGGGTTCTTCCCAAGTTCTTAAGGCAGGGTCAACACTATGCAACACTAAATGTTTCTTTTCCCGCAGCATGTGGGACTCAACACTTTCTGGCTGAAATGTAGGGAATTATTGAATAGTAGAGTTGTGATGTGTCTTTAGAGTCTATTTCTAAGCTTGGTTTTTGTTGTTTCATGTTCAAACTAAGTATAAGATTTATCAAATCTAGAACTGGGTGAGCTAGGAACTATGGCACAAGGCAAGAATGGGAGGTATCCAACAGCACTAATATGTTTCAAAGGTCATCTTGAGTTGGCTCTTGCAAATGAAAACCATTGTAAGATACTCCTTCAAACACATAACTACAATGCAATGGAATAAGGTGAGCAGTGAAGCAGTATTGATCTGAAATATGCAATGAACTGAGAAATACTGAGTTGGAGCAAGGGGGATTTGTTGTTGGCATCGAGTATATCTTGAGTATCCCTCAAGATATAACCTTAAGATGCTCTGCAAATACACTTTTATAAAGTAATATTCTTTGCAATTACACTTTCTAGATTTTTCCCATAAAGCTATTAGAAAAAGGCTAGGCCATAGCAAGGCTGAGCACATGAGGAAATCAAATCTTTATAGCCCAAATGATGCAATTGTTATAAGTTAATTCCCATTTTATATTCTGGTTTCCATCACTGACACATCAACAAAGCCACATGAACATCGCCACATCAGTAGATGTCTTTGTGCTTAATATAAACTTTAGGAAATTAGTTCAGTAGATCTAAAGCATGCAATCTTAGACATGCATACAATTTGAAAGAACTGCAATGAGTTAGAACAAGATTCTATACATGCAAAGTTCAAACCAGTTAATGTACTACATATAGGTAAGATTATATAGCTCTATGATATGACTGGAATCATAGAAAAATCCCAACACAACCTAAGAGGCAAGGACTTAGAATAGATATAAGGAAGGGGCCAGTCTGAAACATTAATCCTTATAAAATGCAAATAAGACAGGTAGTTTGAATTCAAAATACTTCAATTGTAGGGGACAAAGAATTACATAAGCCAACCTTTGGAGTCAAAAAGATGAATGAGTGGGAGTTTTTAACAGACATTCAAATCTTTGGCAATACCTCTACCATGGTTCCTTTAAAGGATTGTTGAATCCGTAATTATTCTATGAAGGTAATCTTATGTGCTTTTCAACTCTCTCGATAAAATGTGCATGCCACTTTGTAGATGGAATCCCAAGCAACTATGCAACTAACTACATGAGGGATTAGCCCATCATGACTATAATGGGCATACAATTTGATGCTAGTGATATAAATAGACATGGGAAATTGATGAACATTTTGATACAACGGATTGCTAGTAGAACATGCCATATGGTAGATAGCTACCACAAAACATCTTATGAACTTCTAATCTTCTGGAGCTAAAATTTATATCCCTCTTGGCTGAAGATGAGGGATGTTATCGATATTTTTCTTGACAAATATCATAATTATTCTTATTATATATCAGGCTAAGGATATTGAGAGCATATTTCAGCATCTAGCATCTAGGACAACCATTCTTCAAAGTGGGGGAAGAGATGCCTAGAACACCCAACACATATCTTATAAATTGTCATAGGCCTTGTGAATTCTAACCATAACAATGCCAACTAAGCATTGTCACATAAGTCTCTGAAGTAAAATTCATGACCATGTGTGTGGGTATCTTTGGGTTGATGAAGCTTCCTCGAGGATTAGTTCAGATTGCATTGTCCTATTTCTGTACTTTCTCATTATCACTGCAGTCTGTGCTTGGGTTACTTTTCATTGGGGTTACCTATTTCAGGGTTGTGGGCATAAATATTTTCCCTGGATTTCAGTATTATAGTTTCCACATAAAACTATGGGAAGCACATTGAGATCCATATTTGTATTGATTTTTTCACCGTTAAATTATATTTCCTTTCTTTACTTGATCTATTTAAATTTTTGTTCCAAGAATGAGCTGCTTGTTCAAGCAGAATTAGTAGAGTTTTAGAACTGGTATCAATGGATCTATTATGACAGCTTATTACATAAACCTACCATACAAATATCATAATAGTGGTGAAATTGTAAAGCCTGGTGTGAGCACCAGATTTGTGTTAAGTTAAAACCTGCCACCTCGGAGGTTTACATGTCAATTGATACACCCACCACCTCAGCATTAAAGTCTTGAAAATTAAATTGCAAAGGAAAATCCAAATTCAAAATTCAATGTAATTTTTATATGAAGAGCGGGCTTGATTTTACCTAGAATGACTGTTTTAGTCATCATTTTGCAGAAGCTGTTTCGGCCTAACCATAATGAATTTTGGGAAAATGAGAGAATTTTATCTCCATCACGGGACAATATTCAATAACCTTTCTCGGAATTTACACTGGTGTCACAGGTTGGGAGCATCGATGCGATCTTTACAGGGTAATTTTCCAGAATTCACGTTTTCTGCATGAATCATCAACTTCCGGAGTAGATCCCAGCTAGCTGGAGGAAAATATGAGGAAATTGAAAGAGGTTTTTCTTCAGCATGGTCCAATATACAAAATTGTCTTTCATTTTTTACACAGCTATCACTGTTTGAGATATAGAGTCGTGGCACCGAGAGGCAGTTTTGAGCATTCCCCGGCCAAAATTGGGTGAAACGTTGTTGTTGCCGACTCCCAAGTTGTTGAATCTTCTTGTGCAGGTGTCCATATAGTTGAAACAACGTCCTATTGATATAGCTTGACCCCAAGTCCAAAGTATATCTATAAAAGAAATGTAATAGAAGAAGAATAGGTTGGAAAATCATTTGGCTGAGGCCTGGGAGAGCTCAGCTTTGTATTGAGACATTTTCTTGAATATATTTGCGATGTTGAAGTTGGATTTTGGCAGAGATTCTTGTGTAATTGGTCCTATAGTCTGTTATTTCTTCTTCTCTTGTGTATTGTGTATCTTTCATTGTTATTTCTAGTCTATAATTTCTTTTCATAATTGGTGCAGTGTTATAGTTAAGCAGAATTCATAAAAATTATGCTCTGTTTACCTCATTCCAAGTATTGCACAAATGATTTCCACTAAAGTTGGTACAGGATTCATTATTGTATTCCTTGTATTGATGGATTGTTTCTTCCTCTTCTGTTCACCAATTAAATCACTTTGAATACAAGTTGTTTGCTACCTTGCCCCTGTTTAAATGCATTCTCAGAGCATTTGTAAATAATTTCCAGAGTTTGTTTGATTTGACTCCATTGCCCAATAGTTTTCCTTACGATTTTCTCTCCAAATAGTTTAAACCATTTTTTTTCGAGCAGAAATATGATCTTCTGTGTGTTTTAATTGAATATTTTTAATGGTGAATGTTGGTGTATGTTTTCATTGTTGACACCTTTGATTATTCCAGTTTTTCATGAGTTTATAGAGAGAGCCCTCTCTGTTTGTGTTGGGTCAGTTGCACAAGCTAAAGATTGGTTAGTGGTTACCCTGAATTGCCTTCGTCACAACCTTGGGGGTTAATTTGGGTGTTAACAAATTGGTGTCATTGCTGGGTAAAAGATTGTCTTATCATCCCTGGGAGAATGGCAAAGGTTTTAGATCGGAATGTTGATGGTGAACAATAGTCAGACATTGAGAAGGTTGTATCATTCACCTGGCGACTCCATTCATCAAATTCTAGTATGAAGGTGACTCCACTGGGAGGATCGGTGACTCCATATCAGAATGTTGAAGGTCCCATGGCAACTCCACTGTTGGAAAGCTTTAATGTTTGAAGTGCTGATTCAGTTTCTTCATCAAATCAAATGGCAGGGTATGTGGCAACTCTTGCTTCTGTTGAGGGTTTTAAAGAATATTTTGATATGTACGATGATGATGAAATCAAAGAATCTTTCTCAGTATTTCTACCCAGATATTTGAAGTCATGTAAATGTTCTTATGAAGATAGGGCTAGTTTCTTAAAAGAGTTTGCTAAAGAACTCAATGAGGAGCTTGAAGCCCTAGAAAATCAAATTCAGTCCCAAGATCTTCATTTGTCTCTTGAAGATTATTTTCAGCTGCCTCTAGATGTCAATATTGGGAATTATTTCATGTCTAGAGATGAGTTTTCTGATCCAAAACAATATGTGCAAGTAGAAGACACATATGAGGAGTTAATGTATGATGACCAGATTATAAACTGTTGTAGGAGGCAGCCAAACATCAGTGATTTTTATGACCCTGTTAGTGAATACATGGAGAGGTTTTTCAGTTTGAATTTGCAGCCATGTTTCCAGTTTGAAAATGAAAAGAATCATTGATGTCCTATTGACGTATATGTAACTTTGAAATGTATTTCATTTATATATTTATTGTACTCCTATAGAGATGTATTATTCCTCTATACGGAAGTGTCGTCATTTGTATTGACAAGTGTCGCAAGTATGTTAACTTGCTCATGGGTTATTAGACCACCTTGTAAGGGGTCGGCCCGATATAATGTAATATGAAGTTATTGTACCTAGCTAGACAAGTCGGCCCCATAAGGTTATTGGGCAAACAGGACAAGTATAAATAGAGATCGGGAGATCTCTATTTGGATCACTCAGAACTCACACTTCCTTCACTCAGAAAGTGGCGCACATGTGAGGAGGAGGATCAGCTGCTAAGAGGAGTCTATCTCTTGTACTTTGGTTGTACTTTGGTTGTGCTATTTCTCTATCTATCTATGAGGAAGTTGTGGGGTTTTTCACCTTAGGGTTTTCCCCATGGAAACTCTGTGTGTCTATTGTCTCTCATGCTTTTGCTTCTTGTGATGATTGACATGCTTGTTATGATTGATATGCATTGATATACTGTACATGTTATTCTCTCAGTAAATATCCTAGAGTATTGTGAATTAATGCTCAAAATTTAACATGGTATGAGAGCTAACCTGAGAAGAAGACATTGTGTAGTGACGGAAATTAGGGTTTCTTGCTTATTGGGTTTCTCTACACAGATTTTGGAAAAGCAGTATAGTAGATTGACTCTACTCATCAATGAGAATCTATCTGTCCAATCATAATTCAATTCTGAGCATTTTCAGATTTTACCCTAAAAATTAGGGTTTCCACAAAAATAGGAATTTCTGAAATCTGAAGACATAGCTGGAAGGTCCTTGGAAAAATTGAATTTTAGAGCTTTGGATCGATATTTTGGGCTAGGTAAATCTCCGGGAAACTCAAACCCTAATTCAGGGTCCTCCCTAGTGAACCCAAGAAGACTAAAAGGAATTTATGAAGGGTGAAGCTTTGTAGATCTCAAATTTTGAATACCCCAAGCTGATCAGCTCATCAAGGCGCATCTTTCTATCCTTTCAGAAAGTTGAAATTCTCATTTTGAATTTTTAGGGTTTCTCTGACAAACCCTAATCCGGGACCAAATCCATTTTTCAGCAAATCAAGTGGTAAGACCTAAATCTTTTCTATTTCCATTTGAAGTACTCTTTAATATGTCTCACCACACCAAGCTTGAGGATAAGCTTGAAGGGGTTGATAACTTTCGAAGATGAAAATATAGGATTGGGTTAATCCTGGAAGAAAATGAGTTGGAATCTTACATAAGGGAAGAGGTCCCTATCCCAGAGGAAGAAGAGGCTAAATCCCTCCATAAGAAGAACTTGGTCAAGGCAAAGAGGATCATTGTTGATTCTATCAAGGACCATCTCATCCCACATGTGTCATCTCTAAAGACACCCAAAGAGATGTTTGATTCCCTGACCAAGCTATTTGAAGGGAAGAACATAAATCAGAAGATGACCATGTGGAACCAATTGAAAGGAGTAAAGTTTCAGAATGGAGAAACCATTCAATATTATTTTTCTAGGGTCTCTCAGATCAAGGAACAACTGGAAGCTGTGGATGAAATGGTGGAGAATGGTGAAGTTGTCATGACCACTTTGAATGGCCTACCCAGGTCATGGGATTCCTTTATTTAAGGAATTTGTGCAAGAAGGAAGTTGATCTCCTTCAACAGACTGCGGGAAGAATGTTCACAAGAAGAAGCAAGGCTTGTGGCCCAAGAAGAAAAGATGGGAAGTGAAGATCAAGCTTTCACAACACACACCAAGAAAGGAAGGTCAAAGAGGGAGCACTCTCATGCCAAGAAATCTTCACACTATCATCAACATAAAGATAAAAAGATCTCAAATGCTTCACATGTAATGAGAAGGGTCATTTTGCTTCAGAATGTCCTAAGAACAAAAAGAACAACAACAACAATTTCAACAAGAAGAAGAAGGGCAGCAAGAAGAGATATCATGCTCATGCTGCTGAAGATGATGAACCACCCAAGAAGAAGGCTAGAGCAGAAAGTGATGATGATGACTCATCAAGCGAAGAAGAGTATGTTCTAATCTCTGCTCTCATAGGTACTATCTCTCATGGTTGTAATGATTGGCTTATTGATAGTGGGGCTTTAAAGCACATGATTGGGTTGAAGGAATCCTTTGCTAATCTATCTGAACATGAGTCACCCCATAAGGTGAAACTTGGGGATGACTACCAATACCCTATCAAATGAAGTGGTGAGGCCTCCTACAATCTAGACTCTGGGAAGTCTTTGAAGATGAAAGATGTTTTGTATGTACTTGGGCTCAAGAAAAACTTACTCTCCATATCTGCATTGGATGCAAAAGGAATGCGGGTTGCATTTGTAGATGGCCAAGTCCTAATGTGGCCAAAAGGTAAAACTATTGATGATGCACTAGTGATTGGAGAGCAAGAGGGAGGATTGTATAAACTAAAGGGACAACCTGAACATTCCATGGTGCATGAATCCATGGAGCCAAGTGAATTTTGGCATAGAAGACTAGCTCATATGCACTATAGGGAACTTCCAATTGCAAGCAAAGCTATAGAGGGTCTTCCTGAAATCAAGACCAAACATGAAGGTGTTTGCAAAGGATGTGCAAACAGAAAGAACATAAAGAAGGCATTTCCAGGCAGTGAAAACAAGGCAAAAGATATCTTGAAAATTATCCACTCCGATGTATGTGGTCTGATGTCATCCAATTCTTTGAGTGGGTATGTTTACTATGTCTCTTTCATTGATGACTTCTCTAGGAAGACTTGGGTTTACTTCTTGAAGAACAAAGTTGAAGTGTTTGATAAGTTCAAGGAATTCAAAACCTTAATGGAGAACCAAACTGATAAGAAAATCAAAACATTCAGATCCAACAATGGTGGAGAATTCACTTCAGGTGACTTCAAGAAGCTATGTAGTGATTCAGGGATTAAGAGGGAGTTGAATGCTCCTTACAATCCACAACAGAATGGAGTTGCAGAAAGAAAGAATCGAACAATCATGGAAGCAACAAGGGAAATGCTGCATGACCAAGATCTACCTATGCATCTATGGGCAGAAGCAGCTAGGACAGTTGTATATGTGCAAAACAGAACACCCCACAAGATATTGGACAACAAGACTCCAGAAGAGGTCTTCTCTGGTAAGAAACCTGAAGTCAGCGATCTCAGAATATTTGGTTTTTTAGTATACACTCATGTCCCAAAGGAAAATAGGACCAAGCTAGATCATTCAGGAAAGAAGGGTATCTTTGTGTGTTACAATGAAAGTTCGAAGGCTTACAGAATATACTTTCTAGGGTTCAAGAAGATTGATGTCAACAGGGATGTGACATTTGATAAAAACTCAGCACTCATCAAATCAAGGAAGACACCTGTTGAAGATTATGAAGAACCTAAGGAAACTAGATTTCAAGACACTACTATGACTAAAGCAATTCCAGATGCAGATCATGAAATTGAAGATCCGCAAGAACCTGTAGATCCACCCCATGAGAATAACTCTCACAAGAGGAAACCTGCATGGGCTAGAGAGCTCATTCAAGATGCATAAAGATATGGCATTCTAGAAGAAGAACACAGAGCAAAGAAGAGAACTAGATCACATACCAGCTATGTTGCTTTACTTTGTGATATCATGAACAAAGAACCTTCCAATTACGAAGAAGCAGTGGAAAAGAAAGAATGGAAGGATGCCATGGTCGAAGAATACCAATCAATAATGAAGAATGATGTTTGGGATGTTTTTCCAAGACCTGAAGGGAAGTCTATTGTAACTTCCAAATGGATCTACAAGATCAAACATGCTACAGATGGCAGCATATATAAATACAAGGAAAGATTTGTAGCTCATGGCTTCTCTAAGAAGGAGGGAATAGATTATGAAAAAACTTTTGCTCCTATAGCCAGGTACACTTCCATCATATCAGTACTTTCTCTAGCTGTAGTGATGAAATGGAAGATACACCAGATGGATGTCAAGACTGCTTTCTTGAATGGTGTAGTTGAAGAGGAAGTATATGTGGAGCAGCCACTTAGTTTTGAGACACATGACAGAGAGTCATATGTGTGCAGACTGAAGAAAGCCTTGTATGGCTTGAAGCAAGATCCTAGGAATTGGTATGGTAGGATGGACGGTTTCCTATCCAGTTTGGGCTTTACCAAGAGTAAAGCAGATTCAAGCCTTTATTACAAGGTTGGGGAAGGCAATCCAATGATACTAATTTTGTATGTGGATGATCTGTTTGTAACAGGTAATGATAGTTTGATTGTCGATACCAAGAGGAAGCTTGCAGTCGAGTTCGAGATGAAGGACTTGGGGATGATGCACTATTTTCTAGGCATGGAGGTGTGGCAGAGTGTAGATGGTATCTTCCTTGGACAAGAGAAGAGGTTCGGGATGATGGACTGCAAGGCCATGGCCACACCTATGGCATCGAACCTGAAGCTTCTGTGTGATGCTTCATCTAATCCGGTTGATGTCACTGTGTATCGTCCGATGATTGGGTCCTTGATGTACCTGAAGAACACTAGACCAGATATTTGCTTTGCAGTGAACACATTGAGCCAGTTCCTGATGGATCCCAGAGGTGTTCACCTGGTTGATATAAAGCATATTCTAAGGTACCTGAAGGGTATAGTTGACTATGGGCTCAAGTATGATGCGAATCAAAAGTTTAACCTGTAGGGTTATGTTGATTCAGATTGGGCAGGAAGTGCTGCAGATAGGAAGAGCACTTCTGGGTGCTGCTTCAGTATGGGATCAGGTGTGATCTCTTGGTTTAGTAGGAAGCAGTCCTGCATAGCACTGAGTACAGCCGAGGCAGAGTATGTTGCAGCTTGTTCAGCTAGTTGTGAGGCAGTATGGCTTCGGAAGCTACTGTCTAAGTTATTTGATCTCCCGCTGGAAGCTACTAGTATCTTTTGTGACAACCAGAGTTGTGTGAAGCTATCTGAGAACCCCATGTTCCATGACAGGTCGAAGCACATTGAGATCAAATATCACTATATCATGGATATGGTGCGGAGAGGAGCAATGAAGCTCCTGTATGTTGTGACGGATGAGCAGATTGCAAATGTACTGACGAAGCCACTAGCCAGAGTGAAGTTCAAGTACTTCAAAGAGAGGATTGGTGTTCTTCAAATTGACGACACTTCGAGGAAGAAGTGATGGACACATTTTCTGAATCCATTCCAAGCATGTTGGAAGGAGTATCCTTCACATGGTTGTGGATGTAAGCGCTGGATAATGAGCATCAGGACGATGCTCCAGTTACTGCTCTGTATATGCATCAGGTGGATGCTGGATATGATTAGTTGGATCATTTATATGTATATGTATGTACGCATCATGTTGGATGTTGGATATGATCAGTTGGATCATTTATATGTATATGTATGTACGCGTCATGATGGATGTTGGATGTGATCAATTGGATCATGTGTATGTATCTGTAGATGTATCAGGTGGATACATTGTATGATCAGGTAGATCATGTATGCTGATATGTATGCTGATATGTATCAGGTATGATCAGGTGGATAATGTATTTGTATATGTATCAGGTGGATACATTGTATGATCAGGTAGATCATGTATGATGATATGTATCAGGTAGATACTATGTATGCATCAGGTGGATGCATTGTATGATCAGGATGATCATGGATGACGAGCTTCAGGATGTTGCTCCAAATATGCATCAGGACGATGATGTGATGAGTATCAGGACGATACTCTAGATGATATGCATCAAGATGATGCTATGATGATGATCAAGATGATCATATGTATCAGGTGGATACATTACATAATCAATTGGATTATGTGTGATGAGTTCCGAAGACACAGATGCACAGAGCCTTTCGGACATGGTGGTAGATTTGTTCTCCCATGTGCGTTGATGTAAGTGCAGAGCCTCTTTGACATGGTGGTAGATGTGTTCTCCCATGTGCGTTGATGTAAGTGCAGAGCCTTTCCGACATGGTGGTAGATGTGTTCTCCCATGTGCGTTGATCTGAGTGCTGAGCCTTTCCCAAATGGTCAGAGGAAAGTCCTTCCATGTCGGTGAGTGTAAGTCCTGTGTTGTGTGCATCTGGACTGTGCTTCGTGAACAATGATCATGAGTATCAGGATGATACTCTGTGGCCATGGACAGGTTGTGCAGTAGCATGTAAAAGGTCCTGGTAGATCCGATAGGTTGAGCTATGTGCTCGTAATCCGTCCTGGGATGCTCTTTCGAGGTTTTGTTGACTCATGCAATAAGTCCTGAGGATTCCATAGTATGGCCAGTGACGATGAAGACCTACAGGTGGTGGGCCTACATCCAGTATGAAAAAGGACTGGCTCTGTAGAACTTCCTATGACGAGTAGATTTAGATATTGATCGAGATAGCAGTAGCAGTGACAATGACGATGACGATGATTCGAGGATGATGATTTGTTGATGATGATCCAGAGAAGAAGACTTGTGCTAGACGATCTGTGTCGATAAATACCTTCCTAGTTAAGAGGGAGTGTTGATGTATATGTAACTTCGGAATGTATTTCATTTATATATTTATTGTACTCCTATAGAGATGTATTATTCCTTTATACGGAAGTGTCGTCATTTGTATTGACAAGTGTCACAAGTATGTTAACTTGCCGATGGGTTATTAGACCACCTTGTAAGGGGTCGGTCCGATATAATGTAATATAAATTTATTGTACCTAGCTAGACAAGTTGGCCCCATAAGGTTATTGGGAAAATAGGACAAGTATAAATAGAGATCGGGAGATCTCTATTTGGATCACTCAAAACTCACACTTCCTTCACTCGGAAAGTGGTGCACATGTGAGGAGGAGGATTAGCTGCTAAGAGGAGTCTATATCTTGTACTTTGGTTGTGTTATTGCTCTATCTATCTCTAAGGAAGTTGTGGGGTTTTTCACCTTAGGGTTTTCCCCACGGAAACTCTATGTGTCTATTGTCTCTCATGCTTTTGCTTCTTGTGATGATTGACATGCTTGTTATGATTGATATGCATTGATATACTGTACATGTTATTCTCTCAGTAAATATCCTAGAGGATTGTGAATTAATGCTCAAAATTTAACATGTCCCATGCTGCCATATCCTCTGGCATTGGCTGATTTCAAGCAGAGTGAAGCAGTCAAATTGTTAAACCATTTGATGGATTGGCTCTACTGGCATTTTTGTGTTACTTGATTGAGCAGAGAAGTTCGGCATCTTAGGGTAGGTAGGAAGTTTGAATAAGCTCAGAATAAGCATCTTCTTCAACATTCTTCATCGTGTACAATTTCAATTCTAGTTTGACTTCAAAGCATTTTTCAATTTTCAGTCTTCAGAATGTACAATTAGTTTTTCAGTTTCAATTTCAGTTTAGAAAATTGCAGTATGTTATGTCAGTTTTGGTTTGAGTGAGGGATTGCACAGGGTGCACCTCATTAGTTTTCCAATATCTTTGCCATGGTTGCACATCAAGGGAGTAAAAGGAGCTTTGAACAAGGAAGAAAGAAGGAGGAAAGATAATGAGATAAATGATAGAATAACCAAAAGAAGAGAAGACTCTTCATAATTTGGATTAAAAGGAAAAAGAAGACTTTGAACAAATAAAAAGGAAAAAGATCTCCATGGAAAAAGGGAAAATTTGGTTTTATAGACCTATATCAGATTCATATATTTGATCTGAGATTTTTAATTTCTATGAGAAATGAAGGCAAAGTTCAACTCCATAAAGGCCATAATTTTAATTTTTATTAATGGAGGCAAAGTTTTGAAAAAATCTTATGGTTGGGCAAGGATTTTAAATGTTTGGGATGGAGCCTTCTTTCAATTTTTTATCTAAACAAAGGGTTCAAAGACTTTATGTTCGGGCCATAGTTCAATTCATTGTCTTTATGTTAGCCTTATATTATAGCCAAAGGTTGAAATTTTCATGGAAGCGAAGGCTTTAATCTTCATTAGATGAGCCAAGGTTTTAGATTCTTCTAAGTGGGAAAAAAATTTTAAATGAAATTGAAGCAAAAGGCATATCCGGCCCAGCCCACACGCTCAGCACTGAGAGTTGACCAAGTGGCCAAGCCCAAAGGATCCCATACATATCATCCAAGCGCCAAGCTCACTTATGAGCCTTCCTATCTTTGTGTTGGTGGATAAATGATATAAAGTATGAGGTATATAATGTGCCAGAAAGAATTTTACCATTTGCATGTGGGATTATTTCCCAGAGGCCAAAAAAAAAGTAAAGGGAGCTACGTTTCCCTTTGGAACGCTGAATGTCTATCCGATCATGCAAATTGCCAATAACGCAGCTGACTAGAACGGTATGCACAGATGTTGACGGCGGTGGTGGTTGGTGAATCCAATGGGGTTTTTAAAGCTGGAAGCCATCGATTGCAGGGAGTGATTTGGGGATTAATCCCATAAGCCAAAATAAAAGATGAAAAGGCCTGAGACAACGATCTTCCATTCGCACACATCCTTTGATAGGTGGGGATGCCATTTCCCAAGCAAGCGACATGCTTTTCTTTGTCCACAAGACGCTAAGCATTCAATGTTGTAGAGTCAGTCGAGCATGAATCTGTTCCAGGCCTTTAGCAAATGTTGGAGGTTTGGGAGCTCGGTACGTGGGATACTTGATGAACCAGAATAACTGATCAAGAAAATATTACACTTCTGCAGAGTGAATCTCAACATCTAGGTGAAAAATTACAATCAAATATCAATGCTTAGGTATCGAGCTAGGAGCCCATTTGCTGTTAATTATCAGATTACGTGGCCATGAGACTAGTATGGGGAGAGTCGATCAGTGCTCACAACAACACGGACACTGAAAAAGGCTGGTAGAAATAATGAGGATGGACCTTACAGGCATTCACGCATCTATCCATAGGAAGCGACATTTTCCGGTGGTTAACTGGATTATGGAATGCACAGACAAGAATCCGTCCAGTGAATTAGTGCTTATGTTTCCAATACAGGTCCTGGATATCTCCTGCATGACACTTGCAATCAGAATTGAACAGAGTCAACAGTTGGATGCTGGGAAAAAAGAAGATCCACGGCTTGCATTAAAAGCGCGGATATAACATGCACTGATTAATACAACGATCAAAATCGCCACGGTCTCATTAACATCCATGCACCTTTCACCGGCTCAGATCGAGCAGGGTGTAGATCTATGGCCCAACACAATATCGCGAATATTACTTGCGTGGTGAATGGTTGGATCCAAAATCTGGGGTGGTGGTAAGGACCATAGGTTTTGACGGTAGATAAACTTTTATCTCCAGAGCTTGAACCATTGGTTGAGTAGCTTATTGCATTTTCTTCCGGACAAACGCCAAAGTTTTTTTGCACTCAGCTACATTTCCAATGACTGTCAAATCATTTAAAGATAAGTATCTACGGAAGCCTTACGTGATCAATCTCATGGATGAATTGATGCTTAAAGGTATCACACAATTTTATGCCTTTGTGGAGGAGCGTCAAAAGGTTCACTTCCGAGCTGTGCATGAGAGCCATTGAATAGCTCGACTCCACTAGGGACCGAACCCCAAATCTCTGGTTTCATAGACTAGAATAGTGAATTTTTTGCATTTACAGTTTGTATATGATAATTTTCTAGCTCGCTGATGAAGAATTATGTTTGTTGTACATCAAACGTGCCTTCCAGTGAGAATCTTGCTATTTGCAATAAAATGCTGCAAAAAGGGGTGAAGAGCAAGAAAGTGGAAGAAGTGTATGAGGAAAAGATAAAAAGTGAGGAAGGGAACTAGTTACTGCCAATTAATGGTGATGTTAATAACCAGAAGATTTTAATTGAACCATTTAAATCATTTGTCCAGGATTATGAGAAACATTGAGCAAGAGATAGAGAAGTTTTGGTGACAGAATCTGAGTCATTGGTTGACTAAATTTGTAAGATTTAAGAGTATTATACATGGAGCCCAATTGAAGCCAAAGAATTGTCTGCATATGGAGTTGGATTCAAGTTTTCATGGAATCAATATCATCTTGTTTTGAGCCACACCTAGCTGTTTATGTCAAATTGGAAGAGAATACCCTTATGGATAACCTAGAAAAACTTGACCAAGGATGAGGGAGTGATGTGCTACATAGTGGATACAGCTGAATACTGTCATGGAGCGGCAAGGCAGTTGGCTAAAAGCTTTTCAAAGATTGCTAATGTTGAATTGGCAGGCATGGTAGATATGTCAGGAGAGAAGGTTTGCTTTCAATAGAGAGGATTGTTTTAGTTACAGATGAGGTTCAATTGCAGGATCAGAAGAGCTAGCAGGTTACAGAGTTCAATTGCACGTCAGAGCACAATTTTCAGTTTGAAGTTGGGAGCCACCCAATGGATCAGGAACTTGGTCTACGATGTTCTTTGCTACCTCGTAGGGAGGATAGCATCCCCGATTGGAGCCAGTTGTTATCACCAGATTTGTGCTAAGTTAAAACCTGCCACTTAGGAGGTTTACATGTCAATTGATACACCCACCACCTTAGCATTAATGTCCCGAAAATTAAATTGCAAAGCAAAAGCCAAATTCAAAATTCAATGTAATTTTTATATGAAAAGTGGGCTTGTTTTTACCTAAAATGACTGTTTTAGTCATCATTTTGCAGAAGTTGTTTCGGCCTAACCATAATGAATTTCAGGAAACTAAGAGAGGTTTATCTCTATAATGGACCAATATTCAATAACCTCTCTCAAAATTTACATAGGTATCACAGGTTGGGAGCATAGATGAGATCTTTAAAGGGTAATTTTCTAGAATTCACATTTTTTGCGTGAATCATCAACTTCCGGAGCAAATCCCGGCCAGCTGGAGGTGAATCTGAGGAAACTGAAAGTTTTTTTTTTTAGAATGGTCCAATATACAAAAAAATCTGTGATGTTTTACATAGCTATCACTGTTTGATATATACAGTCGTGGCACCGGGAGGAAGTTTTGAGCATTCTGCGGCCAAAATTGGGTGAAAAGTTGTTGTGGCCAACTCTGAGGTTGTTGAATCTTCTTTTGCAGATGTCCATACAGTTGTAACAGCCTCCTATTGAGATAGCGCCACCCCAGGTCCAAAGTATATCTATAAAAGAAATGTAATAGAAGAAGAATAGGTTGGAAAGTCATTTGGCTGAGGCCTGGGGGAGCTCGGCTCTATGTTGAGACATTTTCTTGAATATATTTGTAGTGTTGAAGCTGGATTTTGGCAGAGATTCTTGTGTAATTGGTCATGTAGTCCGTTATTTATTCTTCTCTTGTGTATTGTGTATCTTCCATTGTTATTTCCAGTGTACAATTTCTTTTAATACTTGGTGCAGTGTTATAGTTAAGCCTAATTCATACAAATTATGCTCTGTTTACCTCATTCCAGGTATTGCACAAATGATTTCTACTAAAGTTGGTACATGATTCATTATTGTATTCCTTGTATTGATGGATTGTTTCTTCCTCTTCTGTTTCCCAATTAAATCACTTTGACTACAAGCTGTTTGCTACCTTGCCTCTGTTTAAATGCATTCCCAGAGAATTTGTAAATAATTTCCAGAGTTTATTTGATTTGACTCCATTGCCCAATAGTTTTCCTTATGATTTTCTCTCCAAACAGTTTAAACCATTTTGTTTTCCAGCAGAAATCTAATCTTATATGTGTTGTAATTGAATATTTTTAATGGTGAATGCTGGTGTATGTTTTCATTGTTGACACCTTTGATTATTCCAGTTTTTCATGAGTTTATTGAGAGAGCCCTCTCTGTTTGTGTTGGATCAGTAGCACAAGCTAAAGATTGGTTACTGGTTTCCCCGAATTGCCTTCATCACAACCTTGGGGGTTAATTTGGGTGTTAACACCTGGATTAATTAGAACATTTAAATGAGGAAGCGACCTTGAAAGCTCCTAGCAATACCAAGAAGACATAGCCAAGGCTTCATCCATCTTTAGCAACAAAGTAACACCTGGTGAATGATCACATACCTTTTGAATTCCTTTTCCACCACCTCCCCAAGATGCTTTTATCATAGAAGGATAGCCAACTGTCTGGAAACTCATAATTGCTTCCTCGATTGTATAGACACATGCTTCTATGTAATTTTCTTCAGGTATAGAATTTGAACAGCTTTCAGGTGAAATCTATACCTGCATATTTGTAGAGAATTTTAACCCTAGTAATATGAGATAGAGTACTTATATGGATTATTTCTCAATCCAATTTGTTGTTTCGCTTTAATAGTCAAGTTCCTAGGATCCAAATGAACAATAAAAATGTTAGCGCAGATAATGTATGTCACTCACATTAGAGCCACTCCATGGAAGGGTTGGCACACCCGTTGCTTGTGCAATTAGTGAGGATCCAATTTTATCCCCTAATGCTGCCATGGGTGCAGCAAGGGGTCCAATAAATACTATATCCCTAGTAGTTAATGCATCAAGAAGCTCAGGATTTTCTGATGCATGACCCCAGCCTAGCCAAACTGCTGAAACACTGGTAATTTCTGTTATCTGTATAAACAAAAAAGGTTATAGTAAAACAAGATCTTTGTAAATGTGTGAGACTTACTGGATTCAAAATAGAATGAATCTCAAGGTAGAGAATGAATTGATGGATAACTAGAAAATCCATATGGGGGAGGAGATTAATCCAGTATAGCATTATCTCTGAATCCATAATCCTTAATACATCTACTAGAGGACAAATTTGATATCAAAGGAGAATCAAAATAGAGCAGGGAAAATAGGAAATAGAGGAATAAGGAAATCATCCATACTTTATATCAAGAACAAAAGCTAAATTTTCCATGCTTTTAAGGTACATATGTTCCAAATACATACTATGAAAACCAAAAGCTAATTCAATGTATCACTATACAATGAACCTCTGTAATGAGTCAAACATTTGCATAGTTGTTATTATTGGTACCTCTTGGCACTTCTACAAACTGATCAACAATTTGTATGTGCTCAGCATTAATCCTCATATCTTCAGGTGTGGCCATAGCCCCCAGTAAAATAGCTTTTTTGGTCCCCAAATGTTTCATAAGCCCATGCTCTAACACTCTGCATAAATTTGACTGCTTCCATGCCATTGTTTGCAATTAAAATACTGTGGATTGGTTTGTTTCCACCAAGTGCAAAGAAGAACTCATCAATTTGAGCCAAAAGTGCTGAAGTTCTCACTGCAGCCTTTCCATTTGGAATCCCATTGATGCAGATGCCTTCCACCATATTATATTTCTTATTTCCTAAGACACCTGCAAGAGTGAAATATTGTAATAACTAAGTTACACTGTGACGACTAAAGGAACAATAAATAACACCATGTTGCAGCCAATCCAACATATAAAAATTGATTAAAACCTATTGTGCAACAACTAATGCATCAAGCTCAAAGAAACATAAATATTATCCTTTGCTACCCAAACAAAAAGGTCCAGAAATGAAAGAAATAAAAGGAACGAAAAGAACAATACAAAAAATGATCATTGCATTTAAGCCCTGCTTAAAAAAAGAGTGAATTGCAGCAACATATGGGTGTTAGCAAGAGGAGGCTTCTCCATCAACCTGGAAACAAAATTACTACCCAATATGACAGCCAACCTTGAAAAAAGCATATCAAGAATATTCTAAGGTGTCAAGGACAAATAAAACAGATACCAAAGAGGGCTTTATAGCTAAAGACATGGAGGAGATCCATCAGAAAATAATAATCTAGAGAAATTCATGAATCTCTTGATCAAGAGAAGTTGTTGGATATGCATCACATGAAATTCTTATCCCATTTGTAGATAACAAGTGTGCTCAGGAAAGTGAGGAGGATAAGAAGGGCATGATCAGAATTGGTTTCCAAGTTTCGTATAGAAGAAATGAGGAGAAGAAAAACAACAAAAATTAAAGTTCCCATAAGTATATATGATTTCCTGCTAGTTTTTATTTAGATATTCGGGTTTTGAATCTGAATTGATCAATTTTTGAATCTCAATTATGAGCTCTCAAGGATTCAACTTCCAATAGACCACAACTAAGACTGGTAATTTTCAATTGGGTTGTTGAGGATAAAGCTCTTCTATTCGCAAGCGTCCACATTGCCTTTGGGGAATTTGGGTATGGAAAGCTACTATTTCAGTCTTCTATCATTATGTGATCTAAGACCAATTTCTATGGGATTGATATGAACTGTGATGTAGACTCTATATGTGGAAAATAGAGCAGAGAAAGTAGAGCTGCCGGATGGCATTATCCTTTGTAGTGAATCAATATGTATATCAATAAGGCTATTATAAGGCCAACAACTATTTGGCATAGTTTACCAAATCAACATAACCTTGCATGATCATTTAGGACTCCACACCTAAGGGTCAGTTGTCCTCATGCCAATGAAGTAGGCATTTTCACAATCCAATTATCTCAACAATACCTGGCAAATACAAATGTAGTAGATGGTCAATTTTCTAATTTGACATCTTATCTTAAGAAAATATTTCTCCTTTCACTCTATAGATCATAAAGCTTACCTTCATAAATTTTGAAGAAACTGAAAAAAAATTAAAATTGAAATCCCTTTTTTTGATAAACTTGTTCCATTAATATTAGAATGTCTTAGGAGGCATTTGAGGCAGGAACTGCATGGTAAAAGTTTTTCCACTTCCTATTTTCCCATATGCAAAGCATGTTGCTTTAGTTCGTTGAAATAGTTGTTGGAACAATGGTATCAAGAGTCACTCTATACACTTCATCTTTAGATACTCATCCATCTAATGCTGCATCAAAAACAAATTCATGTTTCTGAACATATACATTTAAGTCCACCTTAAGCTTGGTCTCACGGACTATAAGAGAAGTATAGTTTGGTTCAATGGTTATAATATTTGTATAATCCTGTAAAATAGTAGCACATGACAAATGTTGAAGCTCGACATATTACAATAACTTCCCAAACATGGTATCACTTGAAGCCTTCATGCTATGGTTTGCATATTCTTCATTGCAACACTTGTCTTTGTAACTTGTAATATGAAAATGATATAGAATCAAAAGAACACAATACATAAAAACATATCTCAATTCATTTGTTCATTAAAAATAATAAATTCATATTATATTGACAATGGGTCATTTAAGTGTGGTGATGAAATTAGGAGTAGATTATGTGAATGGTATTTGTCCATCACAGTCATAAGAAGAATTATTGCATTTGCCAAAGACAAAACCTCTGTAAAATCATTGACTGGGGATCTTTTTCTTATCAATTCAATTACCAAGGACAAGTAAAGAACAAATAACAAGAACCAATAATGGATATACGGTTATACCTACTGACTGGGGATTGTTGAATTGAGTTCATTTCTAATAGACATTAGTAACAGTCTTAGGCTACAGAGTTCATTTTGATGTGGAGTTAGGAAAGCAAGGGGCAGAACACCTTCTCGAAATGCAACCACAATGTTGGAACATATATTTTGCTATCAAATATTTATGTTTCTTCTGGCATGTGGGATGACACATCAAAGATGAGATCATTAATGGAGAACAGGGGATTAAAAAGGAGGCTGGATACAGTTGGATACAAATTGGAAACAAGGTGCATTCTTTTATTGTAGGGGATAGATTACACCCACAGTCAAATGTTATCTATGTAGTACTGGATATATTAGCTAAGCAGATGATGGAAGCATGATATGTGTCTGATACAAAGTTTGTGTTGCATGATGACGAGGAGGATCAAAAGGGAAGCATATTACTCCACCATAGTGAGAATTTGGTCATAGCTTTTGGTATAATCAACAGAACTCCACGAATGCCCATTAGAATTTTCAAAAACCTTCAAGTGTGTGGCAATTGCCATACAGCAAGCAAGATCATTTCCAAGATTGTTGCAAGAGAAATTGTTATGAGAGATGTTAGTTGCTTTCATCTATTTAAAGATGGGTTGTGTACTTGTGGTGATTATTGTTGACAAAGAAGAGTCGACTAATCAATGAGGACATTGTAGGATGTTGAATAAATATGAGACCAAATTCGTGTGCTTAAAACTATAATGTGCAATTCATCCACATCCATGGTTCTTCTACAAAGATGTATTCTGCATCTGGAGCATTGTTGGTTATTATGCATATTAAGAAAGCATATTTTCTTCCATTTTCATTTTTGGCACGGGATTCTTCAGTCTGGAGTGAATTGGATCTCAACCACAATAATTTTTCAAGCCTTACCTACATATCTCTCTATTTGATGGTACACAAATGAAATTGGGCCTTATTATGAAATCGAGAGAGATTAGTTTGTGGCTAGAAATATATGAATAATGAAGGGCTTTGTTGTCATTATTGTTCCATTGACACCGACAGTTCATTAAAGTAATGATTTGTTAATCATTGGTATCTTGTGAAATTGAAATATTTGCAATGATTGTAATACTTGATATATTAAGTATACTTCTTTGACAGTTGGATGGTAGTTTGAAGAACAAACTATCTATTCTTGTTTTTCTTTGAAGTGAGCCTGGGGAGAGAAACTGTGGGATGAAAATAAGATCTCAAAATAGTTGGGGAGGAGAGGTTACTGGCCAGGGACTTCATAGGAAGCTAAGAAATAAATCTTGGGGACCTGAAGGCATTTGGCGAAGAAGAGGCTCGGAAGAAGATCTATATTCTAGCAATTATGCTTATGATACTAAATATTCAGGCCAAGCCTTTTTGTTGACATCAAAAGAAATTGTTTTTCCTCTACCTCCAATGAAACCTTGCCGCAATATTCAGGAGATATCTCTATACCAGAGAGTTGAGTTCCTGGCCTATTTTCTATGTATAGCTATCTCAAAAGATTCTACAATTTGTTATTTTTGAGTCCCTTCACTCTTGATCATTTTGTGGGAGCTTTAAACTATAAGTATGCAAATACACTTCTAGACAATGTGCACATTTGTATTCTAAAGGTTGTGAGGTGTCATCTAGAAACACTTTCAATTGAGGGAAATGATAAGGCATCAAAATGTTTTAGGAAACTTGATTGAATTTCCTAGAGGTAGTAACATGGCCAGTTTATCTGGTAGAATATATTTCAACTCAAGGTTTCAGTAGTCAGCTGGGATAGAAAATTTCTCATTTAAAGCTTTTGAATGTCAAGTATTACACCATATTTTCCTCCACAAAGCTAATAATTTTTCAGTTTATTTGTGATGAAAACATGGAGGTCGAGGAAGTTCGAACAAAAATCAACATGCGGGTAAACTTTGAACAAGATACAAATGTAGATGCGAAAATGAACTTTTCTTTTGGTGCATTTGGATTGATTGGAAGAAATCCTTGCTATTTGAAAAGAAAGACGATTTCTTGTACCAAAGAAGATGGGAAGAGGAGGTTCAATCCAGGTCAAGTGACACTTGAAAACACAAATTTTCATTTAGATAATTCCATCTCATAATACAAGCATAGTTACTCTAAAAATGGATAGACCGAGTTTACAAATTCTCAAGTGAACGATGGAGAGGATTTTAACAGTGGTGAATGCTGTGTAATACCTATGTGGAATGGACGGGTATTTGATTTGTTGTGATGGTTTCCCTTATGCATATAATTTTCGATGTGTTGGTCTTTCCAAAGATCATTTACCAGAGGGGGCATGGTATTGTCCAGAGTGTGTTTTGGAGAAAATTGATGCCCATGGATCAAGAGCATCGAAGTCATTGAGTGGAGATGAGATCATTGGTATTGAACCATATGGGTGTGCCTTATTTGGTACTTGGGGCTACCAATTGGTGTCTGATTCTGCATCAAATCCAACTACCACAAACAATTATTACAATAGAAGGCATGCCATATAGGTCATGGAGACATTATAGTTTTCAGGTGTCTTTTATGACAACATAAGAAACTCAATACTACAGTACTATGGTGTTCCATATGGCAAGAAAGATTCAACTTGCTTTCAAAAGATATACATGGATTCTGGAAATAGCCTAGTAGCCTTTTCATTTCTATCTGTCTTTGAGCATTTGGTTGACTAGGAAGATGTTAGTGCATCAGGTTTTTTAAGTGTGATCTTTGAAAGAAAAGCATAAAAGGATTGTAGTGTTCTGGATCACGAGTGTTTACATGTTTCATACAAGCCACATCACAAGAGAGAAAATGAATTGTTGGCAACAAGACCTTATAATTTCAAAGAAACTGAGATCGTATCTTATCAAGATGCTATAAAAGTTGTTTCAAACAATTCAGTTGGTTGGAATTCACAAGAATGTGGAAATGCTTTAGAACAACAATTAGATCTTGACATTAACATGACAAATATACATATATAAATTCTTAACTGTAGTCCCATACCTGGGAAACAACAAGCAAAAGAGGATACCTGTGACAGAGCAGGTGTCCAATAGGATAAGAGGATATCAAACTTTCCTGTTTTCCATAAAAAAACTGGTGATATTGGCAAAGCAGTTGTGAAGATGGATTTGGTTAGTAGAGGTTTGGTTTGTGAAGCAAGTTTCAAACCAAATGCATACACCAATTATTATGTTCTTGGTGATATTGTTGCATCTATAGCTACAAATCCAAAATCCCTCTTGCTCAAGGACAATAGATTAGTGAACATACAGGGATATTTAAAAAGACTTTTTTCAGCAAAAATCTCAATGCAAGTAATTTTTTTTTCAAAGGAAGCTATAAAATTTTGTTGGCCAAGTTATAATAAGAAATCAATGGAACCACCAAAGGAATCTTATGTTTCGCATCATGGATATATGACTTGGAGGGTTTTGAGATTAAACTCTATATAAGAGAAGCTCCCTCACATCCTAATGGTTGTTAAAATTTTGAGCATAAATACTCTAGAGCTATTATTGAAGATTTGTTGAAGGCATGGAAATCAATGTTTTCTTTCTTATTGATGTGAGTGTTAGTTTTCTGAATAACTCCAAAAGTGTTTACACCATGTTTGGCGCGCTTCATGAGATTTGGGGTACATGGTGTATGTTCGGACCCTAGATGGTTTGTTCGGCCACATGGAGAGTTGACCTGGTCGAAGAGCACCCTACTTGGGAGGAGGATTTTTGTTCATACTAGAGGAGGGAATCAATCCCTATATGGCATGTGGTTGTCTCAATTCCTATTCAGAGGCTTGGATTTTTCTCAGGGATGCCTAGTTGGAAACAAATTTATTATAGAGGAGCAACTAACCAAGTGGAGTACATTACTTAGGAGGCTCTTGATACATACATGTAAACTTGTGTAGCTACATCATCTTGGAGCCCTTTTAGGGTATGAAACCACATTGGAGCATGAAACATGTACATTGGAGTGTAGCATTTCACTTGTGTTGGCCTGTGTGATCCTACTGTAGGTTGTTGGTAAGGGAGCAAGCCCACATAGTATTGTTGGGCTCCCTTCTCATATATATAGAGGAAGGATAGAGGCCTCATTCATTACTAATTCACTCACTTGTATTCACTCTTGGGATGAGATGTAACCTAGAGAGGATTGAACACTAGTCTCTCTCTCTCCCTCTTTCTCTCTCTCTCTCATACTTGATCTCCCTCACTTGAGTTTCTATGGTTTCTTGGAGTATATTGGAGCATCTTGGAGGTCTAGGATTAGGGTTTCTCCCTTAGATATTGGAAATTATGGTCTTGTGATAAAACTCTATGGTACCTTTATTGGAGAAGAAGAAGAAGAGAGGATGAAGATGTGTTGAAGTGATTCTTGCTTACTGGAGATCCTTGGTTGAGCTAGGGTTTTCATATTTTCCCTAGCTAGGGTTTTGGAGAGCTAGTGGACTTGTACTAACCTTGAGAGAAGGCTATGATATGTACATGTATAGTTACATGCTCACCTACAGTTACATTTTTACTTGCATGCTTAGTAAAACCAACAAAAACTAGATACCTTTCCATAGCCCCCAACATAAGCTTATAGTTGAGTATCCATATCCACAAGTTCTGTTCTAAATTATACAATCTATCATAACAAAAATAAGGGAATCAAATGGGATATCACTTTGAGAAAATCACAATGTTATCATCATTGCCTATTTAAATAAATTAGCATAGCTGGAATGATTTCAAATGCACACTTCTCTACAGCCTTTTATGTGTGCAGTATTAAAATGCCCTTCTTAAAAATAACAATCAATCTTGTTTAATAATAAAAACAATGATATAGAACTTTAGGAAAGAACTAAACCTTTGACGATCCATTTTGGTTTGTGGCCTTTCAGGAAGCTTATGCATCTCAAGATAAACAATGCCATTTCTCTTGTGCACACCCATCTCCCATGGGTCATTTCAGTTATATGAAGTTTTTGAGATCTGCATAATCATCAGTTAAGCTCGTAAGGTTACACCAGAAAACACCATATTATCAATTCTTATGCATATATTAAATATCAGGAATGTAAAAATTACTAATCCTGTATTAAGGGACTAAAATTTTTAAATTACTTAAGGGGTCCCTAAGATATGCACAGCAAGAAATTAGTGAGCTTAGTACTAAAATATGATATCATCATTCTTATCATAACCATGACACAAGATATGTCTAGAAAAATCCTCTTCACGCATCAAAGGAATGCAATGCACGGGGGCTTCACTAGAAGGCAATATAATATCACGTTCATTCATATTGCGGTACTAAATATTCATGACAACCTAAAAATTATATTGCTTATATATTAAGGGGAAAAGGGTTTTTTTATTTAATGTAACAATACAAAAATACTTTGGGGTCTTTTTTTATATGGGCAAGGTGACAAATATCCTTCAAATGGAGATGGTGGGATCACGGTCGGATGATAAATCGGGTTGAGGCAAGGCTCGGGCTTACCAGTACGTAGGGAAATCGCATCTTGAGGCATGCTTGAGGCCAGGGGTTTCGTGGTGAACTGGGTTTCCAGTCGATCATAGTCGAGAGACAGTGGTCATTGACAGCCAATTGTTACCAATAGCCTTGGGAGGCTCTAAGCCTCCAGGGCCTAATATAGGCCCTTGATAGGCATTAGGGGCTTGAATACCCAACCACTCGTGTTTATTACAGGCCTTGGGAGGTTTAGTTAGCCTCCTAGAGCTTGTTACAGGACCTGGGGGCTTGGATAACTAGCCCACAACAGGCTTAGTCAGCGATTGGGGAACTGCAACATGCAATCTAAATGTTGTACTATGTGCATTGGCTCTAGTGACATACACAAAGTGATCTCCTATCTCTTCATTAGACCATTAGATGTTGCAAATCATAATGATATGTGGTTGAGTAATTGCATTGTGGGTGAAGTAATGTGCATCCACGATATATATCGAAAGAATCAAGGTGCATTGTAGAATGCATGTGGGGTCATAAGAGGGGTATCATATCAATATACTAGGTAAAAATATAAAAGGGTATAAAAAATGCTAATGGAAAAATCGATACATACAATATCTAGTGAAAATAGGGGTTCTTTTAAATTGGGAAGGCATATTTGGAGGGGGTTAAAAAAAACGATTTTGGAAGGTATTTTCCAATATTTAGTGAAATTAGGGGTATTATTTCATATGCCACGATTGAACGTGCTATGATAGTTGTTTATTGTGTGAAGCCCCCGTGATGCAATGCTTGCATCATTACAAAAGAAGACTTACCTTATTAAGGTTGTTCCGAAAAAGTCTGTTGCAATGAGAAGAATAATCCATCATAAACAAATTACAAGTAATGAATAATTACAATTTTACAAACAAGAATTGCAACCAAATGCTTTGAAATGTTAAACTATCAAATATTAGAACAAAACTAACTGTCAATGGGGCCTTGGTTGTGATTAGTGAGGTTGATAAAACGTTGAACCTTCCACAAGGTAAAAAGGGATGAGGTTGGGTGCAAGTCCAGGGAAAATTTTGGAAGAATAGATACCACTTCAGACCTAGAAATTAAGCTGAAGGAAGTCCATGGTATGCAATGTGTCCCTATGGGGTGAGTTCTTGGAAGCACTTCGAAAAAAAAGAAAACAACTCTCTCCATCGTTAAAGAAGAAATACATTTTTTAGTATGCAAAAAGCAAGCAAAAAAGATAAATTACACATGGAGCTTAAATTCAACCATCTAAGATGTCATCCTATGAAACCTTAAGATATGTCATACAGCTCTATACGGGCTATGTTAAGTGACAGATTTCCAATGTTGCACTAAGGTATCAAACTTAGTCAAAACAACCTTCAAGTGACAAATTGGTAGTATTACCCCAAGGTGGCAAAACCTAGTAAAAAAACCTACAATTGCCTCATCTCCTTCAGATTGACCGAAAAATTAAAAATCCCTCTTAATAAAGACACGTTCAATGTAATGCACATTACAACTTACATATTGCTTCAATATTCAAACTACGATGTCTTTGTTGATCTCCAAGCATAAATTCAAACCATGCTGTTCAAGGCTACTTTGAGAGCTTGTCCAATTGGGATTTGATGATCCAAGGATATTTGGAAATCCAAATGTAAATGAAAGAAAACAAACTTATCATCACTTATTATGACATGCAACTGAAAAACATCGTAAATCCACATTTCAAGAATAAACTCGGAGTGAATGCATAGTCAATTAATGATTTTATTTCTGACTTATTGTGCACAAAGGAAAAGATATATGCAATAGCATCACCATTAAGATAAGTTAAATCGGTAGGAAAATAAGGATGATAATAATGTGTGTAATGGCACAGTCCAATACTAATGGAGAAGGAACATGATATTGAAATGCCAGAGCTAAAAGCGTAATTATTAGGCTTTCTTATTATCTCTGCAACACAAAAGCAGTACTTACGTACAACCATTGAAGTAAATATCAATGGCAACAATATAATATGTCCCAATCAAAACCATTATGTACCCCAATTTCTAAACACATAAAAATTGACATCTAGGCAGCGAGCATTATGCAATAGAGAACAACAACATTTGCAATGGAACCTAAATAGGAATATGGAAACATGAGTCTATTACCGAGCCTTAATATATCCCTATGACAACATGTGAAATGCAGGAAGGGTGCAGAGTTTAATCTTTGGTGCTTAAGCAAAGCTACAAAAAATATAGCACACAATTCAAGTTTGAACACAATGAAAGATTATTAAATTAACTTGATCATCTGCAAGAATACCACCAGAACAATGCATGTTTTTTGTCTCATGTAGAACCATCCAAGCCAATGCAATCCTCTATAAAATCAAATTCATTATATTTTTCTCAGCATGTGATAAGAACTGTAGAGAGATAAACTACCATCACTAGTGATATGAAGCAAACTTAGTGCTTAAGCAAAGGTACTGCCAAAAGACCATCATCAGGGGTAGATTCCACGGTTGGTAGATCTTGGTACTGAATATCAAGCAAATAATCAATGGTAAGTTGCGCGATCAAGTAATTTACTTCTTATAAGAAAACAAAACAAGTGATAGAAGACATTATGTTCTCCTGCTGAACATCTAACCCGCTTATATACACACATACTGCAAAAATAAACACATTTATTTTCAATGCAGTTTTATACTTCAAAAGTCATCACAACTACTAGAACATTGACTCACAAAGTGGGAACAAATGAAGAGTATGTTTTGGGGTGAGGTTCTGGAATAAACTAATAAAAATTCTAGGAATTCCCATTTAAATCACAGAATTTTCAATTAGAGAAACATCATCAAAATAAATGATCTAAAATATATGGAGTGGTAAATAAGGATTCTATAAATATAGAGATGTATGACTCAAATCAACATGCTTGACTTAAAAAAAAAGTAAATTGCATGTTGGAAAAAGAATGTACATGAAAATTTATATGATTTTCTAAAAGCAATTTTGTCACATCCTTTCAAGCCATTAGTTAAAGGCACATGACAATCTTCTTTTCAACAATCTATGCAAAGAATGCATGTTAAACAAATATTCCATGCTATGAAGCCTTGAAAAGCCAAAGCTTGACTTGTCATAACTTATAACGTGTTACAAACTCGACAAATATGATCTTTGGTTGTGGGAAATTGAATTCTCTCATCCACGATAAAGTTAAAAACTTAAATCTCAAATGACACCTATGTATTTCCTTTATTAATGTATAACGTTCCCTTCTCTAACTGGGAGTCCAGATGCTTGTAGAAGATGAAAGGAGGGATTTTACTTTTACTATGTTGGTTTACTTCAAATTCAATCATGGGGTTATTAAATAATTTCCTGTCACCCGGGAAAAATATCACCTTGCTTCTAAATAGCTCTTGTAAAATTGTCTCTCTAGGTGTAGTCATCTTTACAGTTATATTTCAATAATTTTAAGTTGGATGAGTAATGATCCATTCATTATCAAACCATTTTGCAAAAATAAGAGCGAGTAAGTTGTTGAAAACCATAGACCTAATCATGATTCTATTGTAGTTCATCTAGATTAAATTAAAGTTCTAAAAATAGTTAATATTTCCATTGAAAAGAATAGAAAAATAAAATCCGATCAAGTCCCTCAAATTCTATATTGTATGAGTTTGTCAAAGAAGCTACAGAACTATGCATCAAAGTCTGATTGCACAAAAACTTGACTGGGCTTTCTAATAGTTCTTTGTGAAATAAAATTTTCTAAGCAGATGTATTTAGGTTCAAGTTCTTATGTGACGAAAGGAAGTGTTTGACGTGATCATAGAAGGGAATAAATTTGAACAAATAAAAATCACACGCTCTGCTGGTTACATCTTATGTAGTTTGTGTTTGTTAAGAGCCCATGTTCATCGACATTAGCCTTCTATACAACTGGTATGCAACAATTAACAATATAAGAGATAAATTGGGGTAAATGGGCAATACATACCTACCCATTCAACTACAAAGCATGATTATCAAGTAAATACATTGTCCATGCAGTGTGCAATCCAACACCACTGGGTTAACGGAAATTTATGTAGCTCACTTCCTGTAACTTAATATGGACTCTTTGCAACATTTACAACTCCAAATATGGGTGCAATGTGCCTAAATGGAACCTCATGGTAAAATATGCATTTGGAAAATCCTCCATCAAACCAAGATTACTGCTCTACACCTTTGTTCTTAACCTGGATGATGACTGGTGCTTGGACAAGATAGAACAATGCACATGGCCTCCAAATCTATTTCAACAATGTATAACTGCTACTAAACTCCAAGGATCCTCTATTGTGCTTGGAAAGAGAAGAATGCCCATGAAAATGCAAAATAGGACATGTATTTTCAAGCAGTAACAATTTCCATGTTCACTAGAATTGCACTTCTCTAAAATCAAAATCCTCTTTTCTTCGAGCCATGAACATTATTTTTGACAATTGCATTTGCATTGGTGTGCTTAGGTGTTAAATTTAAAGGATTCTTTTGTATTTTATATTTGTCTTTCCTTGGCATTGCTTTCCATTGCTTAGATCCCAAGGGGAGGGTTTGTGGCTATTTGGATTGTTGGATTGTTAAATCATATTTTATTGTTTTGAGGATCATGTAAAGTATGTTTTGTGATTTCACACCCATGCACTCAAAACACTGATGGTTGATGTTATTGGATTTTTGGATATTTGGATTTGTGTCGAATGCCTCACTACTGAACAAATCTCAGTAGTTTCTCAAATTCGACATTGCTCTACAACTTTACTACAATTGTTGAACAAAATATTAGATCTAAGAAAGGTATGCCCATGGACTTATAGTGATTTTCAAGTAATGCATTCTTAGCTTTCTAAGAATCTATTCCTCATAGATTGCTTGGCCAACTTGTTGGCAATTGAAAATTGCATGGAAACTATATTTTTCCATTTTTTTCACAATATATTCTGTTAGTTTTGCAAATTGCTACACATCGTTGGGCACAACTCCATCACACTCATTTCCTTCCAGTTCCTATATTGTGTTTTGCCTTATTACAGGTATCTACATTTTCAACAAAACTAAACTTTTATTTTTATCAATCTATTTAGCAAGTTTTGACTTTCCTGATGTATTTTTTAAAGAGTGGAGTTGTGAGACTAAGAAGAGAAATAGATTTCAATTTTCTCATTTACATGTTGGAAGAATAACAATTTCTATTTAAGATGCAAGAATATATTAAAATCAATAATGTTTTTGCAGGTAGTTGTGGCATCTTCAGGACTCAAGTTTTTTGCTATTGATGTTATACATTACTTGGATGTACTAATATTTCACAATTTATCATATCCTACCATCTATCATATCATTACAAAAGATATATAGAAGATGGTAACATTACTGTTTGTTGCAGTGGATACTAGAGAGTATCTGCACTAGTCTAATAATATATCGTCTCACAAGTTAACTCATAGTTTCCGTAACTACATCAACAAGAAGTAATAAAGGATTATTACTCTTTATGCAGATGGTGGGGTGTACTTGTTCCATCTTTCTCGATGTTCTATGACAACACAACTAACTCATGGCCTTAGATACAATCCCATGTTTGGCATAAGAAACGATCATCACATTCTATGAAAATTCATCTCAATGAGGTATTTCATAAACACATTATAAGCATCCATCAGAGCTCCACAATGAACATACATGTTGAGGAGCGTGTTGAGAAAATAAGTGTCGAGGATGGTTTTTCTCTCGTTGATGTGGGCATGGATAGGTTTTCCCTATGGAAAGTCCTTGTTCTTAATATAACATTGCAATAAAAGGGCATGTGTACAAGGTCTAAGGGGGTGATTTGTCCCATGCAATATGACAAGCACCTCCCTCATTCAACCCTCACTGCAGAGCATGACCTTTATTCACCTAGTATGGAATGAATTTATTTGGAGCCTCCACAATGCATTCCTATTACTAAATGAATATATAAGTGGCGTAAAACCTTAAAAAATAGAACTTTTTGAGTTCGATCCTACCCTCCAGCTTGTCAAAGAGAGAGGGGCATACCTTGAACTAAAGATGTAAATCCAACCAACAACAAATGATAGATTTGGCTATTTTATGCCCTAAATGTAAATAAAATAATGCTTCGAATGAGTGTCCACGAAATAATATGGAGGTTTTCTTAAGGTGGAGGAAGACCTCGAACGGATGTGCCTATGTACCACACGAACCCTTGGGTTGAAACTGTTTAGGTTACTCATAGTTTAGGAGTATAATCCATATTCGAAATCACAATAAGATATTAGGATAAGATTTTCTGTAGGCATCCTTTGAGATTTCATCATTCTTGTCATTTTCCACTACGAATGAAGAAATGTTCATGGGTAGAGGGTCCCTTTCGCGTATGAAAACAAAAATACAAAAGAGGCTGGAGTGAAACGCACCTACCAGAGAAGCCATCCCACGCATCGCTGGAACATACCATTCATCAGCCACCTGTCATAGGAGATAAGGTAACACAATTACTGTTTTTGGCATCTGCAATTGTTTACCCACAAGCAATGCAATCTCGACGTGAGGATATGAGCCCAGGTTTGCACATGATCTCCTACACTCTGCTAGTTTCACTCTCGTGATTGATCACTACTACTGAAGTTTTGATGGGCCATAATTAGAATATTGTGTTCTATGGAAGGACCGCAAGATTCTCTACAGCGATATGGCATACTATTGAAGGATATCTGATGTGAATCAAGATTTTGTGAACCAAAATTTTGGTTGTTTCATATGGCGGTTCCTCCATATCTAACAAGGTTGAAGAACTAAATGATGGTGAGCTGAATAAATTCCCACAGAGCATTGTTTCCAAGTCACCATACTTAGAAAGGTCTCATAACTCTCATTGGTATTAAAATCTCATAAAGGTCGTATTCTTTACATGTCTGAATTGTTTTCCATGGTTTATGAAATCATATAATGTTTTTGGGAAGTATATGGTCAATACATAACGTGGTGTATTACTTTACATAAAAACCATTACAATATGTTATGGTCAAAAACATGGATAACAAGTAAAAATAGCAGCAAAGTTGCTTATACCTGTCATTTGAAAGTACTTTATAAGTAATTTAATCAATAATTGTATATAGTCTCAAAGTAAAAATTAAGATAAAAATAGTTTAGAAATAATAGTTTATATGTAGCAATTTTTTGACCAAAAACTTCTTTAGATAATAGGTGTAAATCATCTATACTTTAACTTACACTTATACTTTGAGACTAACTAGATAGATCTCATTAAGATACAAATCTATGCCATAGAAAAAGTAAACAAATAAACCACGTTGAAGGTAGTTTAAAAATATATTTTAAATTTATTATTCACGTGGTAATTTGGTTTTAAGTTAGTTTTCATTGGAGGGACAATCTCTTAAAATAAAATTTATAAAATAATAATAAGAATAATTAATTAATTAAAAAATTTACTTTTATAAAAATAATGAAATAATAATAATAATTTACAAAAACAACTTTATAGAAAAATGAAAAATAATAAAATAATAATAATAATTTAGAAAAAACAACTTTATAAAAAAATATGAAAATAAAGATAGAAAATAGTTATCAATAAAAAAAATATGAATGAGATTAGTGCATTAGAAAAAGTTCTTTAAAAAGGTTAAAAAGCCTTTTAATACATAAATTTGAAACTATCTATTTAAAATCGAGAAACTAGTATTAAGAATTAAGGATTGACTATCACATCTCAAAACCGAGGTTAATCATTAAAAACCAAAATACAAAAGAAGTGTCTACATAAATTTCCCTATAATTAATCAAATTTTTAATTAGAAAAAAAATAATAGACATCTAGTATCTCTCGGGACGGTTGTTCTGCTGTAGAATCATTTGGGTTCTTATGCTCAGCCAACTGTCGAATCACAAGACATGACATCTTTATTTTATTTTTCCAATTCCAAGACCTTATTTGTGCTTTGAATTTGACGAAGAGACGTATTTGTTTGCCGCTAATAATAGTTAATGTTTACGTGTTTGTTTCGACAGTCTTCGATTGTGATATGGAGTCGAAGAGCCAATGGGAGACTTTGGCACCAAAAAAAGAAGCAAGTGATTTATTTTTATTTATCACATATTTATTTTCATTTATGAAAATGATTGGTAAAGGACCCGTCTTCAGCAACGTCAGCAACGTGGCAGTATTAGAATAATATTTATTTTTAGTTTTTTAATATAATATAAAATTTTGACAAATAAATTTTACACGAAAGCAAATTAGTCTTGTCAAAAGTTTTGTCCAATAAAAAATTAATAATATGATATTTTAAAATTATAAGAAATATTTTTTAATTTCAAATATGTAATTTAATATACATATTTATAAAAACTATTGAAAAACTATGTAAGAAAATTTTGTCAAATGAAAAAAAAAATCAAAAGTCAATAATGTTTGACTTCTAACTGAATGCTATATACTTGCCTTCAGCGGGTATAATAAGGAGAGTTACGTAAATTTTATATGGAAAGGATTATAAAGTATTATGTAAAAAATTAATATTGTAATTGATAAAAAGGTTTGTTTTAAGGAGGGGCCTTTGTTGAATAAAAAGGGCAATTTTTTATGAAAAAGTTTATTTTAAGTAGGCATCTTTGTTGAATAAAAAGGGGGTAATTTTTTATGAAAAGGTCTTTTTTAAGGAGGCATCTTTGTTGAATAAAAAGAGCAGTTTCGTATGAAAAAATTGAAATTTTGACTTTATTTTGAAGGATTTCATATTATAATTTTAAAATTAAAACAAAATGATTAGAATACTATATTTTGTCATGAGTATTTGTGCATAATTACCAAATAAATGGAAAATACAATGGTGAAAATTCAAACATGTTTCTTTGTTTGTTTGGGGCTAATTACCAAATAGATAGAAAATACAAACGGAAGAAAGCCAAATATAAATATAAATGGGTTTGTTCAAAATTATTATTATATAATAGTTATATCATAAATATTTATATGTTTTAGCTTCATAATTTACCAATAGCAATAGTTGAACATATTTATAGATCGAAATTATGTAAAAATGTATAACTTTTATCTTATTTTTCTTATGAATCATTTAAAAAATGTATTTCTCTTTCAATAGTTTATATAATTAAATGCAAGTTTATATATTTTAAGATTAAAATGTTTATAAATAATATTAATACACAAATTAAATTCATAGCTAAATTAGAAGTTATATTGATATATGAAACCCCTTATGTGTGAGACAATGAACTCCTTTGTGTAACGATTTCAATGTTAAGTGTATGGAGGTTTACATACCTTATTTTCAACCATTATGTCCACTCGAGTTGTACATCTAGGATTATCTTAAGTGAAATCAAGAAAATTGATTTTAGATAAAATCTTATAGGTTCTCTTCCATGTATGAGCATCTTAAATTTGAAAGCAGGAAAATGTACAGAGTGCAGGAATGGCTAATCCCCCCCGGGCTCTAATAAAATGAATTACTCAATCTAGACATCGTTTAATGACCAATGTCAAACAATGTCATCATGAAGCTCATGGGCCGCCAAGTTTCAATGAATATCCAATGTGCAACAATTGCAATTATATAGCAAATTTGCAAACCCGCCAAAAATTTCAATCGACATCACTATAATTTCCAACCAGCACCAATTTAGTGAGTTAATAAATGCCCCAAACCTGCATTTTAGACCCCATTCATATGTAATGACCTCTCAAACCCAAAGTAACCCCCCCAATCACCAAAACCAAAAATTTGGCGCCAATTCAAGGTTTCATGGCACTGGTATGGAATTATCTCAGGGTAATGATGGTAAACTTTTTTTGTAATATTTGTGTGAAAATACATTGTTATATATATGTTGGGTTAGTATAATGTATGGTATGTTTTGTAATATTATATGGTAATATGGATGACTTATTATATAGTATAATGTTGTGTTATTATATTGTATGTTTTTAATATGGTATTATGTAATATTATAATATATGTTTTGTAATAATATAAAAATATATATATTCTAAATTTTTATATATTATAGGCTTTTAATACATATTTTAATGATCAAACAAAATGGATATGAGGATATTAGTTGATGTAGCATGGTCAGGATTGATTTCATATGAATTGAGCCTATAATTTTGAGTGCACATGATGACGACAATATTACACTTACAGAAGAGGCTTGAGGCCATAAAACACACCACCAACATCTCGAACCGTAGGGACCTAACTAAATGTCTTGAAAGAATAAAATGCCATCGAGTGACATAAGGGGTCTCTCTACATGAATCCATCTGCAATGTTACAATTTACTAAATTTTAACATTGTAGATGGATTCTCCATCTGCAATGTTCAAATTTACCAAATTGTAACAATTCATTTTAAAATTGCAAGTTTCAATTGTCGAGTTACATAATTAACATCACTAGTGTCTATAAATCAATCTACAATGTTTAAAATTACTAAATTTTAACACTACAAATGGATTCAGAGACCCCCTTTAAAAGGGGTCTCTAAATCCATTTGTAGTGTTAAAATTTAGGAGGTCTTTGAATCCATCTATAGTGTTAAAATTTACTAAATTGTACAAATTCATTGTTGAAACTGTAATTTTCCATTAATGGGGTGACACAACTAAAAATGACTAACATAAATGACTAATTCACATCCTTAGTCATTGTTAGCAAGTCATATTTTTATCCCGTGACTAACTTACTCATTTATGTTAGTCATTTTTATTTTAGTCACTTGTTATCTAGTCATATATTTTATCTTGTGACTAAATTAGTCGTTTATCTTAGTCATTTTTAGCTAGATCACTCAAAATTGCTTAATTTTGGTCGTTTATCCCTTGAAAAAACTGTGGTGACTAAATGTTTTAGTCGCCTAGTCACTAATCTCTCATTTTGTACTAGTGGTCGAATGAAGTATTACAAACATACTATGAGCAGCTGCGCAACGTCGTTATTCACACAACGCGCATATCCAAGCAGGTAACATCCAAATATATTCACACTTTAATTTTTTATGCTAACATGCATTCCATCTACATTTCAGCGAAGGCACATAAGAGGAACCCCGAATGGTTCCAAGGAAACTATCACATGGATGAAGCAGAGATCGACCTCATTATGAAGGAATGGGTGGATGAATGGAAGGTCAAAGGACCTATGATCATTGAGAGTGACTCCGGCGAGAGTAACCCAATTACTACACCAATTGTCCAAGATTCACCATTAGGGAAAAGGAAGGATCCCAGAAGCTCAGTACAAGAGAAAGTCTAGAAAAAGAAGCAGAAGGCTTCAAAGGGCCAATCAGAAGCGAAGTTGCACGATGATGATTACAAGATGATCGCCGCGCATCTAGAAGATGTGTTGAACCTCAAAGACAGTAAGGATGAGGAGATTCAAGTGAGTTTGCAGAAGAATCTCACCATGCTGCAAGGCATAACAGATAAGTTTGAGAAATTCCAATGCGACTTGATCGTGCCCATGAGAATCAGAATCTGAAGGAAGGTCAGGAAACACATCGCATCCAAAGAAACCACTTCTAGCCTCGACCTTGCTGCCTAAACCATGCATCATCAAACTTGACCCACTGAGCGTAATGCTACTGCGTGAAGAGTTAGCTTCGAGTACGAAGAGCATAGAGCATGTGGAGGTCGACATTTCCATGCTACCCCTTGAAGTACTACACAATCTGCACTTGCAGGTTATCGAAGATATCCATGATAGAAATGTGGTCACTCTGAACCACACCATCAATTGCAATAAAATTATAAGCAGCTGTAGGAAGCAAGCTTGAAGAGAACTAAGACACTTGAAGATGAACAGGACCACCGAATAAGAATAGAGTAGACTATGGCTTCAGTCTGCGTGGAGATACCAGAATGCGAAGAGAAGCCAAAGCTCACAGATATTATCCTTAGGATCGGCTCGGTAGTCAACGATATTAAGGCTGAGATGAAAGATATGGAGATTGATTATCAAGCAAAGCTTTCCACTTTAGAAGCACATAATCAACCAAAGATGCCGCCAGATTAGGCAGAGCTTAGAGCAACAGAAGCAAAAGTAGCTTCAAAGACCATATCCAGCGAAGTAGCAAAGTGTCAAAACTTGCTGGACAAAGCTACGAGGATGTTTACTACGCTGCAAGAGGACCCTGAGTTGATGGAGGTCCAAACTAGTTTGAAGGCAAAGTAGGAAGCGTTAGATGCCCTCGACGTGGAGATAAAGAACCTACCACCAAAAGACAGTCTCCATAGATTTCCAGAAGTTAGAGAAATAAAAAGACAACTCATAGTCTTAAGAGAATGGGAGGGTGAAGTTGGAGACAAGTAACAGCCCCTGTAGGAGAAATCCCATGAACTTACATAGCAGATAGAAGGAAAATTTCAGGAACTCTATGCCAAGCAGGCGTTGGTACAAGAGCAAAATCAGGATGACCTGACACTGGATGTGTTAGAAACCATCAAAACAATTGAAGAGGATGCCAAGGATACAGTTGCTAAGCTGAGCGCAACGTATCAAGAACTCGCTGCTAAGATAGCTCCACAAGAGGAAGAGAAGCTCATGGAACCATAAGTGGAAAGTGGCTCGGGGACGAGCCACATGTAAGTGTTAGGGGCCTGTTTGGCCTAGCCCAAGTAAGGCATTTTTGTGCAAAACAGTTTTGGAATTGCGATGTTGAGCGCAGTTCAAATGAAGATAGTTTTGGGTAGCTTTGAAGTTGAGCGCAACACAGTGTCAATAGGGTAAGAACCGCGCAGCTGAGCGCCAGTTCCGCAAAGTGGTAGCACTGTGCAGTGCCAGCAAGGCACCTATTTTGGGTAAATAATGTAAGGGAAGGTCGAGCTGCGAAAGTAACCTATTTCGGTTGAAGTACTCCATGATTCCTAGCAGGTGAGTAAGGAGTGGTGTGGAACGAAAGTGACTGGTTGCATGAGCAGAGGAAAAACGACGTGAACTGGCCACACAAAGTCGTTAGAGAAGGAACGATGGGGTGAAAGCGACCCGTCGGCATGTGCTCGACAGGGGGGCTGAAAGCGATGTGACCACGCACAGAAGGATGGCCACGATGGAGAAGTCACTATCAAAGACTAACAGTCCTGGATAGTGGAGCAACCATGCCAGTTTTGGGAAACCTTAGGGTTTTTGGTCGAATTGATTGTGAAGATGTGACCTATGGGCACGATCTATAAAAGGGCACATTTTGTAAGGGAAAGGGTAATCATTAATCTCTAATTGTGAATAGTTGATTATCATAGAAGAGAAGATTGTAAAGGCTCTATAGATGTGTGCGCAGAGACCTACTAAGAGAGAAGAGAGTCTACAACTGAGTGCGCAGACTAGAATTGTTGTAACCTTCCCAAAGATAATATAACAATAGTTCCTGTGGACTTAGCTCCCATCCTAGGGGAGAACCACATTAAATTCTTTGCTATGTGATTGATTATGCATCTGTTTATGTGTATTTTCTTATGATAAATGGTTAAGTGTTGTTTATGAGTTCATGTGTTCTGATTTTATATGTATTCACCATAAGGATAATGGTGGGAATAATATGTTAAGTAATCACATGTATGAATGAATGCATAAGATAGTCGGTAAACACTAAGCACAACACCGAAAGTGCACAGTTACGTCATTATTGTCATAGTGTACAAGTTTGCAAGGGTCAGTCTAAGGTGTGGTTGAATGCATAAATTACACTAGGTAAAAGTATATCAAGTTGCATAAGTTTTGGGAGGAAGCGCAGACCACCATTTCGTTGTCCTACCATCGAGAAACATCCATCATCACGCAGTCCTTGGATGCGCGATGGTCTAAGTGTTGGTCATGAAGAAGTTGAACTTCGCGCAGTCCAAATTTCGCAGTGCAAGTCCGGTAGTGCTTTTCTCGCCATTCCATTTAAGCGCTCATGACCTGGTTGTGGAAACCTGATTCCACATCCTCCCCATTGCTTCGCTGCAGCAACCGTGTCTGATTGCAGAGTTAATCGTGTCTGGTTAAGGAGTTAAGAAGTGAAACCAACCTCCATAATTAATAAATAAAGAATAATATATTTGATAGATGATGAATATACAATGAATTGGCCCACTTAAATATAGCTTGGGCTTATTCTTGAGGAGTCGTAACTTCTCATTAATACCTATTTACTATTATTAACTATTATTAATTATTACGTGTATTTATTATTTAATATTCATTACATTGCCACCCCCTTTAAGGGAAGCTTTGTCCTCAAAGCTGATTTTATTGATATTGACTTGATTATAGATTTGTGTTTAAGCGCTGACTTGAGATGTGTATTCTAGATTGTTTCCTCTCTTTAGATGCGATCCCGGACCTTCGTGTTGTAATCCTTTCTGCTTGAGTGGTGAGTTTTTGAAACAATACATCTTGTAATTATTTGTTTTCCATATCATCTTTTGGATTCCATTTATGAGAAATTGTGCATCTTCATTACCAACACATTTGTGTTGTATCAATTCTTTCATGACAGTTGCTTTTAATGCTAAAGGGCTATGTTCATGCTCTTCCTTTCCAAAAGATAATTCAATTGTATTACTTCCTCCTTTTGTACTGGTGGAGAGTCCAACATTGGATGTCATAATAATGGAGGAATTTTTAAGGGATACCCTTTGATATTGGAATTCAAGGTGATGGTCATTCTTGAGTGTTTGGAGTTTGAAGACATCAATGCGATCCTTCTCACTTTCATCAAGCCATATTATTGTATATGTCTTAATCCATCTTACTGCCTTAGTGGTTGTGCATTTTAATTCTAACAATTTCAAGGATGTGTGGCAATTTTCATAGATATGATGCACATATAAACTGACATCAACTTGACCAAAAATATCTAGGTATTGTACTAGTTTTCTCTGAATCATATATTTCATGGTTTCTTCATCGAAAGGAATTTTAAAGCCTTCATTCTTGATTCCCACATGACTGCGTCCAAAGTTTCAATTCGAGAGAAACATAAATGTTGTTCATCTATAGTAACTTGATAAATAATACTTCCTAGACATGTGGATGTAATATCTACTATGTAATTTTGTTTAGCATCATTAGGTCCACTATCATATTTGTCATCATTGGAAATGGAAGCGACAGTTGGCAAATACAAGAATTCTGCATTACGATCTACACTTGTGTTTGTAGAACCATCATTAATACTTCCAACCTATTTAAGCAGATGTCGACTACTTACATGGATTCCAACTTCATCAATCAGATCAATAGATTGATTTGACAAAGCTGATTGGGAATGATGTGTAAGTGTTTTTTCTTGCTCCTTATTGTTGTCATATTTTTCTTCAATCTTTATCATGGTTTTCTTTATTTTATCTTCCTCATCTTCTGTGGATATGTTTTCTCTTGGATACGTATCAACAACACTATCTAGACTCTCATCGAGGTCATCTCTACATGTTCCAATTCCATGCGAGACATAGGATTTAAATCTTTTCTCCTCAAAACTGTGATCGTCATCACCGGGAGCCAGCCAATCTTTTGGATACGTATCAACAACACTAGCTTGACTCTCATCGAGGTCATCTCTACCCATTCTAATTCCACGAGAGACGATGGCCTTCAATCTCTTCTCCTCATAACTTTCATCATCATCATCAAGTGTGGGTGGATTTGGAGTAACCATTTCATCTCTCGCCCTCTTGAGTTGCTTAAGAAGCATTGTCAATTCTTTATTGAATGACACCATGGATATTGTATAATGAAGAAATTTTGCTCATGTAGTGAAGGAAAATGATAAAAATATATTATATTATATATATTTTGATTTTAAAATTTATATAAAAAACTTTAATAAAAAATAATATTATATAATAATAACAATATTATTATTATTATTATTATATATTTTTATTATTAAACTTTGTTTGTGTTTTGTGTTGTGTAGGGTTTGTGCAGGGGGTGGGCGCAACTAGAGGGTGGTGTTGGAATGGAGGAGTGCGTAGGATGGGGGCGACAGAGCAGGCTGCGTGAGGGTGGGGAGGAAGGGAGGTGCTGGTGGGGTGGGAAATGGACGCACGCGGGCGCACGCAGGGAGAGGAGATGGCTGAGGGTGTGAGGAGCTGGATGGGCAGCGGGGGTGGAGGATGGAGGATGGGAGAAGTTGGGGCACTGGGAGAAAAATGGAGGATGGGAGGGCTAGGAGGATGGTGCATGGGGATGGGTGCACAGGAAGAGGTGATGGGATCTACTGTGTGGAGCGATGTGCGTGGGAGGAGGGGTGGGAGGATTGTGGGAAAGGTGGTGGAAGGGAGACAGACGCGGGAAGGATGGGCGTGGGAGGTGGGAGAGAAATGTGGAGAGGATGGTGTGTTGAGCACGCAGGATGAAAAATGGGTAGGAATGCGTGAATGGATAAGCCAACAGAGGGAAGTAGGTGGAGAATGGACATAGGGAACATAGGGAGATGGGTGTCGAGAGGATTTATGGAGGAAAACACAAGGGAAGAGAGAGTGGCAACAGAGTGCAAGAGTGTGAGCAGGGGATGACGGGAGCAAAGGGATATGGGAGCAAGGATTGAGGTGAAGTGGGAGGAGATATGTGGAGGGACAATGAAGTGTGGTGGTGTAGGTAGGCACGGTGCGGTGAGATGGGGTGAAGGGCATGAAGGGAGAGTGCGCGAAATGATTTAGCAGCAACATGGGGGCAAGCTAGGGCAGGACAGTGATGAGAGAAAGCACAAGGCCAGTAGGGAGGAGAGGTAGTGCAGAAATGCACGGGAAGGGAAGCATGAGGAGGAGGTAGGATGGAGTTAAGGAGGGAGAATGATGGACATGGGATGAACAATGGAGGGGATGTGTGAATGAATGAGAGTTGTGTGAATGGGAGAGATGGAAGATGAGAAGAGTGGTGGAAGAGGAGCCGAATCCGAGCTCTGAGGGGAGGTGTCACATACCCTCTCCTGCACCCAATTCAAGGAAGGGAACATGATGCCAATCTTTGGGACTCTCACATAATCTTAGCCCATTAATTAGATTCATAAAAACAAAAAAAATACATGTGCAGGTGTATAATTCAAATAAACATAGCAGAAGCAAGATCCACTACATGCATATCCAGCATGCATTGCTCTTCATAAACATAACAGTCAATAATGATATAACATTGCAAAATTTAAATACACATGAGACTATACTCATCTTCATTGTGCAAATGTCCCAAGCAACTATCTATGTCGCTGCAACGTTCCACCCAACCATAGGCTAGTTGTGTTCATCAATTCTCTCAACACAACTGCCACCCTCGACCTGGGCATGATTCTTACAAGGAAAAGGGGACATTCAAATGCATCCACAACCAATTAATCATTTCATCTGAGCCAAGCCAGTCCACAGCCGGGTTTCTCAAGCTACATTTGAACCCTAGATGCTTGCACTCAAGCTCAAGCCAAAACAATGGATTTACCAATAGGATGGCCATGGGTTTTCCCCAAATTGTTTCCATCCAGAAACAAATTGTGGAATGGGGAAAAACATTCACAAGGAGGAAAATGATTTCTTCCCCAACTATCTAAGCATTTAGCAACCCAAACGGTGTCTATGGAACCCTCATTTCGATTCCCCTTCTTCCCCACTGGTATATAAAACAAAAACGCCCTTCTCCCAGCTGAGAATGAAGGAAAACACACAGTTTCAATGGGAAAAAACGCCTAGCAAGCTCCCAGCTTGTGAGAGATAAAAACTGGTTGATGGTGTTCGGATATCCATATCATATTTTTCAGGATCTTGCATGCAATTAGGGTTTGTATGCAAATTCCAGGGTTTGCATGCACTTTGCATGCATCCCAGTCACCAGGTTGATGCCTCCAGCACCTTAGCCACCTTATTCTAGCACTCGGGAGCCACTTACTTCAGATTTTTATCCCTCCTAGTCAGGAAGGCACCCACTTCTCACCTACTGCCAGAGAAGGGTGCACTTCTTCACCTACCACTGCAGTTCCACTTTAGTTACACTCAGTTAGCTCTGATTCTCCCTGATTTGAGGCTAGTTTCACTCCCGACTGACTGTTTCACTTCCGTTGGACCTCCAGATTGACTAGATGACTTGTTCTTACTTCAGTTAGCCTCCCATGTGCCCTCCACTCAGCCCACTTCCCTATATCAGTGCTACACACTTCAGTTACACGTGTTACACTCGGTTAGACTCAGATTGGCACCTGGATGACTGGTTCTTGTGCATTGATGACCACCACTGATTGATGATGAGGACTCCTAGTTGGAGTCAAGATACTCCATTCAGTGATTCGAATGACCTCCTTAGGCAATTCAAATTGCTCAGTCATTGTTACTGTATTGTATTATAATTATTCACCCTCATTGGGATATTGAGCACTGATGCATGCTTTGTACAGTTTTACACCATTTTTTTGAGTTTCATCTATTGTGATTGATTTACTTGTTCATTAGATCTGCTGTGACTAATTTTACATGGTATCAAATCCATGGCAGGGATAAGATCTCTTTTCTACAAGTGTCTACATGAAGAGAGAGAAATATTTGCTCACCAATATATTTCAGGAGCGACATGCAAAATCTCATGTGCATGCAAGGTTGAAAACATAATGTTTGTTTGTGTGTGATTTGCAGGTTTCTTACTTCTCCATGTGCATTTGCTAATGCAAAGATGGAGACTTCTTCTTCACAAAATATTCTTACTCCATTCAACTATGATGAATGGAAACCAAAGATGATTACATTCTTTAAGAGACAATGTCTTTTTGATATGTGCATTGGTAATACAAGAGATTTTGATTCTGATGAAGAGGAGAATGATTGGCTCAATGATTGTGACAGAGCTTTTGGAGCAATGTGTCTTTCTATGTCTCCTTGTATGCGCTACCTCAGTAATACTGCTGAAAATACAAGTGATCTATGGGTCCAACTTGACAGAGAATTTGGAAAGCAGGAAGAAGAGGATCATGCTAGCCTTTTGGAGAACAAGCCCAGTGAGATCTCCTTATGTGTTCTTTCCGATCATGTGTTGGCCTCAACAATTGTTCAAGATGAACAAGAAACTGTAGATTCAAAACTCACTCTCTCAAAGTCTTCTATTTCGAATTCTGAGCAAGATAAACCAGCTCATACTCTAGATTCCGAAGAGGTCCTTGAATCCTCTCTTTCACATGAGTTTGCCGGCATGTAGAATAATGATCTACTTGAAGTTTTGGAGGTAAAATATGATTTTGGAGGTGAAGCATTCGCCCTCCTTGATTGCATGCCTCCTATAGACTTATGTTCTATCATTTGCAAAGTTTCTCATATTTTTAATGAAGATGAAGAGCACTACCATTCGCTTGAGTTCAATTCTCGTGCACTTTTTGCTGATTTTGGTTTTGATCTCACCCTTGTTGGTTCAAAGGAGATCTCAAGAAACCATTCATCTATTTTTGGAGCAGATTTAACTTATATTGATAAGAAGTTCAAGTTTCAAGATCTATTTGATCCATTTGGAGCTATTCCTACCTCACTTGGTTCGAATCACAGGTTCCAGGATCATCCTCATATTTTCAGATTTGTTCTCACCTTTTTTGGTATGAAGAGCAAGTTCATAAAGTCTACACATTCGCTTGCATCCACTGATGGAGAATTCAAGCACATGTTTTTGGAGCATAATCCATTTACTCCCAAGAGTAAGATACCTCCAGACATATCTACTTGATTTTGGAGCAGTTAAATCTTTTGGTGTGCTATAGTCTATTTTGAGGGGGGGTATTTTTCCCATGAGGTTTTTTCCATTTCCTCGTTTTATTGATTGTTATTAGTTTGGATTATTATTGTATTGGGGTGACCTTTGGTCTTAGTTACCAGGGCCCCACATTATTTTTTGCACATCATAGTCTAGCTTGAGGGGGGGTGTTCGGATATCCACATCATCTTTTTCACGATCTTGCATGCAATTAGGGTTTGCATGCAAATTCTAGGGTTTGCATGCACTTTGCACACATCCCAGTCACCAGGTTGATGCCTCCAGCACCTTAGCCACCTTATTCTAGCACCCGAGAGCCACCTACTTCAGAGTTTTATCCCTCCTAGTCAGGAAGGCACCCACTTCTCACCTACTGCCAGAGAAGGGCGCACTTCTTCACCTACCACTATAGTTCCACTTCAGTTACACTCAATTAGCTTCGATTCTCCCTTATTTGAGGCTAGTTTCACTCCCGACTGACTGTTTCACTTCCGTTGGACCTCTAGATTAACTAGATGACTTGTTATGACTTCAGTTAGCCTCCCATGTGCCCTCCACTGAGCCCACTTCCCTATATCAGTGATACACACTTCAGTTACACATGTTACACTCAGTTAGACTCATATTGACACCTGGATGACTGGTTCTTTTGCATTGATGACCACCACTGATTGATGATGAGGACTCCTAGTTGGAGTCAAGCTACTCCATTCAGTGATTCGAATGAACTCCTTAGGAAATTTGAATTGCTCAGTCATTGTTACTGTATTGTATTGTAATTATTCACCCTCATTGGGATATTGAGCACTGATGCATGCTTTGCACAGTTTTACACCATTTTTCTGAGTTTCATCTATTGTGATTGATTTACTTGTTCATTAGATCTGCTGTGACTAATTTTACAAATGGATAATGGCTTGGGGATAAATTCATGGCTCTTTTCTTTCCCAAGAAGCAAAACATGATTTTCCATGCAGAGTGGCTTGCCCATACCCATATTTTGGACAGCCATACCTCTCATTCCCCAAGGCATTAACTACCTCAACCAACTCTTGGGAGAAATCAATGATTGGGTACAAAAGTCAACATGGGTAGTTGAGGGTTTGACGGGTTCTCTCATTGACACTTGGCTTGACTTGATTGGCTCAAGGGTTTGAATGTTTTCCCTCCAAATTCCTTGTAAAATCATGCCCCCATCTCTTGTTGCACTGCATAGCTAGTTGTGGGTATTTTATTAAAATGCATATTTACATGATGTTGAAATTCCAATGTGCCTGGCTAGCACGCAAACTGTATGCATCAACAAATCGATGGTCGGTCCTTGGCCTTGATCTCCTCACCATGATTTTATAAAAATATTACATCATTTACATTTTAATGCAATAGGGTCAAGATGGGGATGTGATAGGAGGAGCGAAAGCTCTGATACCAAATGTAGCAACCGTGTCCGGTTGCGGAGTTAACTGTGTCCGATTAAGGAGTTAAGACGTGAAACCAATTTCCATAATTAATAAATAAAGAATAATATATTTGAATGATGATGAATATACAATGAATTGGCTCGCTTAAATATAGATTGGGCTTAATCTTGAGGAGTTGTAACTTCTCATTAATACTTATTTACTATTATTAACTATTATTAATTATTACGTGTATTTATTATTTAATATTCGCTACATTAGCCTCGGGTGAGACCTCAGTCTACTCGTAGACTGTTTTCGAAAGGGCCGGTGAAAAGGGGGTTTTGTTGGTTCTCTTAACCACGCAAAACCTGGGTCTTTATAGAAAACCTCCTAAATAGTGTAAGCAACCAACAGAAAGGGCTAGATTTTGATGAAGAGTATTGTAGGATATTGATCTATGTTGAGAGACTCATTGTAAAAGGCTTTGCAGCTGTGTGCATAGTGACCTACTGAGAGAGAAGAGAGTCTACAGCTGTGTGCATAGTGACCTACTGAGAGAGAGGAGAGTTTGCAGTTGAGTGCATAGACAGAACTATTGAACTCTTCCCATTGATAATATAATCAACAGTTCCTGTGGACGTAGCTCCCATCCTAAGGGTTAACCACGTTAATTCCTTGTGTTATGTGATTGATTATGTGTTTGCATCTGTGTATTTGCTTATGTTGAGTGGTTAAGATCTTGTTTATGAACTCATATGTTCTTGCTTTTATATGTATTCGCCATAATGATAATGGTGGGAATAATATGTTAAGTATCGACATATGTGAATGAATGTTGAATGCACAAGTTGAGTATTGGGGGAACACTGAAACCGGCGGAGTCTGTATAGTGTGATTCCCTGGAGTGCAGCACTGGAAGTGCATTGTTACTTTGTAGTTCACCATGTCATATAATTTTGCAAGGTTTGCAGTCTATTATGTTGTTGAATGCATCATTTGGCACTAAGTAAAATTTTGGCAAGGTTGCATAAGTGTTGAAGAGGAAGCGCAGTCCTCTGTTGCGCTGCCATGATTGTTAAGTGGCCATCTCACATCACACAGTCCTTGGATGCGTGATAGCTTAAAGAATTAACTACAAAGTACGAGAAATTTGCGTTGTCCACCTTTATGTTAAAGTGCGCATCACCCAGTTGTGGAAACCTGATTCCGCAACCTCCCCATAACTTCGCCTTGGGTGAGACTCAGTCTCCTCGCAGACTGTTGCCGAAAGGGCCGATGAAAAGGGTTTTGTTGGTCCCTTGAACTGTGCGAAACCTGGGTCGATCTCTTTGAACTTAAAGAACATATAAAGAGCCAACAAACATCACCTAAAAAGAAAGACATGCATACCAAATCACATTGGTTGCAAAGGCCAAAATGGAACCCAGTGCAATTTTATTTGGCTTACAAGTGTTTCTAGTTGGATGCCTTCTTATACCAGGTGACAAAAAATTAATAGCAAGGGCCTTGTAGAAGGTGATGACTGTTGCACCGCTCACACATATTACTGTTCCCACAATATTTTCCTTTCCTCTTAAACTTTTGATTGCACAGTATTTAGATACTTGTATTTTTTCACTTTGCTTAGGCTACAAAAGGTCTTCTTTTTATGCATAAAAAGAATAGGTTTGCAATAGGTCTTCTTTGAAATATGGAGTTAAATAGATTTGCATAAATATAATTACAGTTTATAGAGTTAAAGAGTTAACACATATTATTTTTACATTCACAAAACCCTTATTTGAAACATAAGATTGCAATGTTCAGTCTTTACCAGTCTTTACCATTCATTCATTGTAGCGTACACTCTTTATTCAGACTTAATGTCTCCTGCAACAATATTAAAGTCTTAGAAGCCATTCAAGAAGGTAACAGAAAGACCATAGCTTTTCCCCTTTCCCCACACGGTACAACCTGGACGTGTTATTACACAACACTCACAGCCCTTGATCCATCTCTCCTCTTTTTAAAATTCGCCACATTTCAAACACTCCCGACACCCAATTCATCCCATCAAGCACACTAAGAACACTAATTGATTAATGTTAGGACCAAGCACAAAGCGCACAAGATTACGAACTGTGGGAAAGATTCAAACTGGAACAATTGATACTGACATACCGCCTGTATTGTCATTGTTGCCACTATTCTTAGTCATGCACACAAGAAACTAATGAATTAAGAAATGAATGAGTTGTCAGAGTTAAGCCTAGGGTTTTAAACCATAATAGGATTCTACACACTCTTGTAAGAGGAAGCTTCTCTGGTAATGGTTTCCACAAGGAAATTTGGCTTTGCCTCAACACTAAATCATGGGAGAGAAGGAACATTGGATTTTCCTCGACACTAAGCCTCTCTAACTGAAACCATTCAATGATTATCTATTAAAACCATTCAACGATTACCTATTGAATATTAACTGTTTAACTTCCCTATTGTCGCTCTGCTGGAAGAAGTGGCTGGCTGCATGGAGTGGAGTGGAGTGGATTGGATAAATAGCCGCATAATAACGTATTGAATTGAATTGTTCCCGCATTGCAAAAGAGTTGATTAAAAAAAACTGTGGATTAACAAATGACCTTTGGGTATCTTGTCCACCCTCACAAAATCTGTACCCTTGGATTTTTGTGCTCGACAAAGTATATGCCATATCATTGGATTTCCATTGCCCATCCTTAATCAAGGATTAAAAAAGCATAGTCCGACTTAGGGTGCAATGTCCATTGAAGTCGCCTATCGACAAATAAGAATGGATTCTAGACAAAGTAAATTAGAATCGAAATAATTGTAGTGGGAGTAAGTTAATATTGGGTCATTTTTGTCAAAATCCTAATCAAATAGCGAGTTTCCATTGTTTTTTTTTCAAAAATAAATTCAACCCCCTTCCCCTCGAAAAACTTCTCAATGCCAAACCTAAATTAATTTCAACAATATATATATGCTTGTATCCTAGTCTATGTTATATCACTATCAATCCATATGAAAAATATTCATATTGAGATTAGAGTTTTGTACAATGGAGTTTAAATATAATACCATCCCTTGCTTTATATATTTAGTCTCCAGCTTTCAAATAATTCATATACTCTTTAACTTTGCATTATGCTAAAATGGGTATGTGCAAAAATATCTAGATGTTGCATCACATCTACGCCACTCGGTTGTATTGCATATGATTTCAATGTACATTTTTGTGTATGAGTCTTATTAATTAGTAGTTAAGTATTTTCCAAGTCTAGTTATTAGGTAAATTTTAGTGTAGTCTTTAATGTTTTTCGGTAGCTTGCGAGAGAAGACATTATTTATTAAGTACTCTTTGTATATTTAGTTAAATTTTTAGTGTGTAGCTTTTGAGAGAACCCAGCATTAAGTAGTCTTTGTATATTTAGGTGAATTTTTAGTGTGTAGTGTGTTAGAGTGGGATAAGTGTTGGAGAACTCAAGCTCGTAGTGTTAAGAGTTTGCAGAAATTGTTGAGAACTCAAGCTATGCGTAAGTGAAGAATCCACACAACCTAGAATGTCTATAGTTGTTTTTTGTGTGTTCCGGTAATATATATTTAATTTGTATCTTTAATAGCAAGAATATCTCTTATCACACATTTATTTATAGTCACCCGTGTGAATGTCATTGACATATTCTCCTTTTATAAAGCATAGTTTATATTTCACTTTATGTGATTTTTATTCGGAAAATCTTTATTTGAGAAATATAAATTAATGCACAGTAATTTAAGACTCCTTTTTATATATCCCAAGAAGGCTTTTATATCTCGACTTGGTGAATAATATTTTTTATGTCATAGTAAAATTTGTTTTGATTTTGTGTGTTGTAATGGAGTATTTATTGCACAATTCTTAGGATTTGGTATCGGAGTAGGTTATCAGAGAAGGTTCGGGAAGAGTAGAAGCATTGGTTTAAAAGGATGAGACTTTGGAAAATAAATAAAAAATGGCTTCCACTTATCGTGCATCACTATAAAGTCTACAAACTCCTCTTTTTATAAGCAAATTATGAATATTGGTCTTTGACCATGAAGACTTTGTTTCAGTATCAAGATGTGTGGCAGACAGTTGAGAAAAGTTATGTGGAACCAATAGATCATGTACCATACAATGCTCTCACACATAAGGTTTCTTTGAAGGAACAAAGAAAAAAAGATGGAAAAGCCTTTTTTTACATACATCAAGAAATGCATGAGAGCATTCTCCCAAGAGTAGCAGGAGAAGCCAATGAGGCATGGGATACATTGCAAAGTGATTACAAAAGTATGGACAAAGTACAGACTGCTAAATTATAGATTCTTAGAAGATATTTCGAAAATATTTCAATGAAACATTCAGATTTAGTAGAATCCTTTTATACTTATGTTGTTGGCCTCATTAATCAAATTAAGTTTCATGGAGAAATTATAGATAGGAAAGTTGTTGAGAAGGTACATGAGTCTTCCCCGAAAATTTAAATCTCTAGTTATGACTTTCGAGGAAATGAAAGATATGAGTCAGTTTAGTGTCGATGAGCTGCATGCCTCTCTCATCAATCAAGAACACAAATTAAATAGATCAAACACTAGTATCTAAAACGTGAGATAAATGACTAAAAATTGCATATAAATGACTAAATTTAGTCACGTGACTAATAGTCATTTATTGCCAGTCACTTATAACTTGACTAAATACTGTTATACCTCAAATTGCCACACCATGTGTAAGCGGGAATATACATGTTTCACCACCATGGAAAACATGATGTTTATGCCTCCTAAGGGTGTTAGGACCCTTCATTCTAATGTTGGTACCTTCCCTAGTCACACTTGGAAGAAAATCCAACAAGCAAAGGGTCGAAACCCACATTAACCACCTCCAAAAATTAAGCCTTCTGGAACTACTGCGCCCTGCATGCCTATGGGGGAGCGGTAGTGTCAAAATACCGCGTTCTGCATGCCTATGGGGGAGCGGTACTACCGCGCTTTGCTTAGTTATAGGGGAGCGGTAGTTTTATTTAGGCTTATCCCTTTTATTTTGGATCTTGGATTTCATGGAGATTTTCTTGGGATGAGGTACCCCTTCGAATCCCATCTCACTTTCCCTCCTTGGCATGATTTAGATCTTTGATCCACATATTATTCACTTAGATCCATAATCTCCTCTTAGTGGTTGGCCTCCCAAATCCTACTTAAAGAGAGCCATCCATGAGCTAAGGGGGATGATCTTGGAAACACTAAACCTATGATCCTATGAGTCTTGCAAGGGTGATGTTGGAGAGCTTGGAAGGAGGTGCTACTACTTTGGACATCAAGGTATAACATTGTAATCAACTTCTTTTGGCTTTCTTATCATTAATAAAACTTAGCCTATTCCTCTCATTTTCATGTCTTTATTGATGAATGCATGAAATTGTCTCTATTTATATAGTTAGATCTTTGTTTATACATATATTGCGTTGGAGAAGGTGTTGTGTTTGCTTTGTGAACAGGTTCATGAGTCCATAATCAAAGGCTGGAGCTGTAGCAACTTAGGAGCAGCAGGACAACCATCAAAGTAAGGTATGCCATGTACTTGCTTTGTATTTCCATAGCTTGTTAGCTGATGTGTGAGCTAGATCTAAGAGGACTATAGTGTCTATTTGTTTCATCTCTGTCTTGGGTAGGCAACTAGGGGCCTTTTCTAATCCCAAGGGGATATCTACCTATCCGTAGGGAGATCTTCTCACTACAGAAAATGGCGACCATACTGGGAAGCCTTTCTTCCCTAGTTTCACCTTTGCTTGCTTGTTTAGATCATCAAATCCTCTTCTAAGTGTTGTTTCTCATCACCTTAGATCTTCTTTGATCATCATTGAGGACCATTTTAAACTTAGGACCTTATCCTTGCTCGGATCTTGGCCAAAAATTGATTTTTTAATCCTACAGGAGACTAACGCTCCCCCACAGTGTTCTAGGGTGCGGTACTGTCAAACTACCGCTCCCCCACAGTGTTCTAGGGAATGGTATTGTCAAACTACCGCTCCCCCACAGTGTTCTAGGGGGCGGCACTGTCAGTTTTTGGTCATTTTTGAGCTTATTTGGAGGGGTTCCCTTGGGTTTTTTGCTCCCAAACTCTTGGGGTGCCTCCATATGGTCCATTGGCTTCTTTTTTACACATTTTTGAAGAGATTTGAGTCTCTTTTGAGTCCTTTTCATCCACATTTTTGTCTCTAGTCCTTCATTGGCATCTTTGAGGCCATTTGGTCAATTTTGAGTCCTCTGAGCCATTTTTTAGTTTTGGGAGTCAAGTGTACCTTCTTAGTCACTTTAGGATCTCTATAACATAACTTTGAACCCTTCCAAACCTCATTTGGGAAGATTTGTGCCACTTTTTCTTTGTTTGGAAGACTAGGTTCTATCTTGGAAATTTGAAATCCCCTTGGGTTAACTTGATCCCTTGTGTACATTTTCAATTTTTCTGATTTGGAGTCTCTTGTTCAGTGGTTTTGTGACCATTACATGATTAATTTGGACTGATACAATTCATTTTTAGCTTTTTTTAGAAACTCTTTGCATCTTTTGGAAGATCAAAGCCTTTGTTTGGTTTCTTGAGTCAGACTAGTGCTTTGTTTGCTTGTTGTCATTCTTTTCAAGCCCCAATAGCTTGCATTGGGTTTTAAAACTTCTTCTCACCATTGGATTGTGATTGGATTCATTTTTTATTTTTTATTATTTTTCTTTTTAGAAATCTCTTTAGTGTGATATTCCAAAGGTTTGTTTGGTTTGGCATTATTTGGATTGATTAGATTGGCTTTGAAAAACTTGGGATATCCTTTTTTTTTGAAGTCATTTTCTTGGGTTTTGCGCTTTGTTTCCTTTGCATCTTTAGCTATTTATTGGTCATTGGAATAGATCGATCCCTTGTTTCCATTTTTTTTGTTCAAAGGAAATATTTATTTTGTCACTCTTTTGCTATATTCATTAAATTGGAAAACATAAGCATTCTTCTTGCTTTAATTTAATCATTTGACATTCTTGGTCTTACATTCATGAGAAGAAGAAATGCTTGTTTCATATTTATGTGCATTTGAGTTAGACGATATTATTAGGTTCTTCTCTTTGTCTTGCATTTGATTGGAAGCATTTGTAGAATCTTTCTTTCCGTAGCTTGGATGTGTCTTTTTCAAGTGTGAAAAGATAGGAAATGGATTAGAATCATTACGTTTGGTGTTCATATGAAGAACTTTTTCATTACTTTGGGTTAGTCTTGGGTACATATTTTACTTCTTTCTATCATTTTGAAAAGAAATAAAATTGCATGTGCATTGGGTTGTGCATATTGGGAACGGAAAGAATTCTTCCTTACTTTAGCTAGTGTTCATCGAAGAGAAAGGCTCATTTCGATTCATCTTCATTTGCATGGTTTGAGTCGTCACAACACCATCAAGTTTCACTTCCATAACCCGATTGTGTAAGACAACCACTAAAATTAATCTCCCTAACTAAACCAACATTAACCTCACTTGAGGAAATCAAAAGAATTTGGTAGTTAGGTAGGACACCGGGGATAGGCATCAAAATAATTCCCCCTTGTCATTTCATCTGAGACACAGTTGTTGTCCTATAGGGAACTAAAATCCTCTAGTATTTATTGACACAGTCACAACCAGTTTGTGGAGGGGCCTCCTGACTATTTTTAACTTTCAGGGGTTAAATGGCCGCGAGATTGAGAACCAGACGGACTCTGTGAAATGCCGCACTCCACTTATCCCTAAGGCAACATCGATCATTGTCTTCCTTGGAAGGAAGAAGTGCCCAAAACCTTTTCCAACGTGTCATGAACGAGGTAGCTTAGTGACTTTTATACTAGGGCTCTTTTACCCAGGATCCCTTTCGGTAGAGGGATATCCTTCTTATATTGGTCTCTCACGTTGTATTGTTCGACTTGGATTTCATCACCTTGCGAAGGATACAGCTTGTTGAGGTCTCAAGCTCTTAGTTAGGAGGTTTTGCTTGCTATCTCATAGAGGGTCTTTTTCTTTGTAGGGTTGCTTGTTGGAATTCTGGCCGTTTTGTTGTACAGCTCGCTTACAGTGGAAGTGGCCTCAGTATAGTTTTTTGAGCTTTCTCTTTTGGCCTGTGAGCCTTGTCTTTTCCTAGCTCCCCTTTTGCACGCTCGGTTGCCTGAGGGTTTTTGAGTTTTTTTTAACAAGACTTCATCCACATCACTTAGTTTTGTTCCATGGAGAATCCACCTCCATGCACCTATGCTCCTTCTTGGACTACCAGTCCGGAGACCCCTTTTCAAGGGGTACCTTTTACTTTTCCTCCAGTTGGAGATATTGGTCCTCCCTTTATTGCCACGTTAAATATTCCTAGATTAACCATAGGATTACCGGTATGGTTATTCAATCCAGTCATTCCGATTGCGCCCAATGTTTCAAATGTTATCTCTCCACCACAAGAGAGTCAATCCCAAACTAATCCTTCCCCTTCTTCGTCGGATGAATCTTCTTCCGTTGCTTCTTCCTCGCCTGATCAAAGCAATAGTGTTAGTAATCAGGTGGATACGAAGAAGAAGAAAAGGAAAGTTAAGAAGAAGAAGGATAAGGAAGAGACCAAGCATAAACCAGTTGCCTCTAATGGCACTCATTCTACGAAAACACCTCGTAAGCCCAAGTTCCCCTGCAAACTCTGCAAGGGTGATCACTTTCTCAAGGATTGCCCTGGTCTTTCCCTTGTGTCAGAAGAGTGGTATAAAAACCCCAAACCAATTGTATCGTCGACCTTTGACCATCATGTCGATGAAACTCCTTCGATCAGTGACCCCTTGGTGAAGGGTAGAAAGGGTAAAGTCCTATATCCCTATTTGATATGCAAGGGTATGCACCATACTTTCCTTTGTCCAATCATGGATGAAGCTTCGCGGTGGTTGGAAGATATTACTAGTTCTCAACTGGTGTTTCCAACAAACAATAGTAAGTTGTCCCTCGACCCCCCGCTGGTTGACCAAGTGATCAATTCAGTTTCATCTGCAATTGATCCCACTCTCCCTCCCGAGAGTGAAGTGATCGAGTCACTGTCATCTCCACTCGATCCCGCTCTTTCATTGAAGAAAGTCCAGACTGAAGCAGTCATCTCGACACAATCTTCGTCTCATTCTTATCTTCCTAGCGAGAGTGAATTGGAAATCGCTGACGTTTTCCTTATCGGTTCAGAATGTCCTCGGCAAGGGGAAACCCTGCCCGTTTCCACGAGACCCCCTCTAAGTACCGAGGTTATTTCCTTTGATTGGAATGGTCTAACAGAATCTCGTCTTCCTTCGAGTGTTCCTTTTCAAATATCTGTAGGAGTTTCCGATAAAGAAATTTTTCGTATGATAGTTGATGAAGGAGCTTCCGTTAGTATTCTATCCTCAACTGCTTGTCAAGCCTTAGGTTCTCCTCGGCTTGTGCCCGTCACTGACCAGATATTGGCTTTCAATAGAAGGCCTACTGGACCTTTAGGGTCCCTTCCTCAGTTACCTATCACTTTGGGAGGGAAAACTGTCTGTATTGATGTCATGGTTGTCCAAGGTCCCTTAGATTTTAATGTACTCCTTGGACATGATTACATCTGTGCAATGAAGGCTGTAGTGTCCTCAGTCTTTCGAGTGATGTATTTTCCCCATCATGGGAATATTGTGACCATCGATCAGCTTTCCTTTGTGACGCCCACTCATTGCATGACTCCTAGTCACCAGACTTCCCTAAATGTTCCACATGTTTTAGTGGTTTCTTCCCCCTAAGGGGGGATGTTTGGAGTAAAGTTCTATTCTGGTGTCAATCTCGTTAAAAAATGAAACCATTTTTTCAAGCATAGTTTACTTTTAGTTTTAAGCTTGTGTAAAAATGAAACCAACCATCATTTCAAGCATAGTTTACTTTTAGTTTCAAGCTTGCGTAAAAATGAAACTACCTACAAGCATAGTTTATTCTTTGTTTCAAGCTTGTTAAAAAATGAAACCGACCCTCAAGCACAGTTTACCGTTGGTTTTGAGCTTGTGTAAAAATGAAACCAATCCCAAGCACAGTTTACGTTCGGTTTCAAGCTTGCATAAAAATGAAACTACCTTCGAGCATAATTTCTTTCTGTTTTAAGCTCATTAAAAAATAAAAAGGACCCTTTCAAGCATTGTTATTATCTATTTCAAGCTTGTGTAAAAATGAAATAGATATCCCTTCCATTTGTTCGAGTCTCTCGCTAGAGTTAGGATTTGAACTTTCATTTCATCTTCCTGGGTCACTTGGTTCTGGTTCTCCCTACCCCCCCTGGTGAACACATTCGGACTAGTAGCCAGGATTTTTGGGTAAGGAAGAAGAGTAGTTAGACGAAACAAATCTTGGGGGGCATGTTTAGCCGTTAGCAATCATGCTGGGGGGTTTTACCAACCTCTGGTCATCATGTTGGGAAGGAACCCGTCAATGGGCCTTAACTGTGAGCAAAGTTTACCATTGGCTTCAAGCTCATTAAAAAATGAAACCAGTATTCTGAGCAAAGTTCTACTCCTGTGTCAAGCTCGTTAAAAAATGAAACATATCATTTCCCTTTGAGTCACGTCTCCTCGTAGACTTAGTACTTGAACCTTCTTTTCACCCGCCTATACTTTAGGAGAATGAAATGAATCTTTGGGGCATGTCTTCAACCTCTGGAAGTTACGTTGAAGTGAACTCGATCGCCTCTCCACACCACGTTGGAGCTAAGTCACTTACTTCTAGCAATCATGCTAGGGGCATGTACCAACCTTTCGATTTCATGATGGGAAGAAGTTCACCATTGGGAACATTTTCGAGCATACTTTCCTTTTTAGGTTTCGAGCTCATTAAACCATGAACATTATCCTGAGCATAGTTCATTTTCTATTACAAGCTCGTTAAAAAATGAAGCAGACATCATGAGCATTCTTCCAACCTATCTTCGAGCTCGTTAAAAATAGTAAGTTGGTGTTTGAGCTTACTTTTCACTTTTTTCGTGCTCTGGCTAAAACATGAAAAGCGGTTTGAGCTTACTTTTTCCTTTTTTGTGCTCTGGATCCAAACATGAAAAAGATTCTGAGTTCTTTTGATACCATTATCGTGCTCGTTAAACAAATGGAGTAAAAAGGTGTGCCTAACGAGTATAGGTTTATCACTTTATCAGGCCTCGCTAGACTATTTACGGAAAAGGAACTGTGTCGAGTTTACTTTTCCTTTGTCGTACTCGGTCATCAACCATGACAAAGTTGTACATGGAGTCCATAGTTAAGCTCTTTTCAGACTCCCTAAAATTGAGAAGATTGCCAAGTGATCTTGACTCTTTCACACTTGTAAAAGTATTTGAAAGGTCGTCTATTCGGTGATAGGTTATCCCTTTTTCGGCCCATCTAGACTATTTACGAGAAAGGTATACTCCAGCCAATCATGACTGGAAGAGCCCTCTCCCACGTGGTTTTACCCTTTTTCGGGCGAGGAGGCTAACTTTATGAAAAAGGACCATTGGAGTCTTCTTTAGTTCTTTTCAGACTCTCTAAACATGAAAAACTGCCGAGTTTTCCTTCCTTGGACTCGTAAAATCAAATATCGAAGGACCCTTTTGGGACCGAACCCCTCCTTTCTCAAGTTCGTAAAACATGTGGGATTGGACTCGTCCCAAGGATGAGCTATACCGAGCATCTGTTATCCTCCTCAAGCTCGTTAAAAAACAAAGAGGTACTCATCAAACATGATGGGGGTTGGGGGGGAATAAGTTAAGTTTCTTTTAGAAAGCTTCATGGCAGCTTGTGTCACCCTTGAACATGGCAACTTTTTGTATCTCGTCATACAGTTGGGTAATCTACTTATCTCTGAGTCATGCCAATTCTATGAGTTGCCCCGCTCCTTCAAATCATCTGAAGAATGCCTCAGTCATCATTGCATTATGTCTTGGTCTCTGCCGAGTCATTATTGTCGTGCCATTCATGTTCAAGGGAAGTCTACCTTAGTCATACTCTACAATATTGTTATCCTTTACATCCCTGTGTCAGTCCATACTCATGCAAACTTTCTACGCCGTTTCATCTGTAATCTTTCCGAGATAACAAAAGGCTATATGAGGCTTCTCAAGAAGAACATTCCCTTCATCTGGGATGAGGAAGACCAACACTCCTTTGATAATCTAAAGGCATCCTTAACCAAAGATCCTGTGATCCAACCCCCCGATTACACACGGGATTACATTATTTATCTCGCAGCTTCGACTTCCACCATTGGTATGGTGCTAGTCCAGGAAGACCACAACGGCATAGAACATGTGGTATACTATCTTAGTAAGAGTCTTCTCGACTTCGAAACTCGTTATTCACATGTTGAAAAACTGGCTCTGGCAACAGTGTTTGCTGTCCAGAGATTCCATCATTACATTCTACTCTTACATATCACTGTTATAGCCGATTTCAATCCAATGTATTATATCCTCATGCGTCAAGTGCTTGGGGGAAAATATTCTCATTGGATTGTCATCCTTCAAGAGTTTGACTTGGAATTTGTTAAAGCCAAGTCCAAGAAGTCTTTGGTATTTGCTGAGTTGATTTGTAACTTGCCCCGTGCTACCGAGCAATCTGAGCCCATCGATTCTCTTCCTGATGAATCGTTGTTCCTCATTAGCACGTCTGATCTGTGGTATGGGGATATTCTATTATATCTCCAAACCCAATGCTTCCGCCCCGACCTCACTCGCGATGAACATCGACGCATCTGACATCACACAAAATACTACCTCATAGTCAATGATACTCTTTATGGACGTGGTGTCGACACCGTTCTTCAACGTTGTTTGACCCTAAGTGAGGCGAAACACATTCTTAATGACTGACACACTAGAGCTTGTGGTGGTCATCTCTCTGGGATGGCTACGAACCAGAAAATACTGCAAGCAGGATACTTCTGGCCTTCAATTTTCAAAGACTGCATTGAAACAGTCAAGAAGTGTCCACCATGTCAATTCTTTCATAGTAAAACACGCTTGCACCCTGCTCCACTCCACCCTGTTATTGCCATCGACCCGTTTTCCAAATGGGGCATAGATTTCATGCACTATAAGCCCACTTCAATTGGGGGGCATAGCTATGTCATAGTAGTTGTAGACTATTTCAAAAAATGGGCTAAAGAGATGCCTACATATGCTGAGGACGGAAAAACAGCAGTACAATTCATATTCAATAACATTATAGCTAGATTTGGTGTCCCACAATCCATTGTGACCGATCATGGCTCCCTCTTCAGGAACCATATGATCGAGGAACTAAGTTCCAAGTTGGGTTTTCTCCATGAAAACTCAACCCCGTACTACCCACAAGCCAATGGCCAAGTTGAAGCCATTAAAAAAGTCCTGAAACGAATGATTCATCGTATTGTGGGTACTCAGAAGTCCAACTGGCACTCGGCTCTATTTTCAACATTATGGGCATATCGAACCTCAGTAAAAAGTGCTACTGGGTTTACACCATTCCAACTGGTGTATGGCCTAGAAGCCATTTTACTGATTGAATGTGAAATTCCATCACTTAAGATAGCCATAGAGGTACTTCCCCACACCACTTCCGAAGAGGAACGGTTTCTATACCTAGCCAAGCTAGATGAAACTCGCCGTGATGCTGCTTTAGCCAATGAATCTCATAAGAAATGCGTCAAAGCACAATATGATAAATCTGTTCAACCTCGGGTTTTCAATGAAGGAGACATCGTACTCACGTATGATCAAATGCACGATAAACTCGGAAAAGGAAAACTAGAATCTATGTGGTATGGTGATCTAAAAATTGAAGAAGACTTGAAATATTAAAAATTGTTGCAAGTGAATGTAATGTGTTTTAATACAATCGGATCAGTTTGTAACACATCGATTTATAGAGTTATTAATGCATTTACTCATAGACAACAGCGTAACAGTGAACATAAGCATAAAAACACAACAATTGATAAAGGAGTTCACCCTTTTCTTATGGGATACATCTCCTGGTCCATATTCCAATGGATCATTAGTATTAACTGCTCAAAGTGTTCAATATATGTCTTACAATGCTCAAATGACAAAACCGACTGCTCCAATAGCTTCAGAGCTTTCCAAAACCTCTATCTGGACTCTCTTGGCACTTCAATCGGTTGACACAGGAATCGACAGACCTCCTGGAAGTCTCCTCTCCAACACTTGTTGTCTCTGTAGCATAAAAACGTATATCCCCTCTATATTGTTTCATATGTATTTATAATACACAGAAATTACCACTGGGCATGACCGTGCCAAGAGTGTTAACTGCCAACGACCACGTTCTGGCTACCTCCGCCAATACAAAATATATGGAATAATATTCAAAGTAATTATTACACACATATATATATATATTTTACAATGAATAAGTGGCGGTTCGATTCAATGATCAAAATAAAAATTATGGCGATCTCTGCTCCATACAAAATCCGTTGGACAAGGCAAATAGACCACCAGAATTAGAAAAACGAGAGGGACATAATGGCACTACTTTTTGTCGCATGCCGAACACTTGACATTGTGAGCAAAATTTGATCCCCTGATCATACCTCCCCATTGGGAAGCTTTTGGACCTCCAAAATACTATTTCAGTTTACTTGAAGATGAGGGTAAAGTTCCCTCACCTTCCCAACCTCAATCCACTTGTCCTTGCTTGGATTCATTCCTTTAAGACCAACTCGCAAATACTCCACATTTCCTCGCTTCGAAGTTCGCATTCTTCAGTCAAGTATGGTGTCTTCCTGCAGTTCTGTCAGATATTCTAGAGAAAAATCATCTATAGAAGGAAGCTGAACATGCTCTCCCTGATCAATAATCAATGGAGGCTCATACAACTTCAAATTCTCGACATTAACAACTACATACATCTGCATGTAAGGAGGCAAATCTAAACAAAAGGCGTTGTTACCAATCTTGGCAACAATCTTAAAAGGACCATATCGAATCGGTTTCAGCTTTTTACCTTCCCCTTTAAGTCTCTCCTTGCTGATGTAAAGCCAAACTTCATCACCAACTTCAAAATGGTGATCAATACGATGCTTGTCATGTCTCGTTTTGTACTTGGTCTGAATCTTTTCCAAGTGCTCTTGCACCACTTGATGTATCGACTGAATCTATTCAATGAAATTCTCTGCACGATCAAGGTCATATTGACCATCAACAACAATACCTTTCCCAAAGATAAAATCTAAGGGAGATTTGGGAAAATAGCCAAAACATGCTTCAAATGGCGATGTCTGCGTCGAAGAGTGCTTAGCTCGATTGTACGCATGTTGAATGTAGTGTAAATGTTCATCCCACATTTTAGGATGCTTACTGCAATAAGCTCGAAGAAGATGTACCACGGTACGATTCACCACCTCTGTCTGACCATCTATCTACGGATGGAAAGCTATGCTCTTTTTAAGTTTAGTGTCCATGAGTACCCATAAACTCGACCAAAAACTTCCAACAAATTGAGCATCCCGATCAGAAATAATGGAATTAGGCAAACCAAAATGCACCCAAACATTTTGTAAGAACAACTGTGCCGTTTGTTCTACTGTTATTTGCTTGGTACAAGGCACCAAAATACACATCTTACTAAAACGATCAACCACAACATAAAGATAGTCATGACCTCTTCTCGACATCAGTAAACCACCAACAAAATCCATGGAAATACTTTCCCACGGTTGAGAAGGAACCAGAAGTGGAGTATACAAACCTAATTTTCGATTACTAGGTTTACTTGTAGCGCACAATGAACATCCTCGAACATATCACGAAACAATTTCATTCATATTAGGCCAGTAGCAATATCTTTGCAAGTTAGCCACTGTCTTGCCTACACCAAAATGACCAACAATAAGAGAAGAATGCGTTTCCCTTATGATGTTGATTCGTTCGCCCTGTGGAATACATAACTTGCCAAGATGATACAAGAGATTATTATGCATATGATAATCTAATTCTTTAACATGGTTAGAATGACACAGAGTTGCGTACACTTCCTTAAAGTCAGCATCTAAAGCATACTGTTCCACGTAACTTTCATGCATTATCGGACTCTGCTTAAGAATAACTAAAGCACTAACAATAGGCCTTGAAAGCATATCAGCAACTTTGTTAAAAACGCCCTTCTTATACCTGATAACCAAATGAAACTGTTGAAGAAAACCCATCCATCTGAAGTGTCGAGCTTGCTGTAGCTTTGACTGTGCTTGTAAATATTGCAACGGTTGATGATCTGTGTGAATAATGGTTTCTTTTCCCAACAAGTAATGCTTCCATTTTTTAACACTTTGAACCAATGCATATAATTCCTTGTCATACGTAGGATAATTAATCACAGCACCATTAAATGTCTCAGAATGAAAACAAATCGGCTTACCATACTGAAGCAAAATGGCTCCCATCGCATAATTACTTGCATCTGTCTGGATTTCAAAAGGTTGCCTTAAATTTGGAAGTGCAAGGACCGGCGTAAAACTGATCTTCTCTTTCAAAGCATCTAAATCCTGCTGTTGCTTGCCTCCCCATTGGAAACCTTGCTTGACACTTGTCACAGCATATAACGGAGCTGCAATGGACGAAAAATTAGCAATAAATTTCCTCCAGTACTGAGCGGCTCCAAAAAAACTTCTTACCTCTGTCACATTGTTAGGTCTGGCCCATTCTAAAATAACCTGAACTTTAGATGGATCAATTTTTAATTCACCGCCACCCACAATATGGCCTAAGTAAATAAGTGAAGTTTTGCCAAATTCACATTTGGATAACTTCAAGAACAACCGTTCTTTCCTCAAAACCTCCAAAACTTGTTCCACATGTTCAACATGCTCTTCACGATATTTGCTAAAAATTAAAATACCATCTTAGTAGACGATAATGCAGTCATCCAGAAAAGGCCTCAAGACATCGTTCATAACTCGCATGAAGGTAGCCGGTGCATTGCAAAGTCCAAACGGCATCACCATCCATTCGAACACACCTTGCTTCGTTTTAAAATCCGTCTTCCATGTGTCTCCCTCGGCAATTCGGATCTGGTGATAACCACTCCTTAAATCTAACTTAGTGAAATATTTGGCATCTTTTAATTGATCCAGCAAATCGTCGATTCTTGGAAGAGGATAACGATTTTTAATTGTTAATTTGTTCAACGCCTTGAAATCGACACACATTCACCGCGTACCATCCTTTTTGGGAACTAACACAATTGGAGATCCACATGGCGAAGAACTGGGCACAATAACCCCTTTGTCCAACAACTCCTGAATTTGTTTTTTAATCTCAACGTTCTCCATCACTGACATTCTATATATACCAATATTTGGAAGCGGGCAATCTTGTTGTAACTAAATTTCATGTGGGATCCCTCTTTTTGGAGGCAATCCCACAGGTTCTTTAAGCATGCCATCATATTGATTAACAATTTCAAATAAATCGGATTTTAACTTTATATCACAACCTTGAAACGCTTCGTTCTCAGCATCATTCTTAGGTTTGATCATTAAGAGAACAAAATTTTTGCTAGCGTTAACTAACCTCTTCATTTGCCCTGCGTTTACGATTGATAAATTCATCCTCTTCGTGTGAGCTCTGACAACGTACTCCACCCCATCTTTAAACAAATGATACTTGTTCTCATAACGATGGAAGATAGCTTTCCTGTCATACAAATACGGGCTTCCTAGAACAATACCACATATATCCAATGGAATCACATCAAGCTCAACCTCATCAACAAAGTTAGCAGTTATAGCAAACCTAAGTTTACACTTCCTGGTTACTTGTAACTTAGCGTTATCACATATCCAACCAAGAGGATACAGATTTGGATGTGGAATTGTTTCCAACTTAAGTTTCTTAATAGTCTCTTCAGAAATAAGGTTTACTTGTGAACCAGAATCAAATAACGTGTCTATTTTAGTATGCTTCGAAACAACCCTAATATCAAAACGTTCAATTCGCGTTTTCTCTTGCTGAGTTACGTTGACATTTTTATTATTTGAAGAGCTAGTATTCGCAATAGAACCATTACCTTGGTAACCCATGGCTGTGATCTTCGTCTCATCACCCGAATATTAACCTAAGTCTTGAACAGCCGCAACAGTCTTTGCCTTCCCTTTGTTATTGTTGCCGAACCTTTTGGGTCTTCTTTCAGGATGAAGCTTCCAACAGTGGTCTTCATCATGACCATCTTCTGAACAGTGTTTACAAGTGAAGTTTTCTCCCTCCTTCTTCACAGCGGCATTCTTCTTGCCATTGCCTTTGAATTTATTCTTCCACTTGTCGCCCTGACTGAATGTCTTCTCGAAACCCTCATGAGTATCGTTCCTTCCCCTGACTTCCAAATGTGTAGCCTGTACACAAACTTCATCTAGATTTGAAGGATTAAACATAAGGATAGTATGCCTCAAATAACTATGCAAAGCACCAATATATTTGAGCAGTGTTTCCTGTGAAGACAAATCAACTCCTAAAACCAAAGCTCTTCCCCTAAATTCCTGAGTAAAACATTGTACATTCTGTCCTTTCGCTTGTCTAAAATTCTGCCATTCCATGGTTGCCTTTTGTTTATATGCCAACGGATAAAACTGTTTTTTAATTGCTATAATGAAATCATTCCACAAAAGCAAAATTTTTCCATGCTTCTTCATTTCCTCCCGAGTTTTGGATTCCCACCAAATAAGTGCTGAACCATCTAATCTTAGTGAAGCAAGATGGATTTTAGTTTCATCTTTTTGAATTTTCTGTATTCTACAATATACTTCAATTTGACGAATCCAGTTATCCAATTTTTCAGCATTAACTTCCCCATTGTAAATTGGCAATTCAAATTTTATATCAAGCTTTAATGAAGGAATTTGCGAAGGAGTTTTACCATGTCCCTTTGGAGAATTCGGAGGATGTTTCGAACCAGTATAAGAAGAAGACAAAGGAGGAGGAGAGGGTGGTGGAGAAGAACCATTCCCTCCATTTCTGTTTGGAGTCTTGTCACCACTACCTCCCTTATGTATTAAAGGGTTGGAGCCTTCACTCTGCACCACTATGTTCCATTCCAACAAGATCTGCAACATCTCTCTCATCTCCATGACAGATTTTCTGAGATCTTCCACATCTGTCGGATCATATTCATGAGCCACGTTTGGTGAATGTCCCTCTGAAACTTGTGGTGAGTTATGCTTCCTCCTTGTCGGATGAGAACTGGGCTCCACAAGTTGACCTTCTCCTCTCGTGAGTTTCAACCTTGTGAGCATCAAAAACAAAACTTGCAAACAATCAAGTCTTCAAAAACCAGTGCTCTAATACCAACTTGATCTAAAAATTGAAGAAGACTTGAAATATTAAAAATTGTTGCAAGTGATTGTAATGTGTTTTAATACAATCGGATCAGTTTGTAACACATCGATTTACAAAGTTATTAATGCATTTACTCATAGACAACAGCGTAACAGTGAACATAAGCATAAAAACACAACAATTGATAAAGGAGTTCACCCTTTTCTTATGGGATACATCTCCTGGTCTAGCTTCCAATGGATCATTAGTATTAACTGCTCAAAGTGTTCAATATATGTCTTACAATGCTCAAATGACAAAACCAACTGCTCCAATAGCTTCAGAGCTTTCCAAAACCTCTGTTTGGACTCTCTCGGCACTTCAATCGGTTGACACAGGAATCGACAGACCTCCTGGAAGTCTCCTCTCCAACGCTTGCTGTCTCTGTAGCATAAAAACGTATATCCCCTCCGTATTGATTCATATGTATTTATAATACACAGAAATTACCACCGGGCATAACCGTGCCAATGGTGTTAACTACCAACGACCACGTTCCGGCTACCTCCGCCAATACAAAATGTATGGAATAATATTCAAAGTAATTACTACACACATATATATATTTTACAATGAATAAGTGGTGGTTCGATTCAATGATCAAAATAAAAATTATGGCGATCTCTGCTCCATACAAAGTCCGTTGGACAAGGCAAATAGACCACCAGAATTAGAAAAACGAGAGGGACATAATGGCACTGCTTTTCGTCGCATGCCGAACACTTGGCATTGTGAGAAAAATTTGATCCCCTGATCATACAGCCCCTTTGTTGTAAAACGTGTCTTGGAGAAAGGATCCTATGAACTAATCGATTGTGACGGTACGCCATTGGCACGGCCTCGTAATGGGCTATACCTCAAATGCTTCTACGCGTAAGGTTACCCTACGAGGGTTACTGTTTGTACATAATGTACTTAGCTTATTTTTTCTCATTTTTTGGTGTGCTCGTGGACCTCATGTATCCACTCTTACTTTGACTCGTGGTTTTATGCGCAGATGTCTTCCTACTTCGGATTTGCCGATGGTGCAAGCCGACATACCTGGAATCTCGCTTTCGAAGCATGGGTATTCTATTCTCCCACCGGTGAGTTGATATCTTCAGGAGCCAATTGTTTGGGTCCTGCAACCAACAATATCGCAGAGTACCATGCAGTCATCAGACTCTTGACGGAGGTTGCTTCACTCGGAATTGACTCCCTATCAGTCTTTTTAGACTCCCAACTCGTGGTTTCTCATCTGAATCGTGTTTACACAGTTCGCGATCCTATCCTACTTTGTTTATTTCGAAGGGTACGCCTCTTGGAACAATCTTTTAATTTTATTTCATATCAACATGTACCAAGAGAATTCAATTGTATAGCTGATTCATTAGTTAATTACATGTTGGATTGGCATATTGCTCATACATAAAAAACACATCACAAAAAATAAACACAAGTCATTGTAAATAAGTAGATCATAAAAGTAGGTCCATATCACTGTATATAAAATGTTTTTCCAAATACATAAAGTTTGTGTTTAAAGACAAATTTTGGGACCAAATCTCATACAAAAATTTGGCTCTCAAAGCCTACATATTGTATACATGCCGCAAAAAGATAAAAGCTACCATCTAGGGAGATCTAGGAGATCTATCATGTCCCTCATCATATTCCTCACACTGCTGGTGATAACACACTACAGCTCGAGCCATCCTATGAAGGAGTCGGTCGATACGCCTAAGCACACCTAAGGTATGCCGCTGGAGATGCAAAGGGACGTCATCCATCCTCATAGCTGGGATACCATGAGTTAAGCCCTGTAGGTTCCTCTCTATATCCCGGACTCCTCCTGCCTCATCCTCGTCTTCTTCTTCATCTGGGGCGGCTTGGCGATCAATACCACCTCGACGTAATGGCGAGTACCTAGCTGGTCTCTGTGGTCCGCGATCTGCAACATGCATACGTACATACATTAAAAGTCTTTTACACACTCTAAAAAGCAATAAAAATTATAAATTCAAAAAAAAGAAAAAAAAGAAAAAAAATATATCCATGAAGGTCATACCTGAGTTGTCCCAATCCTCATCTTCTGGAAATGCCAATTCTATGTCCTCGCGGAAGTCCACCCCTGCATAGGGGTAGTCATCGATCATCACTATCTGTTCCTCAAGCCACGAGAAGAAATCCTCACCAAAAGCCAAACGTTGAGGTTCCCCAAGACGTCCTGCATAATCACTCCATCGAGCCATCCATGGCTCGGTAGGTGGATGGGGGGGCATAGCTATCTGTGGGCGCAATAATGGCACCCTCTCCAAAAAGAAGGTGACTAGGATACTCCCATAACCAAATTGGGAATTCTCTCCAACCCTACACTTGTGCACTTGCTCTTTGAGATTGGTTAACACCGCCTCACACCAGTTAAATACTGTTCCCGCCATACAATCCACTGCGAGATTCATTTGTGTACGGGACGCCTGATGAGGAACCATGCTCCCTACTGCACGTGTGATGGTGAACAACATGGTTTTTACAGGAAGTTCTATAACATCGTTGATGACCACCTTGCCGCTTTTCTTACTCTAACCCTGACGGCAATACCGAGCAATTAATGCATCCGTGCTCACATCCGAGGCGGTGTACCCGGTAAAACTCACCCGGGCTCCTCTTTTTGAAAGGCCCGTGAGGAAATAAATATCCTCGAGTTCAATCTCGAGGGTGTGTTCTCCAACTCCGAAAGCTTGAATGTCGGGGTCCCATAATTGAATAAGATGGGTGAGAAGTTTGGCTTGCTGACAAATGCCTTTGGTCTTAAAGAATTTCAACAAACCGCATTCCCTCAGTACGGTCACAGTCCTTTGGTCATTTTTGGCCAACAAATCAACCGCTTCATGCTCTCATTCTTTCCAATGGACCATTTTGCTCCAAAAAAGTTTCAAACACCTGCAAAAGGCCATGGGAAACATTCAGTAATCATTGAACAGCTTGATCTCAGCTAGAAATCTTGGAAAAAATAATTTTTTCATCTTAACTTTCGCTCCTATTGCGTCTGGGGAAAATTTCACCGCGCAGTACTGCACAGTACCACGCCTCTCTTTAACATAACAACGTGGTACTATTGCACAGTACCGCGCTTCCTGATATGACCCCCGCACGGTACTGTGAAGGGCGATTTTTGCCCAATAGGGCTCGCCCAAAAAATTACTTTTTCCTACTGAAAACAAGTTGTTCATACATGAAATGAAAGAGAAGCTTGAAAGCTCTTACTTGGCGTAGACGGTTGTCGAAATGGTGCCCCGAATCTCCAAATATGAACTCTTGAAGTCTTGCTCCTCAAATGGGTAAAATCTCCTCTTTTGGTAAATACACAAGTGAAATGGTAACTTTCTACTTTTACCCATCCTTTATATAGCTTTTTCACTAATTTTTTACTCATTATTTTATCTAGTTAAAATAAAACTCATTTCACATTACTAATATCTGGTTTTATGAGCACTTATTGACAGGATCTCCTTTAAGGACAATATATCCACACTGGCATTTATTTATTGTTTGACCTTCATTTTGAGCCTACTTTATCTTTTTTCGTGCTCTGGATTAAAACTTGAAAAAGATTCCAAGCGCTTTTACACCCATGTAGTTCTTGTCAAACTCAAGTAAATGGTGTCGAGTTCAGTCAGCTTTACTCATGCTCATTAAAGGATGAGGAAAGTATTATCCTGGTTATATTTTATTCTCTTTTCGGACCAGAATAATTAAAAAATTACGAAAAAGACCATTGGAGTCCATAGTTAAACTCTTTTCAGACTCCCTAAAATTGAAAAGATTGCCAAGTGATCTTGACTCTTTCACACTTGTAAAAGTATTTGAAAGGTCGTCTATTCGATGATAGGTTACCCCTTTTTCGGCCCATCTAGACTATTTACGAGAAAGGTATACCTCAATCAAGTTTGGCTGGGAGAGTTCTCTCGGGAATTGTTTTACACTTTTTCGGGATTGAGGGACTAAATTTATGAAAAAGTACATTGCGGAGCCTCCTTTAAGTTTTCCAGGCTCTCTAAATATGAAAAACTACCGAGTTTTCCTTCCTTGGACTCGTTAAAATTTAACATCAAAGGACCCACTTTGGGATGAACCCCTCATTTCTCAGGTTCGTAAAACATGTGAGATTGGACTCATCTATGAGATGAGCTACACCGAGCATTTGTTATCCTCTTCAAGCTCGAAAAACAACAAAGAGGTACTCGTCTATCATGTCGAGGGAATATGGGGAACAAGTCAAGTTTATTTTGGCAGCTTGTCAGTCATTGCCTTTGAACATGGCATGTGTCTGTCCCTTGTCTATAATGAGTATCTATTTTTCACTGAGTTATGGTCATCATCCTAATTCGTCTCCTTGGACACGAGCCTACTCATTCGGTGTCTATCCTCTGCTATTAGTAATCGCTGCTGCCAAGTCCTGTTAAATGCCGTTATATGTTCAAAGGGTTGCATTGTTTAGAGTCATTCATTGTGTCAGACCTCCGCTGTGTTAGTACATACTCCAGTGTTTCATCATCTTATACTATCTTTCGTTCTGATTTCGTGTCGATGATGTGGGAATCATTATGGCCCACCTTCGACGAGTCTATTCTCATCGACGCCAAATCACTATCCGGGAATTGGACTTAGAGATCAACCACTAGTACCTTGGTACCTGCATGCATCAATGGCAGGTTTCCTCATGTTCGACAGTAGGTTTACATCACTGACCTCTGATCGAACAATATCTCAAATGCTCGACATCAACTCATATATTCGCATTTCATTGAGATGTACTTCAGATACCTTGGGGATCATCGTCATCATTGGTGATTTCCCTCTCATTTGTTAATGGTTCACATCATTGACCGGTAATCAAATGGTTTCTACCATGTTCGAATTCAACACTTTGTAATCACATGGTTAGATTCGTATCATTTGTGATCGGGTAGAAGACCCTGGGTGCACCCTTGTATCTTGATTGCATCCAGGTTGCGTTGGAGATATCCTTTGTATTGTCACACAGATCCACTTTTTGTATTGGTCATGGCTGTGTCATCACTGTCTCATGGATCTACGCTTGTTCATAGTAGCCATGATTTGTCCACAGTCTATATCATCTCAGTACTCATGGATCTGCAATGTATTGGTCGGCAGCCATGCTTTGAGTCATTTGTTTTCGAGCATGGGGATGCCCGCCTCGGTGGTATATCTAACATCTTGTTTCTATTTCAGCTCCTTGTCTCTCTCCTCGATGCTATCTCTGCACAATATTTGTAAAGTCTTTCGGCCATTAGTCCCTTATGACCTCACACTTTAGGGGGAATCTGTTATACCTCCATATTCCACATTGTTGCCTCTCCACCTCAAATAGAGTTGACGAAACTTCCCCTACTGCTTAAAACACCCAGAAGAGAAAAATGATGAGTGATCCTTGAAGGAAAATCTAATATGTCAAGATTCAACCTAGCCTGAGACTTCATTTACCCTAACTACCGTGCCTTGCTCAATGTTAGGTTTGTGGTAGTCTGTACTACCGCGCTATGCTCTGTCCCTGCCACACAGTACTACCATGTTATGCTCTGATCTAGGGGTGCGGTACACCTTTTTTAGCCTTTTTGCCATGGCTTGTGGGATTTTGGATTTTCGAGAGATTTTTGAGGATTGGGGTCCCTGATTCGATCCTAACTCACTTTCTGTGATTAGTAGGCCTGATCCACTTAGTTCTCCCAAGATCCACCCATCTCTCTTGTTGGTTAACCCTACCACACACTATAAGAGAGAGGCATTCCATGAGCAAAGGGGAGGACTCTTAGAGGTATCAAACTTATGATCTTGCAGCCTTGTGGAGATAGCTAGAGGAGGAAGCACTTGGAGCTGGAGGATTGGCTTGGACATCAAGCAACCTTTGTAAGCATTCTTCAAGTTTGTAATAAGGATAACTTGTCTTGTTTTTCCCATTTCATGTGTATTGTATAAGCTTTTGACATGGAATGTATCTAGTTCAGATTTGAATTCAATCTTTACTTCAAGGTATTTGGAAGCTTGTATGCTTGTTCCTTGTTTGATTTCAACAGTTTCTATATTGGAGCTTTGAGATCGAGAGTTAGAAGCGGGACAAACATCGAATTGAAAGGTGAGTTATGTCTCTCATCTCTTCTGAATGCATTTAATCTTGTTGTGAAAATTAGTTCAGGAAATTCAAGGTAGCATTTGTTTTGTTTTGTTCTTATCTTAGAGTCAGTTATAAACTTGCTTTAATTTAAGAGAATTTTGACTTATCCGTAGGGAAAAATTCTACCAACAAGAATATTTGAAAAATTCCAAGTCAAACTCTTGAAGGATGACGATCCAACGAGAATATTTGCCCCCAAGCACTTGACGCGTGAGGATATAATACATTGGATTGAAATCGGCTATAACAGTGGTCCGACGGAGTAGAATGTAATGACGGAATCTCTGGACAGCAAAAACTGTTTCCAGAGCCAGTTTTTCAACATGTGAATAACGATTTTCAGAGTCGAGAAGACTCTTACTAAGATAGTATACCACATGTTTTATGCCGTTGTGGTCTTCCTGGACTAGCACCATACTGATGGTGGAAGTCGAAGCTGCGAGATATAGAATGTAATCCCGTGTGTAATCGGGGGGTTGGATCACAGGATCTTTGGTTAAGGTTTCCTTTAGATTATCAAAGGAGCATTGAGCTTCATCATCCTAGATGAAGGGAACGTTCTTCTTGAGAAGCCTCATAAATCCTTTTGTTATCTCGGAAAGATTACAGATGAAACAATGTAGAAAGTTTGCATGCTAAGGCTAACAATATGGTCGCCATTTTCTGTAGTGAGAAAATATCCCTACGTATAGGTAGATATCCCCTTGGGATTAGAAAAGGCCCCTAGTTTCCTACCCAATATAGAGATGAAACAAATAGATACTATAGTCCTCTTAGATCTAGCTCACACATCAGCTAACAAGCTATGGAAATACAAAGCAAGTAGATAGCATACCTTACTTTGATGGTTGTCCTGCTGCTCCTAAGTTGCTACAGCTCCAGCCTTTGATTATGGACTCATGAACCTGTTCACAAAGCAAACACAACACCTTCTCCAACGCAATATATGTATAGACAAAGATCTAACTATATAAATAGAGACAATTTCATGCATTCATCATTAAAGACATGAAAATGAGAGGAATAGGCTAAGTTATATTAATGATAAGAAAGCCAAAAGAAGTTGATTACAATGTTATACCTTGATGTCCAAAGTAGTAGCACCTCCTTCCAAGCTCTCCAACATCACCCTTGCAAGACTCATAGGATCATAGGTTTAGTGTTTCCAAGATCACCCCCTTTAGCTCATGGATGGCTCTCTTTAAGTAGGATTTTGGAGGCCAACCACTAAGAGGAGATTATGGATCTAAGTGAATAATATGTGGATCAAAGATCTAAATCACGCCAAGGAGGGAAAGTGAGATGGGATTCGAAGGGGTGCCTCATCCCAAGAAAATCTCCATGAGATCCAAGATCCAAAATAAAAGGGATAAGCCTAAACAAAACTATCGTTCCCCTATAACTAAGCAAAGCGTGGTAGTACCACTCCCCCATAGGCATGCAGAACGCGATATTTTGACACTACCGCTCCCCCATAGGCATGCAGGGCGCGGTAGTTCCAGAAGGCTTAATTTTTGGAGGTGGTTAATGTGGGTTTCGACCCTTTGCTTGTTGGATTTTCTTCCAAGTGTGACTAGGGAAGGTACCAACATTAGAATGAAGGGTCCTAACACCGTTAGGAGGCATAAACATCATATTTTCCATGGTGGTGAAACATGTATATTCCCACTTACACATGGTGTGGCAATTTGAGGTATAACAAATACATGACTAAAATTTTTTGGTGGTCATTTAATGGTGGTTCTGATTGGTCATTTTGGTCGTATATTTAGTCATTGATTGTTGTTAACTGGTCATTTATTTAGTCATTGGTTGTTGTTAACTTGTCATTTATTTAGTTATTGATTATTGTTAACTGGTCATGTATTTAGTCATTGATTGTTGTTAAATGGTCATTTATTTAGTCATTGATTGTGATTAAATGGTCATTTAGTTAGTCATTAAGTACAGTTAACTGGTGATTTATTTAGTCATTGATTATTGTTAAATGGTCATTTATTTAGTCATTGATTGTTGTTAACTGGTCATTTAATCATTCATTGATTTCTATAGATAGGGTACAAACCTGCTTTTTTAAGGAAGGTGCTCTTCCATTAAGCTAGTACCCTTAAATAGAAGAATCAAAGTTCATACTTAAAAAATAAGTTTAGTTAAATATTTCACAATATTTCACAACCAACGCCTCCTCCAAGATTACGATCCCATTCTACCATAATAAAATCTCCACCAATAATCTAATTTTCACTAGGAAAAGAGAAAGCCATCTAGTCCCATAGTAGACTTCAATTCAAACTACAATTGGGTGCATAACTTAAACAAAAACCAAACAAACTACACTGAATCAATAGAATAATGCATACACACATATAGTAGAAATCCCTAAATAGCAACATCTTACTTCTCATCTGAAGTTGGACACTTCCCTTTCCTTCAGCTTTGTGTTCTTCTCCACCACTCAAGACAACAGAGTTGTGGATCTGTCCTCACAACAACTCTAACAAGTATCTATGTAACTACTCAATCAAAGTAAAAAAAAAATCAGAATCACACATTTACATAAAGAATTTACTTTTCTCATATTTTTTGCTCAATGTAGTTCCTCAAACCATCGCTCGGTTAAGAGTCCCTAGGTTTTCACCCACTCCCCACCTTAGCTTCCTCAAAACTCTCGCTCTGATATCATAGCAATTTTTATACAGACAAGCATAGACAATGATAAACATAAGAATGAGATAGAATTGATTGATTTGTTACAAAGTGATGCAATGTCTCTTTACTTAGTAGGAGAGAATAGTTACATAACTCCAAGATCCCTAAATATTTGGATGACTACATTAATTCCTTTACTTTAGGATAAAATACTAGCTGCAGTAATAGCATGTCAATCTTTACACACAGAGGCATTGACAATGATTCACATAAGAATGAGATAGAATGGATTGATTCATTACTATGTGATTCAATGTCTCTTTATTTGGTAGGAGATAAGAGTATTTACGTAACTCCAAGATCCCTAATATTTTGATGAATACATTAATTACTTTCACTTTATTATAGAACCCTAATTACCTATTTATGACTATAGGTTTCTTTCCTATTGTGTTCCATAAGTTTGTACTAGATCTGTTGCATAATAACCTTAACATGATTGATTAACTAACAAAATTACCCATCCCTTTGTCAAATGGACAATCCCAATTTATGCTATATGCATAACAGACATATTGGCAGTCAGTACATGTGGTTCAAAATGCATACAATAACAAGACTACATAAAATAATTTGTAGTCAAATATTTTTCCCAGAAAGATAATCCAATGGCACAAATAATTTAGGAAAATTACAATTCAAATATCACATATTACCTATAAAATTTTGATATCATTTGAAACAATCATTGTAGTTAAATGGGCATGCACTGGTTGACATGCATCCATGACCATTGGAATTTGATCATGTCTATAATTTGTTATAATTTGCAATTCATCTCCAAAACAAACATTGTCATCCATTGACTTAATGAACCATTAACTCTACATTTACTTACCTTTTTGTTCATTCATTTGACGTGAATATAAAATATGATTTTATTATCTTAAATTATTTACATATTTTGCAAAGATTCATTCATCACCATTAGATAAATTTTCAATAAACCAACTGTCAACTATATTGTGAAACATTTTAAATACAACAAAGAACTCTGTTTTGATCATAATTATAACATATATGAGATATTAGATGATAATTGCAAGTCGGTTCAACTGAAAGAATTCAAAGATTAATTAATAGTTCAAAATATATATGCAGACTCCAGAGTATTCAGCTTGTTATGTTGGAAACAATCCAAATGTTAGTGTTTGTAAAGAGTATACATCGAGCACTCACTTTAACATTGTATCATATTAGCTGGAAGGGGGACAAAAATTCTAGTTGTGTGACTGCATCAAAATTTGTGTCTTTCACTATTTCATCAAGTGGTACAAAAATAGTTGTCAACTTCATAGCACCATCAACGCACTGTGTCAGTGAGTAGAATGTGATGATCAGTTTAACTGTTGTCATAATCCATGGCAAGCATGAACATGAAGCCGATCTCAGGTTCAATGTTGAATGGAAAGATTTATGAGTTATGGTCTATCAAGATGTAGACCTTTCTCTAGCTCAACAAGTGTTGGGACACGGTTGAAAAGGAGTTTAGGGAACCGGTGGGCATATATTGTCACTGCTATGTTGAATGCAAATAAAAAGGCCCTCGACGAAAGCAAAGATTAGGATCTCATTGCGAAGTGGTTGATCCAAAGTTGCATTGAGGAGTCCATTTTCTCGCGGATCGCTGGAGATACGACAACACATTAGGCATGGAATCTTCTCGAATCTGCATACAAAGTTACAGATCGAGTTAAAATGGTAAGACTCCAAACCCTTCGACTCCAATTTGAAAGTCTTAAGATGAAAGACACATAGACTGTTGATCATTTTATGACTAGGGTTTCTGGGATTGTCACGCAATTCCAAACTTATGGCGAAGCCCTAGAGCATAAGGGTATTGTTGAAAAGGTACTTTGATGCCTCACTAAGAAATTATCTATGGTGGTTATAGCCATATAAGAATCTAAGGATATGTCGATGTTTACTCTAGAAGAGTTAACAAGGTCGCTTTTATCTCATGAAGCTAGACTCAATCAGGAAGACGAGTCTCTGTCTCATGCATTTAGCAGTTAGACTTCTTTCAATAGAGGTCAAGGTCGAGGAAGTAGAGGACGAGGCAGAAGAGGAAGGAGTTCTAATTCCAAAAAGGATAGAACCACCCATGAACGCCATGAACACATAGATCATTGTGAGCACAGTCATAACCCTCAGAACCAGAGAGGAAGAGGAGGCAAGAGATGGACTGATAGGTCCAATGTCCATTGTCACTACTGCAAGAAATATGGCCACTATGAACGTGACTACAGAAAGAAGCAAGTAGATCAGAATAGTGGCAAAGCAAATGTATCAAATGTTGAAGAAAATTCGTCAGAAGTTATGTTTCTGTCATACAAGGCGACTAAAGTAGAACACCAATCATATGTATGGTTGCTAGACAGTGGATGCAACAATAATATGACAGGTAAAAAATAATTGTTTTCTGACCTAGATCCATCTATTGAATCAAAGATCAAACTGGATGATCATCATCTCGTTCCAGCTCAAGGCAAAGGTACAGTTCTTATACTTATCAAATACAATGAGAAGAAGTACATAAATTATGTATTATATGTTCCAAATCTTTAGGTCAATCTTATCAGTGTGGGTCAACTATTCAGAATAAGTATGATGTTAGGTTCATTGATTCCTACTATGTTGTCTATGATAAAGCCCCTAGTAGAAGACTCCTAGCCAAACTAGAAATGGCCAAGAATAGAATTTTCCCACTCAACCTGAGGAGTGCTATCCTGTCACAGTCATATGCTCATACTGTCTCCAGTCAAGATGAAACTTGGTTGTGGAATTGTAGGTATGGTAATATACCCTCTCAGAGTCTCTCTCATTTGCAAAAACAATCCAGGGTGAAAGGATTACCAGTTGCAGCAGAATTCTAGATATGATTACATGCAACAATATTAGAACCATCCTTCCCTTTGAAAGATGAAGCATTCGAACAAGGGATACATTATCTGAACCCCAATATAGAAATGGATTTGTAAAAATGAACCTCTGTCCTTTCGAGGTTGGAAGCAATGGTTAGAGAGTACGTTTTTCTGCCACCAGATAAAAAAATGATTTTATTTATGTATTTGGCTAAGTATTCTTGAGAAAATCTACTAGAAAAACTTCCTTTATGTCTGCATAATATCGAAAAAAATACTAATTTATAATTTTCACTAGTGATTAGTTTTAAAGAATTGCAAGTGTCAATGTTCAAAAAAAACATGAATATAAAAAATGATCTTTCTTTGTAACATATCAAGAAATACTATTTGCAAGTTTGATCTTAGAAGTGGTATCAAACTTTGAACTTGGAACAAGTATTTTCGTTTTTCCCAAGGAGATCATATTCCATGCAAAAGTTGAATAAAACATCAATGAAATTACCAGAACAAAAATATCACTCTTGCTGTAGATATAAAATTCCAATGCCTTTTCAAATTGTGTTTTTCCTGAATAAAGAATTTGTCTTCTTCATTAAAAGGAATACTATACTCATGTAAGAAAAATGAAAGAAAAAATTGGGCATTTATCAATAATTCATGTATTAAATGAAACATAAAATCTAATCACAAAGGCAATAAGCTCTGAATTATATCCATTCAAATTTAATACTTCTCGAAGGAAAAATGTAATTACGAGCTGATTGCGTATCTAGTATGCACTGGCTCTATCAATCAGCCAATCATTCTTTTTGTCATTGCGCAAAGCTGTTGAGATGTCAATCAGTCTGTTAGAAGGCTTCTTGCACACTTCCCTGTATTTATTTAACCGCGTTTGTATTCCACAAGTCAAGAAATTCTTAGGTAGAAATTAATTACAGCCTTTAATATAACTCAGTAGCTTCCACATGAAGTGATGTCAAGTTTGTGTATATATAGAAAAAGAAGAAGATAGGAAAACGCAGAGAGGAACAGAGTAAGAGAGAAAGGAGAAGAGACATAGGGTCGCGATGTGTTTGTGAGCCCAAGCTCATAGTTGTGAAGTGTATTAAGATCCCAAGCTCTGTAAAAGGTGAAATATCGAAGTAAATTCCATCTCTATGTAATGCAGTTAAGTTGCCCTGTTTTATTGCAGTAATATATAAGTCTATAGTTTTATGTATTCATTCTCAAGAATGTTGAATATTGCATGTTATACATCTTCTCTAGATTTACTTGTGTAAATGTTGTTTACATTTACAGTCTCTAAAAGAAACAAGGATTTCCCAAATATTTTACGGTGGTAACAGTTATTTCTATTTTAATGAAAAGGTTGTTTAAGAGTGAGTTTGTGCGAAGTTAATCTCCGTGAAGTTAAAGTATTTTGCGAAGTCAATGTTCTGCGAAGTTAATATTCTACAAAGTTAGTGTTCCATGAAGTTGAAAGTTTACTCCGTGAAGTATATGCTTGGCGAAGTGAAGTGTTACAGAGAAAAAATTCCTATGGCTTGGGGTAGACCACAATAGACAGATGACTACCAGAAATCAACTCAATTCCCAATGCATGATATATAAATTTAAATGATAAGATGTGGAATAAAAGACCAACTTTCAATATGACGTTTGATGTAGATCCCCATTGAGCTTTCAAATCTTTACACTTGAACCTGCAGCTTAGTATCAACAATAAACACAAGGAAGTGCATATAATATATAAAAGATGTTAGCATAAACAATATCATAGTCCATGATATAATAAGAAAATGTTACCCAATGATATTAAACAACCATTCACAAGATCAATTGGACGAGAAAATGAGTATTTCTATTAATATAAACAAGAAGTACATGATACAACCTCTTTTTGGCAACTCGTCTGAACCGAGAACTAGGTCCCTCCACTTGTGTCTCCACCACTTCAATCTCCCATGCAATGGAAAAATCACAATTAAAGGAATGGGTCCTTCACAAGATATGGAAGAGTTTGGTAGGTGAACATAAAGTGTTCACAACAACTAGGATCAATGGATGTAGACTCAAACTATGGAAAAAATCCAATAGAGTTTCGATGCTCTCTCTTTCCTCCTCCTTCCATGCACCATAAGTGATCAATATATAACCCTCCAAAGGTAGGTGAAAGGTCAAATCGAGTCGGTTTGGTATACATGGAGGGCCAAAGGTCACAATGGATGCTTTTTGGAGTAAGAAAATAGAGTTTTTACTATTATTTACCATTTAACTCGATGTATGTGTGATATAGTGGTACAGCCTGCGTATGCGTGAGTTGCAGTCAAGCAGCTCGCGTATAGGAACAAAAATAGGGAAACAAGGGTTCCTAGAGGACAAAAAGTGGTTCTGAGTCAATCAAATGAATAATGGAGGCCAATGAGTGCTAATGCTCACAAGGTGGAAAAATACCCTGTAATAGATGCCACCTAATGTGTGAGGTCAGAGAAGGTACTACGATGGCTGAAATACATTATAAATCTCAACAATGGAGTGATGGAGACAGAAATGGAAGGATTATCCCACTCGTCATAATACAATGATATCTCTGGATACATATCGGTACAATACATAGCAATCTGATACAATGGCCATGAATAGGAAGTATATAGTGAATACATGTCATGAGTGGTCATAGCCATGACCCAATATATAGTAAGATATGGTCTAATGTTGAAAAGGAAACAACTGATGCAAACTAAAGGTACAAACAACTGATGTATGAAACTGATCTCTCATAATTACAATCACGATCACCAGTAGCATACTGAATGCCACTAAAGTTTGGGGTCTTCTACACAAATCATCTACGGTGCATTCCCTATCAAGTGAATAAAGGTGTTGAGGTCGAACCTAATGTGACATCATATGATTACCGGTCATTGATGTATACCGTTAACAAATGCGAGATAACCCACCAATAATGAAAATGGGCATCAAGGCACAGAGTACATTCACCAAGTGTGAATAGAGGTGTTGAGGTCGAACACTTGATGAATCCATAGATTATGGGACATTGATGAATTCCCAATCTGTCGATGGTGAGAGAACCTACCACTAATGACTGAAAGCCTCAAGGTATTCAACGGACTCTAAGTCTCGATTCCAGAATAAAGGAGTTGGAGTCGACGAAATGAAACTCGTTGGAAGGAGGGCATTAATGAATTCCCCATCAACTAGCACGAGGTAACAGCTACGCTAAAAGATTTGGAAGAACTCAGACTAACAAATCAAACTGTATGGGATGGCCAACATGAAATAGTCAAGAGATATGAGGAGTGCCTATCTCTGGTTTCAATACTTCCTTTGAACAAGAGCATGAGCAAATGGATAGACTCGGGAAGCATAGACTCAAGTAGTATATGATAATAATACTTTGTGATACAAGAGGCATAAAAAAGGCTCCATAATGACTAAAAGCTTAACCATCCAGTGGAGCAAGATCTGAGAAATGACTTTAGCTCCTAAGGTCCTAATAATGTCCATAATCATGATGAATAGAGTGGATATGAATGCTCTATTCAAAGGAGACACGCCAATTGCCAATAAGAAGTAGTACAGACTTTCCTGTCTGGATTTTTAGTTATATGATTTTTTTGGTCTTTTTCATATTATGAAAGATTGAAAAAGAATAAAATTGCTTATAGTACAACAAGCGAGGGAACGAGTGTCAAGTGCGAGCAAACTAGTTCCAAGCAGTGTAACATACCTATGATCAATGCAAGGAAGCATGTGCAAGATGTGGACACTCGGGGAGTTCCCTCAAGGTAACGGTTATCAAGCTGCGAAATATTAAATGGATGCGTTGCTTGGCTTGGAAGGTAAAGTGCTTAGGCACACGGATAATAACTACGAAAAGTGGGAGCTAGCACAAGGATCAAAAGGCAAGCAGGATAATGCAATGCAATCACAACTCAACATAAATGGGGAGTCCTCATGGGAGATGGCCAGAATAAAATGAAGTAGAGTATGAGTCTTCATCACAATGTCATGGAGTGACTACAAAGAACTCCCAATACTAAGGAAAAACAACAGGATGGGCACCAAAAGGCATAAAAGGATCTAACTACCGCCAAATAACGACACTTCTAAAGCAGCATAGAGGTTCTGCATCAGTTAAAAAGAGGGGTCACACCTAAGGTTTATGAATGTGGTCATAAGGTCAATGCAAAAAATGTAGGTGAAATGACATACTAACCTATATGCTAGGGGTAGAAAATACCTGCCGAAGGCGCGAAACTGTTCAAAAATCCACTCTCGTTGGAAAAAACTGCTCAAAAAGGCACTTTACAACAACATATTAGTCCAAAAAAGCTCAAAAATGGAAAAAACTATAGGCAAGTGAGTTTGAAAAATTATAAATAGTAAAAAGAAATTAATTTTACCATATCATTTTCACTTTTCACCCCACATAGTGCTTTTGGTTAGTTTTTACCTTCGACCTTCAGTTGGTGATTCTGGGAGCTATGGGCATCGAAACCACTAGCCGTCTGGATCAGGTTGGTGCTCTTATCTTTCTCTTCAATTCCATGGTTTTTATTTTTGTTTTTAATGGTCAAATTTTTATTTTTTGCCATGGGATACACCCATAGTTCATTTTACGTGGGCTATAACTATACAGGCTGCGTGGAGGGCTTCTTGTGCGTAGTCAACATATGCGTTGACCGCGTATACGCGTGACTGTATACAAAATAGCCTATGTACAACGTCGTGGGTGATATATTTTAAACACATGGGCACTAAAAAATGCATTGTTTTGATTCCAGGATGGATTTGGAATGGAGAGAGAGAGAGAGAGAACATGACATTGTCGATCAGCACGTACGTGAAGAATTGACTGCCCAACAAGCATTGCAAGTTTGTGGCTTATAAAATTTTTGGAGCATCGAGGGTTTGAGGGCCCAAAACCGATTGCTCGTTCAGTTGGTCAACTATTGGGATGCATAAGTTTAACATTTTGACCTATATGGTCAACCACTTTTGTTGGAGGTGGAATATATATACTTCATCACTAGATTGTCCCGCAGAGGGTAGGTGGCAAGTCTTAGGTCTTGTAGCGTGGGGGGAGTAATCACTATCAGTGATTACATTGACATGTACTGTATTGCTGGCACCCAAAAGGTGGGTAGCCATGTCCCCATAGAGGCTATAGTGATCCTAAGCATGAAGATCATGGTTCTCACCCTCAGGAGGACTACAGGGTCGGCTTCACTTCATCAGGTTTTAAGGTCTTTGATATTCTACGCGGCCGAGTGCATGAGACCAACGGTATATGAATGGTGCACAACATTGCTAGGCATGATGAAGACCCAACTGACGGAGTGCAAGCTAGGGCGGGCCAAAAAAATTGGTTTTGGTAGTATCTTATGCAGCTTTTTCCTCGATAGGGTGTCGGGATTGAGTCTGAGGGTTGAAGTTCCTGCACATAGTCTCCGAGATCCCACCTAGATTCGGTGAGTGGAAGTATTGACACAGAAGGGGGGTGGCCGACAGGCTTCCCCATATTCTGAGGATTTTTTCCACAGGTGGCGGTGATAGGTGATTTCCATAGACGACTATCCATATGAGGGGATAGACTTCAGAGGGGACCGAGACATGCCACTCCCACCAGGGGCCGCGTTCAGGGACATAGGTATGACTACTCTTTTTAAGTTTTGTGTATTTAATTTTTTGGATTTTTGAGTTAAGTTAAAGAAAAAATATTTTTGGTGTGATATCATATATCAATGTATGATTTTTTTCTCGCATATATGGGTCCGCAAAGACCTCAGGGTTTCCCACGACACCACTGCGAAGGGAGGGGAGGCAAGGTAGTAGGTGTAGCGACAGAGTGCACATTGGAGACTATGTGGGTCAACCTGACTCATATGACTGCTCAGGTACTGGTGATCGAGGTAGAGCATCTCCCAGAGGATATGCAGTGACATGTGGTTGGGGTACCGAGTACATGTGTGTGGCTGCTCCGGCGTATATCCAATGTCGTACACTACTACATGCAGACTCTTCCACCTCAAGAGGCTAGAGATCCCCACAGGGCTTATATGCCATCAGGTCTCACTAGTTTTGTATCGGATTGTATATTTTGAGAGCTACAGGATTTAGTTTTGTATTGTGACACCACTTTTGGACATATTATTTAATGGAAAAACTATGATTTTACGGCTCTACGATTGTGTATGTACAAATGTATGAATGAATGTTATTTGTGTGATTCTTTTATTGATGTGACAAATGCCAATCTAGGACATAATTAGCATATGCATCGGTTATATGATTAAAACATCTCGGAACATGAATGTATGTAATGTAAACAAATTGATGCTCCAAGTCTATTACCCTTAAGAACCTCCTTAGTAATGTAGGGTCCCTCGCACAGTACTAGCCATTCAACTGAGACACAACCAGTTGTGAATCCAAGCGGACTTCTAAACAATGGATGCCATGCAAAATGGAATCACGAAGTAGCTCGACAACAACATTGTACTCAGCGACAATGTTGGATGTAGGACCGAGACAATCACCTCCTGAAGACAAAATCTAATGGTCGGGAGAATAAATAACCCACACATCAGAAGCTAGTCTCTACATATGACAGTTATCCCCATCTACGAATACAAAGAACATTGGAGATTTCGCTGACATCTGTCAACCAAACGGAAGCAAATCAGCAGACCCGAAAATTCGAAAGAAAACCAAACTATGTACAGAAAAAACCTATACAATAGTATACAAAAGTATCAGCTTGAGCTAGAAGCTCAAGCGTAATACCGCTTGAGGTAGAACCCATTTCTAGGATCCTTCAAGGAATTCCCCTCGTAATCCTCTAACTCATAGGCTCCTTTTTTAAGGAAACACATCAATATGTAAGGGCCATGCCACATTGGATTGAACTTGCATGTCCCCAGGGGTTCCTTAGCTTGGTCATAAAGGAGGACCAAGTCACCTTCAGCATATTGCCAGGGACGGACAGACCTATCATACTGAACCTTAACATGAATTTTGTTGGAATCAATTGCTACGGTGGCATCCTGATGCTGCTCGTCAAGTTGCTCGAGGTAGACTAGACATTTCTCTACTTCTGAAGTGTCAGGTAGGATATCTATAGCTAGTTTCAAGGAATGGATTTCGCATTCAATCGGTAAGATAGACTCCACACCATGAACTAACTGAAATGGTGAGAAACAGGTGGAAGTATTTACTGCGGTTCGATACGCCCACAAAGCAGCATACAACATAATATGCCAATTACTCTTGCTTTTATGGATGGTCCTTTGTAGAATGGTCTTAAGGGACTTATTCACTTCCTCGACATGGCCATTCACTTGGGGATAATAAGAAGATGAGTGATCTTGTTGGAACCCAAGCTTAAGTGACAATTCCGCTATCATCTTGTTTTGAAAGTGACTGCCATGGTCAATGACAATCTCCTTTGGGATACTGAATCAAGCTATAATTTGATTGAATACAAAGTGGGCTATTGTTGCACCACTGGCTTTAATGGTCGTCATGGACTCAACTAATTTGGTAAAATAATCAATGGCCACATTGATGTGATGATGCCCCCCAGCCGAAGTTGGGTTGCAATCCATAGAATCAACACCCCACTTTGTGAAGGGACCGACGGTGACGAGCGGATGTAAAGGAGCAGGATGTAAGCACATGTTCCGAGCAAAAACCTAGCAAGGGTGACATCTATTCACAACATTTACACAAAATTTGAAGATCGTAGGCCAAAAATAGTGTGCTCGCAAGATACATTGGGTTGTCGCAATCCCAGATAAGTGACCACCACACGCTCCACTATGGTAGTCATTAAGCACTAGCTTTGCTTCTTCATGAGTTAAGCAATGACGTAGGATAGATTATTTTCCTCGGTGATACAAAGTTTCACCGACGATGACATAGTCTTTGGCATGATGTCTCACACGTCATCACTCATCTCGCGAATAATGAAAAGGGAACTTCAAAGTTTGGAGATATATAATGATATCCCCATACCAAGGGTCTGTTGACAAGATAAGAAACAAATGTTCATCCAAAAATGAGTCTTCATGGACTACTTCCTCACCAAGTCTCAAAAAATCTGACATAAGTTCTGCGAAAACCAAGGACTTCACCGACTTTGCCGAAGCAAAATCAAGATCAAACTCCTAAAGGATGACAATCCATTTATTGTATTCCCTCCCAATTAAGCGTCATGAGAGAATGAACTGAAACGGATTGACATGCGCTATGACTGTGGTTTTCCTAAGCAAAATATAATGACATAATCGTTGGACTGCATGAATAATAGCAAGAGCCAATTTCTCAACGTGAGAATATCTCAGTTCAGCATCTATGAGGTTTTGACTAAGATAATAGACAACATGCTCTTGAAGCACATCATCCTCCTGAACTAAGACCATACCAATAGTCCCTTGAGACGTAGCCACATAAATCAAAACATCTTTTGCAAAGTCGGGTGGACTAAGAAGAGGGGCCGATACCAAGGCTTTCCTTAAAGAGTCGAAATACTGCTGTAATTTCTCATCTGAGATAAAAGGAGTGTCCTTCTTCAATAATCGCGCAAAACCCTTAGTAAGATTGGCATAATTCACGATAAAATGGTGTAAGAAAGTGGCTCTCCCTTGGAGGCTCTGAAGTTGAATCAAATTACGCGGGGGAGGAAACCAAAGTATTTCCTCAACCTTTAAAGGATTGACTCTAATACCCTCTTTTGAGACCACAAACCTAGAAGGCGACTAGTTTTCACAACAAAGATGAACTTTTTGGGGTTCAACCGAATCTTATAACATAGGCATCTTTCGAAAATAGGGCGGAGGTGGCTGGGGTGATCTACTCTCTTATGAGAGTGACCAGCAAGATCATCTAGATAAGCCTCCACTATGCGCTGAAGATCATGGCCCACTAAAAAGTATCTATGCCTTTTTTAAAGCCGAAGCGAATTTTCCGGTATGCAAAGGTACCCCAAGGACATATAAATGCGGTCTTATGTTGATCCTCGGGTTTAATTTGGATCTAATTCTAACTTGAAAAACCATCCATGAACGAAAACACTTCGCTTCCCGCACACGCATCCAATATTTGGTCTATGAATGGAGTGGCAAACTTATCATTAGGACATGCTCGGTTAAGATCTCAAAAATCAGTACACACTCGAATGGTTCCTTGTTTATTTTCCACATGAATGGGGTTGGATACCCATTCGGTCACGGGAACTAAGTAGATGAAACCAACTTTGAGTAGTTTCTCTACTTCTTCCTTAAGAGCGGCTTCCTTCCTAGGATTCACAACATGAAGACGTTGTCGAACAGGCTTAGCATTTGGGTAAGTCTTAATTTCATGCTCGACAATACTAGGTTCTATACCTGGCATCTCCTCATATGACCAGCCGAAAACATCCCAAAATTCTTTGAATAAATCAGTGTAAATGTGGATCTTCTTAGGGGAGCAATCGACACTGATGTAAACATTTTCAATATTTCTGGGAGTGCAAGAAATGTTGATCGGAATGGTTGGGGAAATGTTAGCCATATTCCCCTCCGCATAATTACCATGTGAATCCAAAGGAGCCACAGGGTTACCAACTTTCTCTGCAAGAGTTAACCGAAGCTCCTCCTGCTCAATAAGTTCAAGGTTGGGAAGAACATAAGATCGATGATGGAGATATTCCCAAGGCTTATCACTACCATACATGGCCTCAACAATAGCTTCATTTGAAGTAAAATTACCATCAAGGAAATCATGCGAGCAAGATGATTTGACTACCCACGTGGGAAGCACAATAGGATATTCTTCTTTTGTCCATGAAGAGGAGAGATCCAGCTCTGCAGTGGCTTGTTGAATATCATGGTAAGCAAGATTGGTTGTAGACAAGGGCATAGCCATCCCGATGTGTGAAACATTTCCAGACGAGGAACTCGTGGAAGGTAAATTCCATGAATCATTAAAATACGATGTCCGGAATGGGACATTATGCAATGAGGATAGAGCACTATTGGAGATGAATCCTATAAAGGAGATTGGTGCAACAAAGTCGAAAGAACCCATCAAAGAGGAATACAATCCTACACCAATATTACCAGTTGTCGGTTGAGAATTTTCAATCTAAGGAACTTCGGTTCCTGATGATGCTGCGGGACTAGAGCTAGTGAAATCTAGTTGATCAATAGTCACAATCTTTTCTTCGTGGGGAAATAAAATAACTCTAAAAACAGAGAACAAGATCGCTCTCATAGCATAGATCCAATTTCGAACCAGCAAAAGGTTGTAGTCGATGGGCACATCAACCACCTCAACTTCTATTGGCATGGTCTCCCCACCCAAGTGGACCTCAAGGGAGGGGCTAATACCATGTGGCCTGAATGAACGACCATCAAATCTAGTAAGCATGGTCATATATTTCAACAATGGGGAGGAACCGAGAGCCTTACAGCAAGCTAATGACATTACCAAAGTAGAATCACCTTCGTCAACCGCAGTATGATTAATGACCTTTTGTAGGCACCTAACATGGATTCATAAATCCACGTGATAGGGAAACTGAGGCTGAACAATAGTAGTGTCGAACTTGATAATATTTGGTCTACATTGATCCTGGACTCCCAAAGCACACAAAAGGGCGGTCCTTTGTGAAGGACAAGCCTAGAGAACCTCGAGAGTTGACATGGCACATGAAGTCTGGCCCAGATCTTCCACAATTGAGTAGTTATGGATGGCTCGAGTGTTGGAATTATGCGTTGAGCTCTTGAGAACACCTTTTGGTATCTGTGGCATAGAATTGGGCTTCTTGATATGCAATGGATTCTTAGGTGGAGGGGGCTCATTCCCCAACGAAGGTTGTGGAGCTCCATAATCACATGAGCGAGTAGCAACACTAACCTCGGATTTCACCATGTTAACACATCCAAAACTGTCGGCATGGGTAGAGGACGTCGAAGTTTCATTAGTCCCACTACCGGTGAGGGAAGAACTCAAAGCCATATTTTGATGATGAGGAAGGGGATCCTTAAGCACATATGGGCTTTGTGCAAGGTGCTTCTATGCTTCTTCAATACAAGGACACAAATGTGTAAGGTCATCTTCCATGCAAATTTTATATGGAAACTTCACTTTACGTCTAGGTTTGTGGTCCCCACCAGCATTTCTGTCATCCCGAGGAGGGTCGGCGTTCTCCTTCTTAGGTTTATTGTTCCTATTATTCCCACTCCTACGATTATTTTTTCCTTTCTTCTTCCCACTAGGTTGCTAGTTACCTGATGGGTTCGTTGATTGTATAGAATGAACATCGGATGACTGGGTGGAAACGAACGACGCATGAGACTATCCAGGGGTAGATTGGATAATAGACAGATTGTGCATATGATTCGTAACCAAATATACAAGATGAGTACTTGTGGAACCAATAATACCATCGTCATGTGGTCCAAGAATAGGCTTGGGCTCATATCGTGACCGTGGTGCATCGGGTATAATGTAGTACAAAATTCTAGACTGAGCATAGACTAGGTCTAGCTGCTGGGATTTAAAAATAGCTTGTTCCTTACTAATAATACCAGACAAGGAAACATCCTTTGAAATGTAAAGGATCAATGAATTAAGGAAACATTCCAACAAAAAATTTGGAGGAATGTTGGCTTTCACTAGCCTATTCTGCCGACTTGAATATGATCATAGATATGTGTGGCTTTGTCTTGGCGAAAGGTAGATAAGATCTCAGTACCAGTATCATAATGAACTGGCAACTAAAAGTGATCGAGAAAAACCAAAGCTAAATCGTTGAAACCCCTATATGTTCCCCCAGGAAACTTGACATACCATTTCGCAGCTGCCCCCGTGAGGGTGCGTTGAAATAGCCTCAAACAAATCGAGTCGTGATTCAAGGAATTCGAGGAGCACCATAAATGGAAAGCGGTGACATGATCACCTGGATCCTCACCCTTCTTCCCCTCAAAATTTGGAACATCAGAAGGGAGCTTGGTGGGGACTGGAGGCCATGTAGGATCATGACACACTGGATCATTTGTGAGTTTCAAAAGATGGGGTAAATTTAACATAGAAAGAAAAGGGAGTTGAGGCTGTGAAGCTTGATTATAATCTCGCAAAAGAGACTGACTCTGCGAACCGGATGGTGGGACTATGTACATCGAAGTCGACACCTGAGGTGCCGATGAACTTTGGTATAAACTATGATCATGACCATAAGGATGGTAACCTCCTCCAAATTGGCCAAGGATAGAATACACAGGCATGTGCATAGTAGGGATTCTATAGGAAGGATTGGGATAATAGTTAGGACTATTTGAAAAGCCATAAGAATGACCTCCATAAGAATGGGGTCCCATATAACCACTTGAGGAAGGAAAACTAGACGAGTGAAGGCCATATGAAAATGGTATGTTCCCACTCTTTGGAATTGAAGAACTAGAGACAGGAGGAGGATTCAGAATCATATAAGTGTTCGAGGGCACAGGCATAGAGGCATGTGGGGTAAATGATGGAATGTAAATCGTAGATCCGATACCCATTGTGAAACCTTCACTCGAAAATGGGTTCACACTAACAATGGGGGCTAACGAAGGAGGTCGTCCTCTGCCAACACTCGGAAAATATGGAGGGATGTGACCACTCCCAAACTGTTGAGCGGTGTAAGGGGGCATGGTGCTCCCAACCCCGACACTAGAGCTAGCATGACTACTAGACATGGTGGAAGTAACAGTCAGCATAAATTCAGGCATACCCAAATAAAAAGTGTTCGAGGTCGTAGGGATGGATGTAGAACCAAAACTTGGCATCCCCAAGGATGAACCATACAAATAACCTGTTGAACATGTTTCATCAAATGGGTTTGTACTCATGAGATGGTATGTCCCAAACCTATGATGAGTGGTGTATGATGAGCCTCCCTCCCAATCAGTCCTCAGATAGTATATGTGAGGAGGGGAAGTTCACTTTGGACTAGCGGACGGAGTCGAAGGGACTCCCGATGTGTCAGATGCATAACTCATAATGGGAGCTCTCTGAAGCTCATGAGATGTAAATAAAGGACCAGTGGTAGTCCTCTGACGTCTCTTCTGAAGAGATAGTGATGGATCACTAGCCAGTAAGCTAGCCAATTGGCAAGATTGGCGGAGAGGCAAATATTGATCCACGATGACTTAAAAAAGTCAGCAAATAAATGTCTCCTAATGGCCTACTAGATATTCATAGAGCATACACCTAAAATAAACTATAGCCAAATGCACACAAATAGGACTGGCTCAAGGGACCTTCCGACACTACAACTAGTATGTCTCTCCTAGGAGAGGCTTGAGACTCCCAAACTATAACCGAAGGTAACAGAATCAATTATAAGGGCCCTCGGTCTTCACTATGTGAACACAACTTTGTTGTCCGAGCCCTATTTGACTCAGGACACTCACAAAATAACCGATGCAAGTACCCTATGTGATACCTAGGTAAAGCAACTATGGCCACCACGTATTACCAATGAGAATAGTCGCAGGTGGGATCTATCGTATGGGAAGGGTAACTAAGCCCAAAAATCAAGAGGGTCAAATCCCCCAAGAATACCTAGATAGGAACAAATCCTGGAAATATCTCCCACGTTCAGCCAGTATTGGAGGGTTATCTCTGCAACCAACCTCCCGTGACCTCATGCTTAACTCTAGTTTTAGTATAGCATCCTGAGAACACTGATGTATACCATGTTTTGTACCACTCCTTGGTTAGACACATAATGTTTGTTTAATAGTCTTGGATTTTTAACTCACGGTGATCTATTCCAAGACTCTAAAATTATACTATTTGGTGCACCCTAACAAATAAAATGTTCTAATCAATTCTTTAGTTAAGTGTTAATTTTAATGGCTATGATTACTCAAAGGATGTGGTTGTGAGACTGATGATGTGAAAAGACTCAATGATATGCACACCCGGAAAACACTAGACTCATCTATCCATAGAAAAAGTATGCCACTATATGACAATCAAACCAACGTTTTGTTTTTTAGAAGTAAAAATGCAATCTTTTTATAGTTTCATGCACAAGCAAGCCCTAATGAAAGCACAAGTACTCTAATGCAAAATGCAGATATATAAAGCAATTTTTTTTTTGTATTTTCACTATAAATGAAATGAAAATGCAAACAATGTTTTTGTATTTTTCAATATAAATGAATGAAAAATGCAAGTGGAATCAAAACTTTTCAAAAAAGAATGCAGAGCATGCAATGCAAACAACCCAACGAACTCCAAAAAGAAAGACTTGGCTAAGCTAATGAGCTATAAAAAGAAAAAATGGTTGAAAACTAAATTCTAAAAAAACTAAAGAAAGAGGAGTTTATAGTTAGTAAAAGGGCATGGAACGGTCAGAATATAGGCCTAATAAGACTCAGGAACACCCAGAATTCACCCAGCAACAACCAAATATCACAACCAAGACAATCCCGGAGTTCTACGCAACTGTTCATAGAATAGTAGAGGATATACGCTGGCTATTGTACTAACAGTAACGAGTCCACGCGAGCTAACCAAGGTTGAACTGCGTACATGGAAAGCTACGTGGACCAAAAATGAATCAAAATGCCAAGAAAAATCAAGATTTTCTATGCAGACCCTAACAACCAATCAACGACACAAAAACTCAAAATAAGGAAAAATACCCAAAATCCCCAAAATGGAGGTTCCTCCCGAGTGGAGTCGTCATTTCTGTTATGGATAAAACTTCCTATGGCTTGGGGTAGACCACAACAGACAGATGACTACTAGAAATCAAGTCAATTCCCAATGAATGCTATATAAATGTAAATGCTAAGATGTGGAATAAAATACCAACCTTCAACCAGATGTTTGATGTAGATCCCCATTGAGCTTTCAAATCTCTACAATTGAATTTGTAGCTTAGTCTCAACAATAAACACAAGTAAGTGCATATAATATATGAAATATGTTAGCATAAACACTAGCATAGTCCATGATATAATAAGCAAATGTTACCCAATCATATTAAACAACCATTCACAAGATCAATTGGACGAGAAAATGAATATTTCTATTAATATAAACAAGAAGTACATGATAGAACCTCTTGCCGACAACTCATTTGAATCGAGAACTAGTTCCCTCCACTTGTGTCTCCACCACTTCAATCCCCCATGCAATGGCAAACTCACGATTAAAGGAATAAGTCCTTCATAAGATATGGAAGAGTTTGGTAGGTGAGCATAAAGGGTTCACAACAACTAGGATCAATGGATGTAGACTCAAGCTATGGAAAAAATCTAGAAGACTTTTAATGGTCTTGCTTTCCTCCTCCTTCCATGCACCATAAGAACTCAATATATAACCCTCCAAAGGTAGGTTAAAGGTCGAATCGAGTTGTTTCGGGATACATGGAGGGCCAAAGGTCACAATGGCCGCTTTTTGGAGTAATAAAATAGATTTTTTACTATTATTTATCATTTAACTCGATGTAAGTGGGCTATAGTGGTACATCCTGCGTATGCGCGAGTTGCAATCAAGTAGCTCGCGTACAGGAAAAAAAATAGGGAAACAAAGGTTCCTGGAGGACAAAAAGTGGTTTTGAGTCAATCAAATGAATAATGGAGGCCAATGAGTGCTAATGCTCACAAGGTGGCAAAATACGTTGTACCATGAAGTTCTTGGAAACGTAAAAGTTGGGCTTCCTATTATATGTTTGTCGAAGTCCAAATCGAAGAAAAGTATACATATACTTACTGCGCAGTTCATTTGTTTTTTTTTACTGCATGGTGTTTTTTTCCCTTGATCTAGTATCAGAGCTTGGTTTATGAAGAGTAGAAATTCTATTTACAAAAAAGAGAAAAGAAAGTCAAGCATGGCTTCTACTTCCGGTAATTTGCAAACTCCAAACTTTTTAGGAAAAAACTATGAATATTGGTCTCTAATTATGAAAGCTTTGTTCAGAGGTCAAGATGTATGGGAAATAGTTCAAAATGGCTATGCAGAACCAACAGATCTGGTAGCATATAACAAACTTACACAAGCTGAGAAGGATGTATTGAGGGAACAGAGGAATAAATATGGAAAGGCACTATTTTACATACATCAAGCAACACATGAATCAATACTCCCAAGAGTAGCAGCAACGACGACAGCTAAGAAAGCGTGGGATACACCAGAAACATCCTATCAAGGTTTGAACAAGGTAAGGACTGCGAAACCACAACTCCTTAGAAGAGATTTTTAATCTCTATCAATGAAAGATACATAGTCAGTAGAATCATTTTATACTTGGGTTATTGGTCTATTTAATCACATAAAGTATCATGGAGAAAATATAAGTGATCAAAGAGTTGTTGAAAAAATTCTTAGAAGTCTTCCAAAAAAATTTGAATATTTAGTTGTGACCCTGGAGGAAAACAAAGATCTATCCTAGTTTACTATTGATGAGTTGCAAGCCTCATTACTCAATCATGAACATAGAATCCTCAAATCAGATACATCATTAGAAGGTGCATTCGCGACACAGTCATCCATAAGTCATGGAAGAGGCAGGGGAATATCAAACTCTAGAGGCAGAGGAAGAAGTTCTTTCATAGGAGGTTGCAGCAGCAGCCCTACATATGTCGCTGGTAGAGGTCAGAATCCGATTCCCAGTCAGCCAAGTGCACAAATTTCTAATAAATAAAAAAATTCAATTTCATTACTGTAATAGGTTTAGACACTTCACATACGAATGCAGGAAGAAGCAGTATGACCAAGGAAAGCAATGTCAAACACAGTCAAGCAACAACAACACTCCGACCAACTCATTGTTCTTAGCATGTGCATCTCCACTTGAATGCAATGTTGTCCAAGAAATTCCAAATGACATATGGTATTTAGACTCAGGCTATAGCAATCATATGACTGGTAATTTAAATATATTCTCTAGTCTAGATAAATTAGTTCAAACTGATGTCACACTTAGAAATAATATTCAAGTCACCGTTTTGGGTAAGGGTACTATTGATATTCTAACCAAATAGGGGGAGAAGAAATTTATTCCTGATGTTTATTATGTTCAAGGTTTGAAGCATAATTTGATGAGCATTGGATAACTGATAGAAAAATGTTACATAGTTCATATGACAGGAAAGGATTGTCTAATCAAGGACATATATCCAAGCAATCGCTTAATATTGGAAGTGCAGATGACAAGCAATTGCATGTTTCCTTTGAGGATAAGACCAAACACAAAAGGAAAAACAACTCAGTTGTCCATGGAAGTTAGAATGGAACCTCTAGAGCTGCATTCAAAGCATAAGTAAAGAAGCATACATTCACAGCGGAAAAGAAATGCAAGTAGTGTTTCAATCATAAATCCGAGATGAATCTCAGTTGTGGCACTTCATATTTGGACATCTGAATTTTGGTGGGATGAAGCTACTGCACATGAAGGACATGGTGAAAGGATTTCCATTGATTGAAAAGCCAAGAAGAATTTGTGAAGGCTGTATTTTTGGCAAACAACATAGAAAGAATTTTCCAGTCGAAAAGTCATATAGAGCTCGCACATCACTTGAATGTGTGCGCTCTGATATTTGTGGATCGATGCAAACACATGGGAGGATGCACTTACCTTCTCACATTTATTGATCATTTCACAAGAAAAACATGCTCATATTTTCTAAAACATAGATCCGATCCGTTTGCATGTTTTCAGCAGTTCAAGGCACTTGTGGAGAAGCAAAGTGGTTACATCATCAAGATCTTAAGAACATATAGAGGTGGTGAGTATGTTTCAAACGATTTCTTAAACTTTTGTAAAAATCATGGTATACACAGAAAATTCACTGCACGATATACACCACAGCATAATGGTATCGTGGAGAGGAAAAACAGAACCATTATGGAGATGGCACGCAATATGTTGGAAGATATGCATCTTTCAAATGAATACTGGGCTAAGGTAGTGGAAACTTCTATATAAATCATGAATTGATTTCAAACAAAGAGTGTGAAGAACAAAGTTCTGCAGGAAGCCTAGACAGGTATGAAACATAGTGTTTCACATTTAAAAGTTTTTGGTTGTGTAGCATACGCACATGTTCCAGATGAGCTAAGAAGGAAATTAGACAATAAATAACATAAATGCATTTTTATTATGTATTCTGAAGACAAAAAGCATACGATTTGTATGACCCTGTCGCAAGAAAATTTATTAATAGTCGAGATGTTCAGTTTGTAGAAAATGAAGCATGGGATGGAACCACAGAGAAGATTGTTAAAATTGTGTCACATGTCGAACATGATGACATCGCAAAGGATGTGGTTGAAACTCTGCATGTGAATCAAAATGTTGCAGCTCCGTATACTCCCAGGACAACACAACATGTTTCATCACAAGGAACTTTGACACAAGTTGCAGTTCAAGCTAATATCACAAGCACACCAAGTGTGCCACAAACTCTGTCAAGCAGTTCACGAAGTTCGACATCAACAACTTCGACAAAGACAAAAATTCTGCGTGAGATATATGAGACTGGTACACCCAATTCATTCTCAGTCTTTGCATTATTTTCTCAAATTAATGATCCAGAAACATTTGAAGAAGTTGTAGAAGATAAAATGTGGGCACAAGCCATGGATGAAAAAATGGAATGCATTGAGAAGAATCAAACATGGGAATTAGTCAATGACCTTAAGGACAAGGATGTGATAAGCATCAAATGGATTTATAAGACCAAGCAATATGCTGATGGAAATGTGCAGAAGCACAAGGAAATATTGGTAGCACGAGGGTTCACACAGCAGCCTAGCATAGAATTCAATGAAACGTTTGCACCTGTGTCATGAATGGACATTATCAGAATAGTTCTGGCCACCGCAGCACATAAAAAATGTCTTGTTTACCAAATGGATGTTAAGTCTGCATTTTTAAAAGGTTATTTGGAGGAATAAGTATATGTGGAGCATCCACAAGGCTAAGAAGTCCCAGTACAAGAAAACAAAATATAGAGGTTGAATAAGGTACTCTATGGTTTGAAGCAAGCTCATAGAGATTGGTATAGTCGCATTGACACTTACCTCATTCATAATGGATTTCACAGAAGTGAATGTGAGCCAACGCTATACAAAAAAATCAACAAGCAAGGTAATAAGCGAATTTTCTTCGTGTATAATGTAGATGATTTAATATTTACTCATGATTTTGGTATAGAAGAATTTAGATCAGTCATGGAAAGTGAATTTGAAATGACTAATTTGGGGATTATGAAGTATTTTCCTGACATTGAAGTCCAACGACTGAAAATGGTGTATTTATATCTCAGTCGAAGTATGCAAGTGATGTCTTGAACATATTTAAGATCTTAAACTGCAAGACAACTCCAACACCAGTGATAACAGGTTTGAAACTAAGCAAGGATGATGATGGATCCAATATAGATCCTACGATGTTCAAAAGGATTGTTGGTAGCCTTATCTATCTTACAGTGACAAGGCCATACATCATGTATGGAGTTAGTTTAATCTCAAGATTTATGGAGTCACGAAAATAATCTCATTGGCAAGCAGGTAAAAGAATTCTGAGGTATGTAAGTGGAACAAAATATTTCGGTATTTTGTATTCAAACTCAAAAAATTTCAAACTCATTAGATATAATGACAATGGAGGCAGCATGGATGATAGAAAAATCAAATATGGGAATACATTTAATTTAGGAATGGGTGTTGTATCATGGGCTTCAAAGAAACTACCCATAGTAACTCTTTCTTCAGCAGAAGTAGAGTATGTTGCAGCTACAAGCGCTGCATGTCAAGCCGTTTGGATGCGGAGGATGTTAAGAGATCTGTCATAGAACCACCAAGAACCCAAAAACATTTATTGTGACAACAATTCAGCTATCATACTTTCAAATAATCATTTGTTTCATAAGAGAACCAAGCACATCGACACAAGTTATCATTTTATGAGAGAATTGATAAATAACAAAAAAATATGTTTAGAATTTTGTAGGTCTGAAGATCAGGTAGCATACATCTTTACAATAGCATTGGAAAATGACACATTTCAATATCTGTGAATTTGTTGAGTGACAAGTTTCTGCACAATGAACTTCATCGTGCACATAGCATTTTTCAGCTTTGAAATATTTTGTAATTTTTTTTTTAATGATCCCCATCTTCTCATAATTAAGGGGGAGTGTTGGAAAAATGTAATTATGAGCTGATTGCGTATCTAGTCTGCGCCAGCTCTGTCAGTCCCTCAATCAGTCTTTTTTTCAATGCGCAGAGCCGCATAGATGTTAGATAGCCAGCCAGTATTTCATAAGGCTTCTTGCACAGTTCCTTGTATTTATTTAACTATGTTTGTATTCCACAAGTCAAGAAATTCTTAGGTATAAATTAGTTACAGTCTTTAATATAACTCAGTAGCTTCTGGTTGAAGCAATGTCAAGTTTGTGTATATATAGAAGAAGAAGAAGATATGAAAACATAGAGAGGAACAAAGGAGGAGAGAAAGGAGAATAAAGATAGCTTTTCAATGTGTTTGTGAGCCCAAGCTCATAGTTGTGAATTGTATTAAGAGCCCAAGCTCTGTAAAAGGTGAAAGATCAAAGTAAATTCCATCTCTATGTAATGCGGTCAAGTTGCCCTGTTTTACCATGGTAATATATAAGTCTATAGTTTTATGTATTCATTCTCAAGAATGTTGAATATTACATGTCACACATCTTCTCCAGATTTAAATGTGTAAATGTTGTTTACATTTACGGTCTCTAAAAGAAATCAAGATTTCCCAAAGATTTTACAGTGGTAAAAGTTATTTATATTTTTAATGAAAATCATGTTTAAGAGTGAGTTTGTGCAAATTTAATCTCCGTGAAGTTAAAGAAGTTTTCAAAGTAAATGTTCTACTAAGCGTGAAGTAAATTTATGCAAAGTAAAGTTATGCGAATTTAACTTCGCATTTATGCAAAGTTAATTTATGTGAAGTTCCATTTATGCGAATTTAATGTTCTACGAAGTTAATATTCTACGAAGCTAGTGTTCTGTGAAGTTGAAAGTTTACTCCATTAAGTATATGATCGGTGAAGTGAAGTTCTTGGAGAAGTAACAGTTGGGTTTACTATTGTATGTTCGTTGAAGTCCAAATTGAAGAAAAATATATATATACTTACTGCGCAGTTAATTTGTTTTTTTTTACTGCATGGTGTTCTTTTCCCTTGAGAATCCATGTTAGCTACATGGGAAATTAAAAATCTTACTTATGTCACTTTGACCTACTTAGTATTGAGTGGATTAATGCAATTTCTAAAAATATTTGAATTAGTGCAGGAAATTATGAAAGACCATCTGAGAGTTCTAACCAATAATAAATATATCATACTACCTATTCTTGAAAACGTTTAAATAAAAATGAATATGGAACCTAATATCAAAGGTCAAGAGCCCTCAAATGCTAACAATCTAGGTGAACTTTTCTAAGTTTGTGCAGTAATATCAAAACCCTATCAGTTAACATCATTTTTCACTATTTTTTAGTGAACCTATGAAGTATTAGACTAGATCATAAGAGAGATTAAGAAACAATAATTTTGACATAAATAATAAATTAAATAGTAATTTAATATGCCAACCATGCTAAGTGATCAAGACTTTTTTGCAATTGTAGGTGTTGGATAGCCACAAGAAACTATTGCTTAAGAAAAGGGATGAATATCTTAACAAATCAACACTTGTAAAATAAAATAGTTTATAAGGATCATTGTTTTCATATTTTGGAAAATAAAAATATTACCTCTCTAAATTGGGTTGAATTGAATAAGAAATGAAATTGTCAATTCAATCAATACAATGAGCCATATATATTAAAGGGAAGCCTGGTAAGACTAGCATTTGTTGTTTTGAATGAAGGTAGAACAAGAAGTGAACCCAATTTTATTCAAGCTCCTTGAAGAGGGCTTCAATGAAGACATATATTTAGTTGAAGGTGTAAAAATAAAAGAGAAACCTATTCTAGCAATCGAGCTTATAGTAATAAAGTTGTCTTGAAGCTAAATGAGTATGCTGAAATTTGCAATTATATTGGTTTTTGGCCTCCCCAAAACAACTTGAAGATTAGATCTCAATAAACTAGAAAAATCCATAAGCTGGAATTTATAGAAGATTGTCTCTGTAAGATACATCTATCTGGCCTAATTTGTAGACTTAATGTTTTTTTACCTTAAAATGGAATCCTCTCCTTGGAAGACATAGTAGCAACCAAGGATCAATGGAAAGGTGGATTTTCTTTTGTGTGCAATATGTTCTATTCATACTTGGTTTCCACAAAAAATGTAAGGGGTGAGGTCTAAGGATGAGGTTTCTTATACAATATTGACCATGGGTTTCTTATTTCCAATATGTCTAAACAAAATTTTCAGTTTGGATGAAATTCCTTCTTAGTGTTAGAGCTTTGATAAGCAAATTTTTTAAGGCACTGGAAATATGATTATTAGACAATAATCTTAGACCATTCCAATTTTTCCAATATATGTATACAAAGAGACATGGAATATGAACTCTACTGAGGTTCACATGGGATCAAGAACTAGACAACAAAAACATACCCTTCAAATGTTGTCATTGACCCAAGTACAGAAAATGTGCAAAAAAAATCAGCAAAAAGCGAGTGCCAAATGCACTGAGAAAAACACATGTAGAAGAGTGATTTTAACAAAATCCACAAAGAATTTCTAGATGGGGTGTGTTGTAGGTACAACAGATCCCATGTTCCAATCGAAAACGAGAGCCCCAAGATTTTTTTTAATGCAAAGATAATGCTTTAAATTCCTCTGTCATTATGGGGTTTCATCATATTTACTATGATTTCATGCCTTTGCATTGTTTTGATTTAAATTAGAGTTTTCCCTTTGAAAATTCTTAGTTTTTTTACTGCTTTTTCTGAAGTTGCGGGAAGCCTTGAATTCTTTCAAAAGGTCATTTTTCAGCCCGTAATCCCGCATACCCACAAGTGCGGATTGCGGGAATTTGTTTTTCTCTTTTGAGTTTTTGTCATCCCGCAACTCGAAACCCGCAAATTGCGGATTGTGGGAAGACCATGTAAATGTGGTTGTTGAACTTTTCGTTCTGCAACCCGTAACCCGCAATTGTGGATTGTGGATTGAGAAAAGTAGTTTGAATAATAAAATGTGTTGTGTGTTTCTGCAACTTGCAACGCACAATTGCGGATTGCGGACTGCAGAAAGGTTATTTCATATCAAAGGTGGTTTGCGTTCCCGCATCCCGCAACCCACAATTTTGGATTGCAGGAAGTTGTTGAATAAATTTTCAAACTTTGCAATCCCGCAACTTGCAACCAACAATTTTTGGATTGTGGATTGCGGAATTATTTTTAGATTCAATAAGCGCAGTTTCGATCCCGCAACTTGCAACCCGCAATTGCAGATTTCGGATTGCGGGAAGGATCGGCATAACTGGGAATTTGTCTCCTGCAATTTATCTCCCACAAATCTCAATAACTGATCTCAACCATTGATTGGTTTAGATTCGACGACTCAGATTTTACCTGTTCAATTTATTAAATAGGTCATTTTTCTTATTTTTCCCTATTATTTATTAATTTGGAAAATTACCTTGCTGCTTTATTTTTACTGTGGATTTTTACTAGGGGTCCCTTGCCCACCATTTTCAGCTGAAGTAGGTTGGTTTTCTCTATTCCTTTGTTCAGGTATTTACGGTTTTGATTATTTTGGATTCTTTTTTGTTTTTGATTATTCATTGATTAGAATTTCTCCAGTCTGCAAACATGTCGCGCAACACACGCTCTAAGACTACCCGGAGAGACCAATTGAACAAGGACCCAAATTTTGGCATCTTCTCAGACACAAGTGGGAAAATTATTGAAACCTACTAGGTGGACTAGTCTAAAATCTATTCGATATTTGACAATGATGACCTATCCGACATTGAGAATGACCGCCAAGCCTATGAGAAAATTAGGAACTTTCAGCTTCATGCAATTGCTGCCAGGCCTGCCATATTTCCTTATACCGATGCAGTTAAATGGATAGTAGAGCATGCCAACCCCAAAGACCTGCTGGATGATTTATCCATTTTTGAAGGCATTGTTAATCATTTAGAAGTCCCTAGGGAAGGTTTTTTGGATCTTTTGTTTCCTATTATAGATAGCCAGTAATTCGTCATTCAATTTTACAGTTTGTCATGTGATTCTTCCCGAAATTAGGAGATGAATCTTGTTTGGAAAATCTTATTGAAGGTGTGGATAAAATCACTTTGAAGGGTGTTGTGTGGAATAATCCGATTTTGTAATCCCTGTTTAAGGGGAATTTATCCTTTGTATTATTTTGTAAATTATTATTTAAGGGGTAGATCTCTCTTAGGCAAGGGATGATCATTTTGGGGTAGAAATCGATAGAAGAAGATTGGAGATACTATATTTTATGTTGAGCTTGTAATTTATTACAGACTTTCATTAATACAGTAATGTTATTCTCTTGCATCATCTTTTGTTCATTGATCAAGTTTATTTTATAAATATCGTTTTTTAGTTCAGACTGTTATCTATGATGTTTAATCGTATTGCAATTATTATTTCATGCAGAGATCTACGATATGGATTTATCCTTACATTTGATCTATGTATGCATTATGTTTTAATTAAATTTATTCAACTAAAATATTTATCTATTTCTGCAAATGATTCGCAGTAAATTATAATCTATGTTAATTTTTCAATCGGATAGATCAGTTACGGGTTAATCTTGAATGAGCTTAAACACTTAATATTGCATTTAGTTAATTTTAATTGATTGGTTGCAATTTAAGCATATAATAATTTAATCACCTTTACATTTCTGTCAAGTGGATGAAGATACTTATCTATCTTCACATCAAATTGATCTGCACTTAAACAAGACACCTTTTAGAATAGGTCTAACTTAGCTTAGATTTCCCTTTCTAGGTAGATTTGTTTTCAAACTGAACACACTTTGTTTTCCTTCTTTGGAAGATAGATCCTTTCAGGATCAAAAGAAAAAGTGCCAGCGGAGGCCTTTGTATCCATGGGAGATGACCATCCCAAACCGCTCGAGCATAGGGTAATACTTGCGCAGGATTATCTGAAGCCTTTGGCTGGATTTTCTTCCTCTGTTGAGAGCTTTGGAACCCATTCCAACACCCTACATACCCGAGGCCTCAACAAATGGCACGAGAAGGAGGGCCAGTAGTAAAATATGCCTAAACAGAATACTCATAAACCTCCTCCAGCAAGAACATCGTCGATTTTCACTCGTGGCCAATCACATGCATCTTCATCTGAACAACCAACTATAATTCCTGGTACACCTATAGCTGAGAAGAAATATAGAATGGATATCTTTATAATATCACCTACTAGAGAGCCCCTTTCACTTGAACAAATACTGAAAAGTTCTAATGATAGTGTTGCTAGGATACAACAAACAATTACTGAACAATGAAATAGAAGAATAGCAACAATTAAACAGAACACCATTCCGCAGACCAATAACCAAGAAGGTCAATAGACAGGTGACCAAAGCACTGAGAAACAAGATACACCTGATCATCCAAGATCTATTGCGTACAACCTTGATTCCCTCTTCAAGTAGTATCACAAGATCAACCTAACGTTGCAACTGGTGGACCACCACCCACTCCTCCTTCATCATCAGCCTCCTCATCTGAAAGTGAACATTCCTCTAACACTTCATCTGAAGAAGAGGAAGAACAACCAATGGCTGAAGAAGGCCAGAACAAAACTTGGCTTGACCACGATGCTGTGTTTATACTTGGGGATCAACCTAAATTTCCTAAAAACCCTGAGAAATGGCTTCCTGAGTTCAATTCAGATAATAAATCACCTACATTAGATCACATAAAAACCTTTATTCAAACCATTAGACTTAGGGGTGTTGTCCATGAAGATGTGGTTTGCAGACTATTCCCTTACACATTTCAAGGAAAAGCATCCACATGGTACTTTTCCTTAGAGGCCAGATCCATAACTTCTTGGTATGAGTTTGAAAAACTATTTATCCAAAAGTTTGGGGATGATAAAACTCCACAAGATCTATTCTTAGAATTGTCTTCTATGAAGATGAGAGGTAAAGAGAGGGTCAAAGAGTATAATCAAAGATTCTCTTATCTGAAAAATAGGATCCCTGCCACTCTTCTTCTTGTAGAAGACCTATTGGTTTCTTATTATGAAAAAGGCCTATTTGTTCCTATTGCGATGTGGGTTAAAAGAGCACATAAAGAAAACTTGTTTGAGGCTTATGATGAAGCCATTCAAGTTGAAAAGGATATGTTCTGTCTAAAGGATAATTCTGATGTGTTGTAGATATTTCTCCCTACGGATAGGTAGAAACTCTCTTAGGTTAAAGTAGACTTGACTGACTTCAAACTAAGACAAAAAGATAACAACTGCTACCTTGAATTCCTAGATTCAAACAAATGCTTCAAGATTATACTGCTGAAAGAAATGGAAGAGGTTTAATAGACCTTTGATTTAATCGCTCGTCCTAGTTATTGCTCCAATCCTCGAGTCCTCACAAATGAACCTGTTAGAATGAATCAAAGTACAAGCATACACAATCTTTCTATCAACTTGAAATATCTGTCAGAGTCCAAATATATAACAAAAACAAATCATGTAATTGAAGCAACATCAACACACATAATTTGGGAAACAAGACAAGTTATATTTTATTTGCAAACTTGAAGTTACTTACAACGGTTGCTTGATGTCCAAGCCAACTCCCAGCTCCAAGTGCTTTCTCCTCTAGCTATATCCACAAAGATCTAAGACCATAGGTTTGATATCTCAAAGAGTCCTCTCCTTCGCTCATGGAAGGCTTCTCTCATATAGTGTGTAGAAGGATTAACCAACAAGAGAGAAGAATGGATCTTGGGAGTGTTTAGTGGATCAGACCCACTAATCTGAGAAGGTGAGTTAAGATCGAATCAGAGATGTCAATCCTCAAAAGTCTCTCGAAGATCAAGATCCCACAAGTCATGGAAAAAGGGCTAAAAAGGGATTACCGTGCCCTTGAAGCTGAGCATAACGCGGTAGTACCACGTAGCAGGGAAAGAGCATAGCGCGGTAGTGGGGACTACCGCCCAGAAGTAGGAGTGCAGCACGCGGTAGTGTTGGTAGATGAGGTATCAGTTGGGTTTTTTCCTGACATGACAAGTTTGTCTTTATGGGTCATTCATTACTTTTCCCTTCTGGGTATTTTCAACAGTAGGGTAAGCGTCATCAAATGTTTTTATTATGAAGATGCGACGCTGTGAAATATGGAGGTATAACAGATTCCCCCTAAAGTGTGAGGTCAGAAGAGACTGATGGCTGAAATAATTTACAAATACTGTGCGGAGATAGCATCGAGGAGAGCAATGAGGAGCTGAAACAGAAACAAAATGTCAAATATACCACCGAGGCGGGCATCCCCATGCTCGAAAACAATTGACTCAAAGCATGGTTTCCGACCAATATATTGCAGATCCATGAGTGCTGAGATGATATAGAATATAGACAAATCATGGCTACTATGAACAAGCGTAGATCCATGAAATAGTAATGACACAGCCACGACCAATACAAAAGTGGATCTATGTGACAATACAAGAGAGACTTCCATCGCAACCTGGACATAGTGAGAATGCAAAAGAATGTCTAGGGTCTTCTACCTGATCGCAAATGAAACTAATCTAGCCATGTGATTACAAGGTGTTGAAGTCGAACATGGTAGAAACCATTTTATTACCGGTCAATGATGTGAACCGTTAACAAATGCGAGGGAAATCACCAATGATGATGGTGATCCCCAAGGTATCTATAGTATATCTCAACGAAATGTGAATAAAGGAGTTGATGTCGATCATCCGAGAGATCATTTGATCAGAGGTCAATGATGTAAACCTATTGTCGAATATGAGGAAACCTACCATTCCTAAGTCTAATTCCTGTATAGTGATTTGGCATCGACAGGAATAGACTCATCGAGGGTCGGCCATAATGATTCCCACATCATCGACACGAAACTGAAACGAAAGATAGTATGGAATGATGAAACAACAGAACGTGTACTGACACAGCGGAAGTCTGACACGATGAATGACTCTAAACAATGCAACCCTTTGAACATATAATGGCATGAAGTAGGACTTGGAAGTAGGGATTATTGATAGCAGAGGATAGACACCGAACAAGTAGGCTCGTGGCCAAAGAGACGAATCGGGATGATGACCATAACTCAGCAAGAATAGATACCCAAAAATAGACAAGGGACAGACACATGCCATGTTCAAAGGTGACAACTGACAAGCTTCCAACAAAATAAACTCAACTTGTTTCCCATTTTCCCCTGACAGGATGGACGAGTACCTCTTTGTTGTTTTACAAGCTTGAAGATGAGTCTAATCTCACATGTTTCTATGAACCTGAGAAAGGAGGGGCTCATCCCAAGGTGGGTCCTTCGATGTCAATTTTTAACGAGTCCAAGGAAGGAAAACTCAGTAGTTTTTCACATTTAGAGAGCCTAAAAAACTTAAAGAAGGCTCCAAAGTGTACTTTTTCGTAAATTTAGTCCCTCGATCCTGAAAAAGTGTAAAACAATTCCTGAGATAACTCTCCCAGTCGAAAGTGGACTGAGATATACCTTTCTCGTAAATAGTCTAAACGGGCTGAAAAAGGGGTAACCTATCACCGAATAGACGACCTTTCAAATACTTTTACAAGTGTGAAAGAGACAGGATCACTTGGCAATCTTTTCAAAATGAGGGAGTCTTGAAAAGGGCTTAAAGAGAACCCCAATGGTCTTTTTCGTAATTTTAATTATTCTAGTCCGAAAAAAGAATAAAATACAACCAAAATAATACTTTCCTCATCGTTTAATGAGCATGAGTAAAGTTGACTAATCTCGACACCATTTACTTGAGTTTGACAAGCACGACCCGAGTGTAAAAAGTGCTTGGAATCTTTTTCAAGTTTTAATCCAGAGCATGAAAAAGATAAAGTAGGCTCAAATGAAGGTCAAATAAATAAATAAACGCCAGTGTGAACATCTTTAAGGAGATCCTATCAAAAAAAAATCTCATGGAGCCATATATTAGCAATGTGAAATGAGTTTTAACCTAACAGGATAAAATAATGAGTAAAAAATCAAATGAAAAAGTTATATAAGCAAGGGGTAAATATGGAAAGTTACCATTTCAATTGTTCATTTGCTAAAAAAGGAAATTTCATCCATTGGAGGGAAAAACTCAAGAGTCCATATCTAGAGATCCGGAGCATCATTTCAAAAGGCGTCTGCACTAGGTAAGAGCTTTCAAGCTCCTCTTTCATTTCATAGGGTAAAAACTTGATTTCAGTAGGTAAAAGTCGATTTTTAGGCAGGCCCTAAGAGGCTTTTTTCGCACATGCCACTACCACGCGCTATCCTAATCGGGAAGCGTGGATTGTTGAGCAGTACCGCTCTGTAGGGTCAAACAAGGGCGCGGTAGTGTAGACTACTGCGCAGTCATGTTTCCCCCAGGCGCGGTAGTGGCAATCATTAAGGGAAAAAAATGTGATTTTTTCTCAAAGTTTTGCTGAGATCAGGTTATTAATTTGTTAATGAATGCTTCTTATAAATTTTTGCAGGTGTTTGTAACTTGTTTCAGGAAAAATGGTCAGCTCAAAAGAAAGGGAGCATGAAGAGGATGATTTACTAGATGAAAATGACCAAGAGACTTTAATTGCACTGCGGGAATGTGGGTTATTGAAATTTTTCAAAACCAAAGGTATCCGCAAGCAAGCAAAACTTCTCACCCATATTATACAAATGTGGGACCCTGACATTCAAGCTTTCTGAGTTGGAGTGCATACCCTTGAGATTGAGCTCGAGGACATTTATTTTCTCATGGGTCTCTCAAAGAGAGCGGCCCGGGTGAACTTGATAGGGTTCACGGCCTCGGAAGCGAGCACTGATGCCTTGATTGCACGCTACTGTCGTCAGGGTTCCGGGAAGAAAAGTGGTAAAGTGGTCATTAAGGATGTTGTGGAACTTCCTTTGAAAACTGTGTTTTTTACCATCACACATGTAGCAGGTAGTACGAGTCACCATCAAACATCCCGTACGCAAATGAATCTTTCCGTGGACTATATGGAACCAACACTATTCAATTGGTGTGAAGCGTTGTTATCCAATCTTAAGGAGCAAGTGAACAAGTGTAGAACTGGAGATAACCACCAATTCAGGTATGGGAGCGTTTTGGTCACCTTCTTCTTGGAGAGGGTGCCGCTGTTGCGTCCGCAGCTGACCATGCCCGCCCATCCACCCACCGAGCCGCGGATGGCCCGATGGAGTGAGTATGGAGGATGGCTCGGGGGGCCACAATGTTTAGCTTTTGGTGAGGACTTCTTTTCATGGCTCGAGGAGCAAATCGTGATGATAGAGGACTACCCCTATGCAGGGGTGGACTTTCGCGAGGATATAGACTTGGCACCTGAGGATGAGGATTGGGATAACACAGGTATGACCTTCATTAATGTATTTTTTAATTTTTTGAATATATGATTTTTAATTATTTTTTAGAATGTGTGAAAAAGATTTAATATGTATATGTGCATGTCGCAGATCGTGGACCACAGAGATTTGCAGGCTACTCACCGTTACACCGAGGTGGTGACGAGCGCCAAATTGTTTTGGAGGGGGAAGAAGAAGAGGAAGAAGAAGCGGGAGGGGTTCAAGACATAGAGCGGAACCTACAAGGTTTGACCCATGGGGTTCCAATTATGAGGATGGATGATGTTCCTCTGCATCTTCAGCGGCATACTGTGGGTGTGCTGAGATGTATTGGTGTTCTCCTCCATAGGGTGGCTAGAGCCATAGTCTGCTACCACCAGCGGTGCGAGGAATCTGAGGAGGATCGGGATAGATCTCCTAGGTCTCCTTAGATAGTAGTATTTTACTTTTTGTTGCATGTACACGATATGTAGGCTTGAGAGCCAAATTTTTGTATGGGATTGGATCCCAAATTTTGTCTTTTGGACACAAACTTTATGTATTTGAGAAAAACATTTTTATATGCACTGATATATATACATGGATCTACTTTTATGATCTATTTATTTACAATGACTTGTATGTTTATTTCATGATGTACTTTTTATGTATGGGCTAGATGCTAATCCAAAATGTAGTTAGCTAATGAATCAGCTACACAATTGAATTCCCTTGGTATGTGTTGATATGAAATATAATTAAAAGATCGTTCCAAGAAGTGTACCCTTCGAAATAAGTCAAGTAAGATAGGATCGCGGACTGCGTAGATACGATTCAAATGGGAAACCATGAGTTGGGAGTCTAGAATGACCAATAGGGAGTCAATTCCAAGGAAAGCAACCTCTAACAAGAGTCTAATGACTGCATGGTACTCTGGAATATTGTTGGTTGTAGGACCTAAAAACGTGGCTCCTGAAGATAACAACTCACTAGTGGGAGAATAAATTACCCATGCTGCGAAAGCGAGGTTCCGGGTGTGTTGGCTCACACTGTCGACAAATCCGTAATAGGCAGACATCTGTGCATAAAAGCACAAGTCAAGGTAATTATGGATACATGAGATCAGTGCATGCATACAAAAAAGATGAATGAAAACAAACTAGGTACATTATGTACAAAAAGTGTTTCATGCAGGATGAACCTATGCGTAGAAGCGTTTGAGGTACAGCCCGTTGCGGGGCCCTGCCAACAGTGTGCTGTCACAATCGACAAGTTCATAGGTTCCTTTCTCCAAAACACGTTTTACAACGAAGGGGCCGTACCACATAGACTCTAGCTTTCCTTTTCCAAGTTTGTCATGCATTTGGTCATATGTGAGTACGGGGTCACCTTCATTGAAAACCCGAGTTTGAACGGATTTTTCATACTATGCTTTGACGCGTTTTTTATGGGATTCATTAGCTAAAGCAGCATCTTGGCAAGTTTCGTCTAGCTTGGCTAGGTATAGAAACCGTTCTTCTTCGGAAGTGGTATTAGGGAGTAGCTCTATGGCTATCTTAAGTGATGGGATTTCACATTCAATTGGTAAGATGGATTCCAAGCCATACACTAGTTGGAATGGTGTGAATTTGGTAGCACTTTTCACTGAGGTTCGGTATGACCATAATTCCGAAAAAAGAGCTGAGTGCCAATTGGACTTATGAGTGCCCACAATTCGTTGAATCATGCGTTTTAGAACCTTGTTAATGGCTTCGACTTGGCCATTAGCCTGTGGGTAGTACGGGGTTGAATTTTCATGACGAAAACCCAACTTGGCACTCAATTATTCAATCATATGGTTCCTGAAGTGGGAACCATGATCGGTCACGATGGATTGTGGGACTCCAAACCTAGCTATAATGTGGTTGAATATGAACTGTGCTATTGTTTTTCCATATTCAGCATAAGTAGGCATCGCTTCAACCCATTTTGTGAAATATTCCACAGCTACTATGACATAGCTATGCCCCTCAACTGAAGTGGGCTTACCATGCATGAAATCTATACCCCATTTGGAAAAGGGGTCGACGGCAATAACAGGATGAAGTGGAGCAGGATGCAAGCGTGTCTTACTATGAAAGAATTGACAGGGTGGACATTTCCTAATCATTTCAATGCAGTCTTTGAAAATCAAGGGCCATAATATCCCACTCGTAGTATCTTCTAGGCTGTAACCATCCCAGAGAGATGACCACCACATGCTCTAGCATGGCAGTCATTAAGAACGTGTTCGGCCTCGTCTAATGTCAAACAATGTTGAATAACGGTATCAACACCACGACGGTAAAGGGTATTGTTGACTATAAGGTAGTACTTGGCATGATGTTGGATACGTCGACGTTCATCGTGGTTGAGGTTGGGGCGGAAACGTTGGGTTTGGAGATATAGTAAAATATCCCCGTACCATGGGTCGGACGTGCTAATGAGGAACAACGATTCATCGGGAAAAGAATAGATGGGTTCAGGTTACTCAGTAGCATGGGGTAGGTTACAAATCAACTCGGAAAAGACCAAATATTTCTTGGATTTGGCTTTGGAAAATTCCAAGTCAAACTCTTGTAGGATGACAATCCAACGGGAATATTTTCCCCCAAGCACTTGACGTGTGAGGATATAGTACATTGGATTGAAATCCACTATGACAGTGGTCTGGTGGAGCAGAATGTAATTACGAAACCTCTGGACAGCAAAGACTGTTGCCAGAGCTAGTTTTTCAACATGTGAGTATTGAGTTTCAGAGTCAAGAAGACTCTTTCTAAGATAGTATACCACATGTTCTATGCCGTTAGTATCTTCTTGGACTAACACCATGCGAATGGTGGAAATCAAAGCTGGGAGATAAAGAATGTAATCTCGTGTGTAGTTTAGGGGTTGAATCATAGGATCCTTAGTCAAGGCTACCTTTAGATGATTAAAGGAGAATTGGGCTTCATTGTCCCATAAGAAGGGGGTATTCTTCTTTAGAAGCCTCATATAGCCTTTTGTTATCTCGGTGAAATTGCAAATAAAACAACGTAGAAAGTTTGTGTTCCCTTGCAAACTTTGAAGTTCTGGTATGTTCGTGGGGGAAGGCAGGGCTAGAATAGCCTCTACATTCACCAACATCTAATTGTATACCGCTTTTGGATATTATGAATCCCAAAAAATTTCTAGCTTCAACGCAAAAGACGCATTTGTGCGGATTCAAACGAATATTGTAGCAACGACACCTTTCAAAAACGGTGCTTAAGTGATCAGGATGATCTTCCCTGGTCTGAGAATGAGTGGGAAGGTCATCAAGATATAGCTCTGCAATATGTTTGATATCGTGAAATGCGTATGACATCACCCCTTGGAAAGTAGCCTCAACATTTTTTAGGCCGAAAGGTAGTTTTGGATATGCAAAGATTCCCCATGCGCAGATAAAGGATGTTTTATGTTGGTCTGTTGGGAGTATCTCGATTTGATTATAGCGGGAAAAGCCATCCATAAATGAAAAGATGACACTCCTGGTGCAGTTATCGATGATCTGGTTGATGAACGGAGTTGGGTAGTTGTCCTTTGGACAAGCTTTGTTCAAGTCATGGTAATTGACACAGACTCTAATCGTACCATGTTTCTTGGCTACGGGAACAATATTGGATACCCATTCTGTCAGTGGGACAAGATAGATAAAACCAGCACGCAATTGTTTTTCGACTTCTACTTTGATAGTGGCTTCCTTACATGGTTGGATGGGTCAGAGTTTTTGGCGAATAGGTCGGGCGCCAAGAAAGGTTGGAATCTCATGGACCATGATAGACGGGTCTATTCTTGGAATTTCTTCATAACTCCACGAGAAAAAGTCGCAGAAAGTCTTAAAGTAGGAAATATAGAACTCCATTTCGGTGGGAGTGCATGTCTTGCCAATATGAATGTTTTCCACGACACCAGGCTTCACTGAAATGTCAATGGGAGTGGTTTCCATAAGGTTGGCCAAGTTTCCTTCGGAAAATACTTCATTGAGTGAAGTGGGAAACTTGTTTTGAACCATTCCAAGTCAAGTGTTGGATTTTGTATCGGGCTCAAGCGTCTAGATGGTGGGAAAGGAAGATTGATGATGGAAATTTCCCCATGGTGGTTCATCGCTGCACATAACCTCCATAAGTGATTCGTCGGTGGGAAAAATCAATGTGAGAGGATTGATAAGTGGTGGGGACGAATAAGTCTCACATGAGAGTTGTGCCACTATGTGATGAGTAGAAGAATCGACCCAATCGGTGGCTGACTAGATCGCTTCATACGCTGCGAGGTTCCCATTTAATGGCATGGAGTTGCCATAGTTTTCAATATCAATGGGAATCGGTATCACCCAAGAATCATTGAAAGGGGTGATATTCGATGATATCATGTTGACTGGCTGATCGGGGGACCCCAGCTCTGGGAAAACTCCAATAAGGGAAGAATCCTTCATAAGACCAACTCCAACATCTTGGAAACAGTACTGAGGTTGATCCAATAACGGGACAGTGTTGGCGGAGTTCGGATGAGAGTCTGGGATACAGTAATCTAGCTGATCTATGGTGACAATTTTCCCTTCGTGAGGAAATTGCACGATTCAAAAGACAGTAGATGCTATGGCGGTCATGGCATAAAACTAGTTTCGACTGAGTAGAAGATTGTAATCTAATGGTGCATCCACGACTTCAATGTGTACAGATATTATTTTTCCCCCCAGTTCAACACCAATCGTAGGAATGAGTCCATAAGTTGGAAAACCGTGTCCGTCAAATGCTCTGAGAGTAGTGGGAGACGTCGTGACTTCGGGTGAGCCTAAGGCTCTCCAACAATTCAAAGACATAATCGACGTGGAGGCACCCTCATCTAAGATAGTGCGATGGATGCTATTTCCATGGATTTTTGTATGAACCTGGAAGGCTAACTGATGGGAAAGTTGAGGTTTGACATACTCCAAGTTAAACATGATGGTGTTTGAAGTATCCAGGTCCATTGTCCGCAGTGTTGAAAGTAAGGTTCTGTGCTGCATAGGGCAGTGTTGAAGAACCTCAAGAGTCGACATGGTGCATGGTGCTTGAGCTAAATCCTCAACTATGTTGTAAGTTTGGGAAGCTCATGCGTTGGGATTAAATGTCTCCTTTCGTATGGTGCCCTTGGGTGGGCGTAGCACTGTGTCTGTAAGCGGTCTCTCGATGTGGAGATGGCCATTATGGGGAGGGGTGGGAGAAGGATCTTCAACAGGAGACTTGCCTTTGGTTGTCTCTGACTGTTTGTTTGAACTTGGGGGGATTTCGTACGTCTTTGAACGAGTGGTTATGTGAATATCTTCAATACTCATCATCAAGATTTCACGGGTTGTGGATGTCTCTCTGCGAGGAGGGTTGTTCGGGTTGCCCCCTTGTGGGGATTCTTGGGAAACCATTTGTTGTTGCTGTTGAGGGAAAGGGTCGGTTAACTTGGCCGGATGAGAGGATCCTTTAACGAATTTGTTGACTTCATCCTTGTAGGAACAGTCACATGTATAGTGATCATCTTGAAAAATGAGGCAGGGAAACTTAGCCTTCCGACATGGTTTTAGGTCGTTGTGGGTGGGTTGTGGCTTGGGATTCTCCTGCTGGTTAGAAGTTTTCTTGGATTTGCCATGATTGTTCTTCTTCTTTCCTACAGATGGTTGTGACGTAGATTGAACTGCGTTCACTTAAGAGGCGACAGTAGGAGAAGTAGAATATTTTGGAGCAGCCTGGGGTGGAGCGGGGGAAGCAGAAGCTTGTTACCCCATCGGTTGAATGGTAGGTTGGGCCTTGACTGAACCGACGATACCATCGATAGGGGGTTTAGTGGAAGGCTTAGTTGGATCAGTAGTGATGCGGTTGGAGTGGAGAAGAAGTTCATGTAAAGTGTCGGATTGGGTATATACCAAATCCATGTATTGGGCAGCCGAGATGGCTTGTTCCTCCCTGACCGGCCCGCGTATAGCAATGTCCCTGGCTATGGGAGGCAAGAATGACTTTGTGAACCAATCAGCGAGTAGCTGATCTGGAATGGGTGCCTTGATTAGCCTACGACGTCAACGCCACTCATGGATGTGGTCCGAGATATGCATAGAAGTGGTTTAATGCAATGAGGTTAACAGTTCTATTCTAGTCTCATACAGGATGGCGAGCTGGAAACGGGTCAGAAAATGCATTAGCCAAGGTGTTGAAATCATGAAAGGAGTGTTGTGGCAGCTCGATGTACCATTTTGTTGACATGCCAGTAAGCGTGCGTTGGAAGAGCCATAGCCGAATGGAGTCGTCCATCAATGAGTTGGATGAACACCAAATATGGAAGGTCATCACATGGTTCTTGGGATCTTCCCCGGGCTTGTAATCGAAATTAGGAATGTCTGATGGAAGTTTGGCTGGGATAAGTGGCCAGTGAGGTTCATGCCGTTTAGGATCGTTAATGAGCCTCGACAAATTAGGTAAATCTAGTGTGGCCAAAAAGGGAAGTTGACGATTGGTCTGCGGGTATGACTAATAACTGTAGGGTGCAGAGAAAGCTGGGGTGCCCTGCACAACATATTGCTGCGTGTTGTACCCATACATGTTTCCCACAGGGTAGTGCTGGAAGTTGTGGGGGTAGTAGGCCATCTGGTTAACCGGTTGTGTGTTGGAAGTCATTATTTGACTGGGAATCACAATGGTAACCGGTTGTTGGACATTCTGGTGAGTGGGGATGGTGGGTATTGTACACTGGGGTTGTTGTGTCCCAGGAATGGTTGCTGCTCCTTGTTGTGGAATGGTTCCCTGGGGTTGTTGGGTCCTAGGAATGTTACCACTACTTTGAGTAGGTGGAGGATTTCCCAAACCAGGGTTAGGGGGTGGTTGCAAGAATGGTATCCATGGAATATGGGTTCCACCCTGATGAAGAGGTGGAGGTTTAAGAGATGGTTCCATGGAGTCGTTGCAACCGAAGGGTAGGGGAAGACGAAATTTAAGTTGGGGGGAATTTGAGATTGCCCCCCAGCTGGGTTCCAGTTTCCAAATAATGAGTACCCCCCACTCTGTGGGATTTGAGATCCCCAAGAAGGAAGCATGCCTGACGAGGGATGTTGAAGATGAGGCTCGGTTGGAAGACTGGTATAAGGTTGTCCGCTACCAGGTGTGTTGTACATACCGAACTGAGCAGATGCTACTGGTTGGGAGGGTTGTTGGATGGTGCCAGTGGGTTTCCCTCTAGCACGTCGACCAGATGGTCCTATGGGAGGAGGTAGGTCACTAGGAGCGGGGTTCCCAACAAAGGGTTTTCCTCCTGTAGGCTGGGTTGATGGCCCAATGGGAGGAGGTTGGTGTCTGGGAGTGGGGTTCCCAACAAAGGGTTGTCCTCCTGTAGGCTGGGTTGATGGCCCGCTAGGAGGGGGTTTGTTGTTGGGATTAGTTGTTGCAACAGTCAATTGTCCACCTCCTGAAATGGTGTAGATAGTGGCCGAAGGTGAACCTCCGTTCAGGATGGATGATCCAGCAGTACGACTTGATGTTCTTCCTACACTAGAAAGGTGAGATAGTGTAGATTGGCCAACGGCGCCAAAGGTGCCAATTTGTGGAGGGGGTCTTCCATATGTGAAAAGTGGGGATGGAGAAAATACTAGGTTGTCCCTAATAGAATGTGCGCCAAACATACTTGACGGTAGTAAATGTGGGGAATTTAATCGAGGGGTGTTGGGAGTTTCATCCATAGCTTCTTAAACAATAGGAGGACGATCAAGGACTGGGTCTTGGTTCGTATCCTGAAAAGGGTTTTCGAGGTCCGGAGGGAAACGAGGTATAGTGACATCCGAAGGTCCAGAACCATCTGCATAGGAGTGATGAAACCCTGTGCTAGACGAAACGTTGGGAGCCCAATAGTCAGGAGGACGGCTAGCAGGGGAATATCTAGAAGCCGTCGAGAGCATTTTCTCTGTATCATGTTTAAACTGTGTCGACGCTAAAAGGGAGTTAGCTAGACTAACCATACTAGATTGGATCGAGGCCATGATCTCATGTCCCGAAGGAAGGTTGGGGAGGGATACCGTACAAGGTATGTGGCTGGAAGAACCGGTTTCCTGTGGATGAACACTCGGTGGCGCGGTGGTAACAGGCGGAGGTTCCACCTGGGAAGTGAGAAAGCCATAGTCAGATTCAAAAGGTGTATCAGGAAGTTGGGTTTCTTCGATAACTTTGACGTATCCGCCCGATACTGTAATCAAGTCATATATATCTTGGTCGGATCCTTCGGTGGTGCCAACGGATCATTCCGTAACATCATAGAAAGTATCTGGTGGGAGGGTAGTGCTGGCATCGGGGAAGATGATGGCCCCGGGTCTAGTATCTTGGACAGTACTAGTTTCAGCCGCTGTAGTGTTGTCCACTATGATAGATATATCTGTAATAACAGTGGGTGAAGTGACAGTGGGAATCTCAGGTGTGTTACTGGTTCTAGAAATTGCAAAGGGTTCTGAGACCGTATTGTCAGTAATAGTTACAGGCGGAACTGAAGATGTAGTGCGAATCAGCGGTGGAACGTTCCCTCGGCTGGCACCGCAGTCGGGAGGGGCAGGAATACATGATGTATGTGGACCAGGGGTATGTGGTGGTGGTGGTGGGATTCATCCCTGTATTCTTCATGATCTCCGTGGGTCAGACATGCTAATAGGAATACAGAATCCATGGGTAGTCTCGTATAAAAAGAACTCAAAAACCCTAATGCAGCCGAGTGTGCAAAAGGGGAGCTAGAAAAAGCAAGGCTCTCAGGCCAAAAAGCAAGCTCTAAAAACTATACTGAGACCGGTGTTGTAGTAAGCGAGCTGAGAATAACAATGGAAAGAATTCCAACAAGCAATCACTAAAAGAAAAAATGATCCTCTATGAAGATGAGAGAACAAGCAAAACCTCCTAACTAAGAGATGGAGACCTCAACAAGTTGTATCCTTCGCAAGGTGATGAAATCCAAGTCGAACAATACAACATCAGATACCAATAAGAGAAGGATATCCCTCTACCGAAAGGGATCCTAGGTAAAAGAGCCCTAGTAGAAAAGTTACTAAGTTACCTCGTTCATGACACGTTGGAAAAGGTTTTCGGGACTTCTGCCTTATCACCCTTGTATTATCAGTATGGTGGTCGTATAACACAAGGAAGACAATGATCGATGTTTCCTTAGGGCTAAGTGGAGTGCGGCATTCCACAGAGCCCGTTTAGTTCTCGATCTCGCTACAGTTTAACCCCTGAAAGTTTGAAACAACAGGAGGCCCCTCCAGAAACTGGTGTATGACCGTGTCAAAAAATACTAGAGGATTTTAGTTCCCTAGAGGACAACGTCTATGTCTCAGATGATAATGACAAGGGGGAATTATTTGGATTCCTATCCCCGGTGTCTTACCTAACTACCAAATTCTTTTAATTTCCTCATGTGAGGTTAATGTTGGTTTAGTTAGGGAGATTAATTGTAGTGGTTGTATTACTCAATCAGGTAAATGGACGTGAAACTGAGTGATGTTGTGATGACTCAAACCATGCAAGTGAGAATGAATTGAAATAAGCCTTGTATTCGATGAAAACTAGCTATGGGAAAGAGAGAGTTCTTCGATCATAAATGCATGAAACTTTTTCAAAGAACCATTTAAGAACAAAATATTTTTATTGTTTTGTGTTTCTATGTAAGCCAAACTGAAATAAACACTCTTTCATATTTCACTGATCTACAACTATAATGCTTCAAAATGAGAATTTATGTGGCAAATTAAATGGTTCACTTCCTAATGCACAATAATACAGCTAGATCGTTTCAACCCAAACAACACAAATGTTCTCCAATGACAATCTCCAATATAGATTTTAATAATGATAATGGAAAAGATGATATTTATAAGAAAAATGTGATTATGAAAAATACACACTTTAGTGAAAGAGGACAGTAGTAACAATTTGGTTATGATGGATGGATCAAGCCAATGCAATCAATCGGAAGGGGTGACCAAATATGTAAATAATGCCACTAACTCAACAAAAATAATCAAGCTCACACCAAGAGGTAAACAAACCACAAATGACTGTGCAATGGATAGGATGCTAGTAAGCAACAGGAAACACCAATCTGAAGCAGAGAAGATCAGAAAATGACCTAGGAAAACCAAACAGGAAGGAAAAAATAAAAAAATGCAGACACTACCACGTGTCTTCTACTAGCTGTTATGCGGTACTGGTACACTACTGCTTTGTTATGAACGTTGGCTACGCGGTACTACCGCTCTGGAAGGAGTAATGGGGGTGTAGTACTGCTGCTAAGGGTGGAAAAAAAATGCAACTTTTGAAAAAATTGAATTTTTCAGGTGTGCTGCAGACCCAGAGGACTCACTTATCACAGAGGGAGAAAATATGTAGAGAGAAGGGGTGAATAGAGGTCAAAGAGACCAAAATTCAGTACTGGTTTGATAGGAAAGAACAACCACAATAAAAAATGATTGAAAGTAAAATAAATCAATCAAATGGGGTAACCAGCGGAGTCGCCAGTTTTTGTTGTAGATATTTATCCCTACGGATAGGTAGAAAATATCTTAGGTTAAAGTTGACTTGACTGACTTCAAACTAAGACAAAAAGATAACAAATGCTACCTTGAATTCCTAGATTCAAACAAAGGCTTCAAGATTATACTGCTGAAAGAAATGGAAGAGGTTTGACAGACCTTTGATTTAATCGCTCGTCCTAGTTATTGCTCTAATCCTCAAGTCCTTGCGAATGAACCTGTTAGAATGAATCAAAGTACAAGCATACACAATCTTTCTAGCAACTTGAAATATCTATCAGAGTCAAAATCTATAATAGAAACAAATCATGTAATTGAAGCAACATCAACACACATAATTTGGGAAACAAGACAAGTTATATTTTATTTTCAAACTTGAAGTTACTTACAACGGTTGCTTGATGTCCAAGTTAACACCCAACTCCAAGTGATTTCTCCTCTAGCTATCTCCACAAAGATCTAAGACCATAGGTTGGATATCTCAAAGAGTCCTCCCCTTTGCTCATGGAAGGCTTCTCTCTTATAGTGTGTAGAAGGATTAACCAACAAGAGAGAAGATTGGATCTTGGGAGTGTTTAGTGGATCAGACCCACTAATCTGAGAAGGTGAGTTAAGATCGAATCAGAGATGTCAATCCTCAAAAATCTCTTGAAGATCAAGATCCCACAATTCATGGAAAAAGGGCTAAAAAGGGACTACTACGCCCCTAAAGTTGAGCATAACGTGGTAGTACCGTGCATCAGGGAAAGAGCATAGCGCAGTAGTGGGGACTACCGCACAGAAGTAGGAGTGCATCACGCAGTAGTGTTGGTAGATGAGGTCTCAGTTGGGTTGTTTCCTGACATGACAGGTTTGTCTTTATGGGTCATTCATTACTTTTCCCTTCTGGGTGTTTTCAGCAGTATGGGAAGTGTCATCAAATGTTTTTATTATGAAGATGCGACACTGTGAAATATGGAGGTATAACATGATGCTTCAGAAGAACAACCTTCTACATCCATAAAGAAAACTGATAATGCTCCCAAAACCACTACCCAAAACAAAGATGCTTTTGAAATGACTGATATCAAGAAGTTTCTCGAGAAAATGTCTAATGAGATGGTTGATTTAAAGAAGAAAAATAATGAAAATAAAAATAATAATAGAGGCTTTGTAAGGCCACCTTTGAGGATACCTTATCAACCTCCCCAAAATCCACCACCTCCTAATCGTAATGAAGGACTAACATCTGAAGAAATTTAATCTATCTTCAAAGCTCTGGCCACATAATCACAAAATGTCCCTAAACCCTCTCATGATCAAACAAATCATGACCCACAATTACTGGAAGAAGAAGATGAAGAAGAGGATCCACAGATCAATACTGTAAGCTATTTTTCTAAACTCCCAATGAATTAAGACAGAGAAGAACCTGAGATAGTATTGAATGTTCAACACCCTTACAATACTAGATCAAGAGGACAACCCTCTCAGGAACCTTCATCTTCAACAACAGTTCCCAACAAAAGTAAAACTGTTCCTCAAAAGGATACAGTCATTCCTGAAATGGAGTATAGTTTGGCTGAAGATTTGAAAAGAGTTAAAGCAAATATTTATTTATTTGAACTTCTGAAAATCCCTTCTATGAAGGATTCTCTACCTAAAATCATGATAATCAAACAACCAAGGGAAACACAAAACAATAATTTAGACTCTTTTACCAAACCAGATGATCAGAAACCTAGAAGCAAGAGGACACCTCCTTTCTTGCTTACCTTTGAAATCTTCAACAGAAATGTACACAATTGTATGATAGATTCTGGTGCCTCTTCCAATGTGATGCTCCTGTCTATCTGCAAGAAACGAAATGCAACTTGGGAACATTATCCTACTCAGATTGTCAAGATTGATAGATCTAAAGTGAGAGTAGTGGGGAGATTAAGAAATGTGTTGTTGACATTATCTGTTGATCCCCAGATCCACTAGACCATAGATATCGTTGTAGCTGACACCCCTAAATCCTATGGAATGTGGCTGAGCAGATATTGGTCAGAGAATATCAAGGTCTAATTTGATACTGATTGGTCTCACCTGTGGCTACCCTATAATGGACAACCAAACAAGATTAAGATCACTAGGGAACCATTTATGAAGCAAACAATCACTGACCTTAATGACTCAAGTGAACCTACTTGTTATTTCAATTCACATATTGAGAATTTTACATTTGATACCTTCTTTGGGGATCTGCTAATTGATTCTTCACTAGATGAGAATGTACAAAATGAATCTCATATTACCATTGTTACTTCTGTACCATTCTCTAGAACTATTGTACATAATGTTTATAATGTTACTACAAATTTTAGGATAGATCCTATTGCATGGACATTATTCTTTGATGGATCCAGATCTAAAGATGGAGCTAGTGCATGTTGTGTCTTTATTGGTCTGAAAGGTTCTAAAACCATGATTTCTTGCAGACTTGAGTTCAAATGTACCAATAATGTAGCTGGATATGAATCCTTGGTGCAGGGATTCAAGAAGGCTATTGATTTGGGTGCACAAGTGATAGAATGTTTTGGAGATTCCGAAATCATAGTTAAACAGATAAGAAACAAGATACATTGTGTGTCTCCGCGTTTAACTAATTATCAAAAAATGGTAAGAGACCTTACTAACTCCTTCTCTGCATTCAACATCAAGTCAGTCCGTAGGTCACAGAACTTTGATGCTGACCTCTTGGAAAATACTACATCTAGGATGATTCCACCAGAAGGCTTGTCACCTGAAACCATTTTAATAGAACTTATGTACATGCCTTCCATCCCTGATAATGTAACAAACTGGAAAGTGTTTGATGATGACCAACAAATACTAGAGTTTCTCACAGCCTGGGATACCTTTCAAGACATGGCAATAGATGAGGTTGAGCATGAGAAGTCTCTGTCTGATCCTTCCAACATCATCCCAAAATTAGTCATCAACCTAGAGAAGTTTTATGACTTGCAAGATAAATTTAAAGAGAAGACCAACTGTAAGACCCAGAGTTCCTCTCTAAATTACGAGCCAGTCAACTTAGGGATTGAACATAATCCTCAATTCATCAACCTTGGGGTTGATTGCTCTGTTCAAGAAATGAGGGATTTTATTAGATTTTGTAAAGAGTACAAAGATGTTTTTGCATGGACCTATGATGCACTAAAGACTTTTGACACTAGCATTATGCATCATAACATACCGATGAAACCAGAAGTGAAGCCTTACTAGCAGAAGCTAAGAAAGATGCATCCCAGTTTGGAACCCTCTGTAAAGAAAGAAATTGAGAAGTTACTGACAGCTCGAATCATATTCCCTATTAGGAATACACAATGGATTTCCAATCTAGTGCCTGTTCGGAAAAAGAATGGGGAAATCAAAATTTGTGTCGATTTCAGAAATTTGAACAGAGCTTCCGAAAATGATAACTACCCTGTTTCTCCTATGGAGCAGATTCTACAAAAGGTAGCAGGGTCTGAGATGTTCTCTCTCTTGGATGGTTTCTCAGGTTACAACCAAGTCATGGTCTCCCCTGATGACCAATTGAAAACAACTTTCAGAACCCCTTGGGGTACCTTCGCCTATAGGCGAATGCCTTTCAGGCTGATAAATGCAAGAGCCACATTCCAAAGAGCTATGGATATAACTTTCAGAGGTTTGATGCACAATTCTGTCGTAGTATACTTAGATGATATTCCTGTTTATTCAAAAAAACAACATGAACATTTGTCTTCTTTGAAATAGGTTTTTGAACGCTGCAAGAAGTACGGAATTTCGTTGAACCCTAAGAAGTCCATACTTCTAGTAACAGAAGGTAAGCTCCTGGGTTTCATTGTTTCTAAGGAAGGTATGATTACTGATCCTAAACGCACCGAAGCTATTTCAAAGATCCATTTTCCTGGTTCGCACAAAGCCATGCAATCATTCCTCGGTAAGATAAATTTTGTATTTAGGTTTGTTCCAAATTTTGCACAAATTGTTAAGCCATTGCAGCAGTTAGTTAAAAAAGATGCACAATTTAGCTGGTCTCAGGAACAAAAGGATACATTTGTTGAAATTCGGAGGGCCATTGCAGAAGCCCTTGCTTTAATGTCTCCATATTTCAACAGGGATTTTATTTTGTATATCTTTTCTACTGATTTTTCTTATGTAGTTGTCTTGACGCAGAAGCATGATAATGATGTTGAGATTCCAATTTCATTCATGAGCTCAACGTTTAAGGGAGTAGAACTTAACTACTCTCAAATTGACAAACAAGCTTATGTGGTCTACAAATCTGTAAAACATTACAGACCATATCTATTGAAATCTCGAATGAAGGTTATCATGCCTTATATAGCCATCAGAAATGTGCTGGTCTAGAAAGAACTAGGAGAGAAAAGAGCCCATTGGATGACATCTTTGCAGGAATATGACCTGGAAATCAGACTAGTGAATATTGTAAAATGACAAGGTTTGTGCCTGCTTACTGCTCAGTCAAACGATCCTGTACAACAACAAACTGAGTGGGAGCAAGAGGAAAATGTTCCTACAGGTTCTGTTAATGCCATAGGAACTCCAACATCTGAATGGTACGATCATGTTAAGTTTTTTCTAAACCATGGGTTTGCTCTTGAAACCCTTGACTTCAAAAAATGCATGGCTTTAAGATTAAAGGCTTCTCCATCTCAATTTATTAATGGAGTTTTGTTTAGAAAAAATTACGAGGGAGTTTTCCTTAGGTGTTTGGAGAAAAATGAAACTGATGACATTCTTTTACAATTTCATGCAGGACCTGCGGGGGGGCATTTTTCAGGTGAAATCACAGCCCACAAGATTCTCAAAGCAGTATATTACTGGTCTACCCTGTTCAAAGATGCATATGCTCATGTCAGAAGGTGTGAACCATGTCAGAAGTGTGCGGGGAAATTCAAAAAACCTACTTTTCCTTTGCACCCAGTAACAATTCAGTTTCCATTTCAGCAATGGGGACTGGATTTTGTTGGACCAATTGATCATGTTTCCTCCTTGCAGCATAAATACATCTTGACAGTGACAGACTACTTTACCAGATGGGTAGAGGCAGTCCCCCTAAGGAAATATAACACAAACCAAGTGATATCCTTCCTGGACAATCAAATAGTCATAGGGTTTGGGGCCCCTGAATATCTTGTCTTTGACAATGCATCCTACTTTTCCTCCATTGATCTCACATAGTATGCCCTTGAAAAGGGATCAAACTGAAATTTTCTGCCAATTATTGCCCACAGAGTAATGGGCTTGTTGAATCTTATAACAAGAACTTGATAAACATTTTGAAGAAGACAGTAGCCTCCCACCACAAATATTGGCACACACAACTTTGTAATGCTCTTTGGGCAGACTGATTTATCCCTAAGGAAGCTATTGGAAACTCTCCCTATTGTCTAGTTTATGGCAAGGAAGCCATCCTACCATCTAACCTTACCATTCCCTCATTACGACTGGCCCAATCCATTCAAGAAGATGATTCATCCCCCTTGCAGCAGAGAATTGATACCTTGCTTAAGTTGGAGGAAGATAGGGAAAAGGCTAAAAACAAATTTTATCAACATCAGCAGATGGTTAAAAGATGGTTTGATAAGAAATCCTCCTCTAACAGAGAGTTTTCAGTAGGAGATTTGGTATTGAGATGGGATAAACAACATAAGGACAAAAATGAATACACAAAATTTCAATGCCTTTGCCTAGGACCTTTCATTGTAATAGAAAATATTGGTCCTAGTATTGTTCAGTTGCAGACACTGGAGGGAATCATTGACACTTATCCAGTGAATGTTTCTTTGCTCAAGAAGTACTTTGTCTGAATAATTTGATGCATTTTGTACATAAGCTCTATGTGTTTTCTTTCTTTTGATTTGATTGTTTTTCCTCTTTATATTATTTTGTGTGTTGATAACTCCCACATACATTTGGAAATGGTTGATTGATCATTTTGTCTCAAGATTGACACAGTCTGAAAGTTTTAGAATGCATGGTCAGTTTTAGCTTTCCTCAGCCTATGATAGAACTTGTTTTGTACAGAAGTTACAATCAATAATTGCAGAGCCTTGATTGATACTTTCCCACCTTGATCCATCTTTACATATGTTTTATTTGTTTAATTGAGGTATAGGGAATTACTAGTGTTATAGCTTGAAATGACACCTCTCCGTCCGTGACGACACTTGTTTCCCTTGGTCGCATGACGACACTTCTTGAGATCAAGTTCAGCCACACAACAGGACATTTGTGGATGGAGGAGTCATTTGGGACACTAAAAATGGTTGAAATTACCTCATTCTTGACCCATTTGATGTATATGACCCTTAGGAACATTTTTCCAGACCAAACCATCTCCTGAAAATGAGCAGAAAAGCCTTTTTTTGGCCATTTTTCAACATGAGCGCGACTCCACTGTTATAATAGTAGCGTGTGTACGCGACTTTACCTCATTCAAAGTAGCGCCCATTGCCATGTGTACGCGACTTTGTCTACTATAGAGTAGAGTACACTCCTGTTTTGGTCAAAAATCTCGAAATTCGAGTAAGTTAAGTTGGTTGGGAAACCTCTTGAGTGGTTGTAACTTCTTTTCTTCTTCCTCATTGATTATATAAGGAGGGTAGAAGGGTCATGTGAAAGGACCAAGCCCAATTGCAAAGTTATGCTGGAGGAATGGAGACCCTCATCCCCCTCTCTTGTGCTTCAGTTTTGGTAAACCCTAGTATAATTGCTTAGAGGCTGGGATCCTTGGAGAACGGAAGCAGGAGATCTTGAATCTAGGTTTCGTGAAGTGTCAAGCTTGAAGGAAGGTATAATTGTATGTACTTGCTTTCATTCATTAATAAAGATCAGACGTTCTTCTCTTTCCAAATATGACCTATTAATGTGTCTTAAGATTTGATTACTGTTTGATTATAGTTTGATGTCTCTTTCCATTATAGATATCAGTATTATATATGTAGTCAAATGTATTTGAGAAAGGTATCAAGTTGTTTTGCAGGTCTGGGCATTGCGACACTGGATAAGCATTGAAGAGCAAGGGAGGCAAAGCTAGGATCAACCTTCTGAATAAGGTTCCTACATCTCTAAACCCTAATCTCTTAATTTATTAGTTATACTTGCAGAATGCTTGTAAGTCTATCTTTATCACCATAAGTTGGTAGTTTCTCCCCTGAACTATAGGTGCATTTTCCCCACAACAGAATGGCGACTCCGCTGGGGAAAGCCTAACTGCTTAGGGGTATCCAAGGTCATTTCTTCAGTTCTGTTTGATGGTCTTTGTTCATTTTATTGATTAAGATCAGTTAGTAGGCTCTGTTTGACCCTCCTGGGATTTTTACAGACCCTTCCCAACCCTTGCAAACCTTTGTGGACCCAGTTTGGGGGTTTTAACCCCGTTTTTTAGACTTTTTTTTTTCTTGTACGCTACTGTTTGTACCACACAGTAGCGCCCATACTGCTATGAGCGCTAGTTTCCTTCATACACAGTAGCGCCCATACTGCTATGAGCGCTAGTTTCCTTCATACACAGTAGCGCTCAAAATCTGGGTTTGATTTTTTGAGTTTTTGGGTTGTGGACCCAAATCTGGGGGTTGTGGCTACATTTTTTGGGGTCCCTGATGACCTTAGGTCTGTGTTAAACCCCTGTAAGTGGTCTCCCATCCTTGTACTGATCCTACATTCATGATTTGAACCTCTTTTGATCAATTTGGGCTTGTTTGGAAAGTTTTGGGGTTTGTTGACTTAAGTTGGGGGGTTGTGGACCTGTTTGGTGTTTTGTACCCTAATTTGAGTCTGATTGAACTTGCTTGCCCCATTTCCACTGGATTTGAAACCTCTTGAGTCTTTTTGACCCTGTTTGTATCTATTTGAGTGAAATTTCTCTTTTAGGTTGGTTTCTTGTCCTCCCTTATGCTTTTAGTTTTTCTTTTGTAGTGAAAGCTCAAGTGTTTTGGCTGTTGTTCAAGACCTTGTTTGCATTGTTTACGTGCAGACCTGACTTTACCAAACCATACTTCTTCGTAGGTTATTTGCTTCATTTGGGTCTAAAAGTAGTTTTTGTACTCTTTTCCCAATATTTAGCATGCTTACATCAATAAGAATTTGAAAGTCATATTGGTAGCTTTTACTGTTTCATAAAGAGAACCTGAAAGTTTCTTTGCGTTGCTTTGATAGTAGGTTAGTTTCAGTTTTTGTTTCTTACCTTTGAAAAGCATAAAGAATTTTGATTCATTTTCTAAATAGAGTACCTTGCAAGTGGCTTAAAAGATTTTAGAGTGCTTTGCATAAAAAAGAACAAGTTTTCTTTTGCATACCTAGTTGCTTGAGTAGCTGCATTCTTAGGTTTTGAGTTTAATTTTTTACATTTAGACTTTATTTTTACCTTTTTTGCATTCAAAAGATTAAAAAATTGCATTTGCACATGCATTCTAGATCAGAATTTTAAGACTTGCATTGAAAAGAAAAAGATTTGTTTGGTGGTAAATATTTCATTTTCAGTACTTTATTGCTATTATAACCACTCTCACACACCCACTACCTTTTTGAGTAATCAAGTAACCTTTAAAATGAACTCTAATAAAATGAACTAGCAACATTTTCTTTTCTAGGTTACACTACACCAACTAGTCTTGGTTAGGATCTTGGGTTTAAAACACCTTAAACCACCCAAGATCACACATTGCGCAAAAATCGTAGTGAGACTATCATTAGGCAAACCCACCTCACTCAAAATTTGCCTGGGAACATATGCAGTAGATCAATGTGAGATCAGTTTGTGGGAATACCCCTCCTACTTTCTGTTCGAGCATACGCCAGGATCGGATTGCGTATTGGGGACTCTTTTGAGTTTCGGGCTTAGCTACCCTGCCCACGCTTTCTGATTCGACCAGTGACTGTTCCCCCAGGAGTTTTCGGTGTTGTGGTATCCTTAGTATCAGACTTTAGGTTCATACACAGGTGACAGCGGAGGGTATATCTGCTGTACCTAGGACAGACGTGGGAGGAAATCCCTTGCAGGTCTTTGGGAGGGCGGTTGGGTGATTCCAGCGCTTGCACCCTTAGTCATTGTATTGTGGACCCCGGGTAACTGTCCTTCATCCTTCGTTGATCTGTTCTGGGCCCTCATCATCCCAGACTCTTCTCCGGAAGGCATCTGTTTGCCTGGTTTGATTTACCTAGGACCTTTTTTAGTGGTGTGCTCTTTGTGCTACTTTTTTTTAGTTTGCCTTAGAGAACTTCTTGTTCATTTGAGCGAGAAACTATGTCTAGCATTCCGGCGAGTGCCAATCAAGGTACCCCTGTTCCGGGGGATCCTTGTGCTGTTCCATTCATTGGAAACATTGGTGCTCCCTTAATGGCTACTCTGAATCTTCCTGGATTCACTATTAGGCTGCCGGTTTGGTTGTTTTCCACTCCGAATGCCTTGCATGCTCCTGACGCTTCTTTTGTGAGCACCTCAAATCAAGAGCATCAGAACCCTGTGCCTCCTTTGCCAGTAACATCTTCTCCTCCTCCTTCTACCTCATGTGGCGAAAGTAGCAATACTAGTAACCAGCAGTCTAAAAGGAATAGACGGGGGAAGAATAGGAAGAAGATGCCAAAACAAGGGGGCAAGCACCCTGCCTCTGCAAATCATGCAGGGGGCACCCACCCAGCCTCTGGAGGTCATGCTGGGAGAAAACTTTTAGTCACTGAAAATCATACTGAAAGTTTGTCTTCAACCACTGTCAGTCATGTTGAGGACACGTCATTGATCACTGCTAGTCATATTAATGACAAGTCACCAGTTCCTGTGAGTCATACTGGAGATACCAGATCAGCCACTGCAAGTCATGCTGAGGGAGTTGACATTGTCGACAAACCCAACAAACAGAAGCTTAAGTTCCCTTGTAAGTTTTGCGAGGGAGACCACCTTACTTACTTGTGCCCTGTACTTCCAGAAGTGCAAAAAGTGTGGTCCTTAGTTCAAAAGTCTTCTGCTTCTGAGCAACCAGCCTCTGTGAGTCATGCTGGGGGCAAGCTGTCAGCCAATGCTAGTCATGCTGAGAGTACTGACGTTGTAAAGGAGTCTAAACCTATAGGACGGAAACCAAAGTTCCCTTGTAAACTTTGTAAGGGAGATCACCTTACTCACCGATGCCCTGCCATTCCAGAGGTACGAAGAGTGTGGTCCATGTCTGAAGGAACCTCTGTTCTTGAGTTGTCTATAGATTCCCTGCAGCCAGATCAACTTTCGGTTGATAAAGTGGTTGAACCAATGCAATCTTTGGTCGACCCCACTCTTCCTTCGGAGAGTGAAGTGATTGAATCGATGCAATCTTCGACCGATCCCATCAGTCCTTCAGAGATTGATGCACCTACTACTGAAGTCTTCTGCATTACCAGTTTGGATATTTCTGAAAAAGGGGGAACTTCATCAGTGCCATGTGAACCCCTACCAAGCCCTAGGATTGTTTCCTTTGATTGGAATAGTCTAGCCGAGCCTCGTCTTCCTTCTTCGACACCTTTCCAGATAAAGGTTGATATCGGGAACCATACGGTTGATCGATGCATTGTTGATGAAGGTGCTTCTGTTAGTATCTTATCCGCTTATGCTTGGAGAGATTTGGGTTTCCCTAATGTTTTTCCAGCTGCTAATTGGCCGTTGACCTTCGATAGAAGACCTAGTGAACCGATCGGATTCCTCCGTCAGGCACCTGTTACCTTGGGTGGAAAAACAGTCTTAGTTGATTTTATGGTTTTAAAGGACCCTATGGACTTTGATATGATCCTTGGGCGTGATTACGTTTATGCTATGCATGCTGTGGTGTCTACGCTTTTTCGTGTGATGCATTTCCCTCATAACGAAAACATTGTCACCATCGACCAGCTTGCATTCGTTGATCCTCCTTATTACCCAACTGTAGACCAGTCTGATCCCTCGTCATTAGGCACTACTATGTCACATACGCCTCATGTGGCATATTGTTCCTTGAGTTCAACTGCTACTGAGAAGAAGTCTCTGAGTTCATGCTTACCTTCTCGGGACTTGGTCCCAGCTTTTGACCAAGTGACATCTCCATCTGAATGTTTAGATATGTATTCTATCTGGGATGATATACTTCCTTCCGATGAAGTTTTCCTAGAGTCTATGGTACAGTCTGCCATTCACTTGGATGTTGATCCAGTCACAGTTATGTCCAGCCCCGGTTTGACCTTAAAGTCTGATCTTCCTGCTGTTAAGTCTTTGGACTCTCCTATAGATCAGCAAATCGGTGTTCCTGCTGAGTTTGATTATGCTTCTAGAATTTTCAACTCCTGTGATGATGAATTTGTTTCTGCAGATTCCATCATGTCCTTCAACTTTGATCTTCATCCTGAATTTGATCTTGTTGATTGTAAGTCCTCGGGCTTGGGTACCATAGAGTCTTCATTCGAAGACTCTTCCTTGTTTATGCCTGCTGTTGATGATAGTGAAGTTGAAAGTATTTCTACCACAGTGACTTGTATCGGGTCTTTCTTTACATATGTTTTAGATATGATCCTGGTACTAATGTTTCTTGGAGACAGGATTCTTAGCTGGATGTATACTTGCTTACTGGTCATTTTTGATACCTTGTGCGACCATGTCAGGTATATTCGGAACCTTGCATATAGGTTTAGGCTTCCCCGCTATTATGTTGCATTGGAACCTTTTGCCATCCGAATTCGCCATAGGGTCGAACCTGTTGGATATTGGTGTGTTAGCCATCTCTTTATGCATTGTGCACCAGTCCGACAGCAAAGCCTACCTAACATGGGTCACCCTAGTCAGCACCCTTATGCCATTCTGGTGCCCATGCTGAGTTTTTCTCATAGGTTCGGGAGCCTATTTAGATTTACCATGAATTTGAGAAGAAGCCTCATATCTTTCTTCCTCATATATTTCTGGCCATCCCTGATAAGGCTCCCATCTTTGTGTTCAAATTGCATATGCATCTATTATGATCCCGCTTGCGCTAATGAGCCTGAAGCCGGCTTCCACGCTTTTAGCCCATTGTATAAGCCTCCATCTCTGATCTCATTTCCGCTAAGCCCTGTATCATTTTGCCTTTTCAATTTGACACCTTTGACCTGGAGGAGACACACCCTGAGTGTCCTTATCCTGTTCATGTTCCTTGCATTAGGCATAGCTTTGTTCCATGCGCTTGGAGCTAGTTTTGCATGTCCCTGACACTCGTCTCCTCCCATTACGAGCATTCTTCTCTTACTTCGAGCTCATTAAAAACAGTAAGTAGGTTACGAGCATTTCTTCCACCTTTCCTTCGAGCTCGTTAAAAACAGTAAGGAGGCTATGAGCATTTCTTTCATCTTCACTTCGAGCTCATTAAAAACAGTAAGGAAGTTGTGAGCATTTTCTGTATCTCCTTTGAGCTCGTTAAAAACAGTAAGGAGGTCATGAGTTTACTTTTCCAGACTCGTTAAACCTTTATGGAAAAGATCCCTATGGAGTTCTTTTAAGCCCTTTTCAGACTCCTTAAATAGGAAAAGTTTGCCGAGCATAGTTGTCTTTTCGGGCTCGTTAAAATAACTGAACCGACATCCACTTAGGTATAGAATTACCCCTTTTCCGGGCCTTGGTGGATAATTTACGGAAAAGGTATACTCTAGGTATACTCTTGTATGCGCTAGAAGAGTTCTTCTTCCATCATTTTACACTTTTTCGGGGAAGGAGACTAACTTTACGGAAAAGGACCTTTGGAGTCATCTTTAGGGTTTTCAGACTCTCAAAATGTGAAAACACCAAGCGAGCACATACCAATCCGGGCTCGATATAAAATCCACGGATAGGTGTATAGAGGACTGTTTAAGTTTTTCAACTCTATAAGCAAGAAAACACCGCCGAGCACAGACCAATCCGGGCTCGATATAAAATCCACGGATAGGTGTATGGAGTTTTCTTCTAGGTTTTTTCAGACTCCTTAAATATGAAAATACCGTCGAGCATGCTCTAGTTCTTTGTCAAGCTCGTTAAAAAATGACAAAGGAAAGGGAAGGGAAGAATGTTAAAATATCTTTCAATATGATGGCAGCAAGTCAACTATCTCCTTGAACAAAGCACTTGTTTTGAGTCTCTCAAACAAGTTGAGTTCTAGCGTTGGCCTTAGGGTAAACTTGATATCAGAGTTCTTACTCCTCCGTTTGGTTAATCTTACAATCATATGGAGAATCTGTTAATGTCTCCTACATTGCAGACTTGCATCGTGGTCCCTTTTTGTTCAAAGCTGCCTAAGTCACTCTTGTGTCGTGCTCACTGTTCAAGGATATAACCTGTGTCGGCCATTCTGCAGTTGCCTTGACCTCATGTGTCGGCCATCCCTTGGTGTCAGTATGTTTCATCCTGTGTTCCGTCCTACTTCAAATCAGCTCATACCTTTTGAGTGTCCCTCGTGTTGGATGATGGAGGATGCATTAAGGCCTCCCTTCCAATGGACTTCTTCCCATCGACTTCAAATCATTGTGCTCTGGGAATGAAGTTTAGAGTTTCGGTTAGTACCTTGGGGATTGCAGTCCCTAGTGGCAGTTTCCCTCGCTATTGGATAGATGGGAATACATCAATGTCTCCTATCCGATGGATTCTTCAAGTGTTCGACGGCAAGACCATCTATTCGCACTTGCTTGAATGTACTAGGTACCTTGGGTTCCATTTTCATTATTGGTGGACACCCTCGCGTTTGTTAACGGTATACATCAATGACCGGTAATCAAACGATACCTCCCATGTTCGACATCAACTCATTCATTCGCATGGATAGGTTTGTACCTTGGGTTGTTTTTGGATGAAGACCTTGCGATCCTCGATAGCATCACCTCATTTATGTTATCGCCCAAGTTGCGCAAGACTGAGCCACACTCTTTTCGGCTCTTGATGAGACATAGATCCAGCTTGTTCTCTATGGCTATGTTCTCCAGTTTTGACATAGATCCACCTTGTATTTATGTGGCTATGTTTACACTTATGTTTGTCATGGATCCACGCTTGTATTCTAGTGGCCATGATATATGCATCAGTATTTTGGATCATTATTGTATCCTCTTGGAGGTCATGTTCCACCATTTGAACATGGACAGTTACCCCAAGGATAAGTTTGTCTGACATTGCCTTTGCTTTCAGGTACTTCATTTGAGCCTATGATTCTTGGTTTCTCCGTTCCTCCATGATTCAACTCTTTTTTATTTATAATGTATTTCGGACATCGTTTCCCGTACTCCCTCTGACCTCATACATTAGGGGGCATCTGTTATAGCTTGAAATGACACCTCTCCGTCCGTGACGACACTTGTTTCCCTTGGTCGCATGATGACACTTCTTGAGATCAAGTTCAGCCACACAACAGGACATTTGTGGATGGAGGAGTCATTTGGGACACTAAAAATGGTTGAAATTACCTCATTCTTGACCCATTTGATGTATATGACCCTTAGGAACATTTTTCCAGACCAAACCATCTCCTGAAAATGAGCAGAAAAGCCTTTTTTTGGCCATTTTTCAACATGAGCGCGACTCCACTGTTATAATAGTAGCGTGTGTACGCGACTTTACCTCATTCAAAGTAGTGCCCATTGCCATGTGTACGCGACTTTGTCTACTATAGAGTAGAGTACACTCCTGTTTTGGTCAAAAATCTCGAAATTCGAGTAAGTTAAGTTGGTTGGGAAACCTCTTGAGTGGTTGTAACTTCTTTTCTTCTTCCTCATTGATTATATAAGGAGGGTAGAAGGGTCATGTGAAAGGACCAAGCCCAATTGCAAAGTTATGCTGGAGGAATGGAGACCCTCATCCCCCTCTCTTGTGCTTCAGTTTTGGTAAACCCTAGTATAATTGCTTAGAGGCTGGGATCCTTGGAGAACGGAAGCAGGAGATCTTGAATCTAGGTTTCGTGAAGTGCCAAGCTTGAAGGAAGGTATAATTGTATGTACTTGCTTTCATTCATTAATAAAGATCAGACGTTCTTCTCTTTCCAAATATGACCTATTAATGTGTCTTAAGATTTGATTACTGTTTGATTATAGTTTGATGTCTCTTTCCATTATAGATATCAGTATTATATATGTAGTCAAATGTATTTGAGAAAGGTATCAAGTTGTTTTGCAGGTCTGGGCATTGCGACACTGGATAAGCATTGAAGAGCAAGGGAGGCAAAGCTAGGATCAACCTTCTGAATAAGGTTCCTACATCTCTAAACCCTAATCTCTTCATTTATTAGTTATACTTGCAGAATGCTTGTAAGTCTATCTTTATCACCGTAAGTTGGTAGTTTCTCCCCTGAACTATAGGTGCATTTTCCCCACAACAACTAGTGTTTCTTATCTTATGCCTCATTGGTGAAGAAGCATATCTTAATAAAGTGGTTAGCTTTATTTGCTCTGGTTCTGTTGAAATATTGTAACTTCTAAGAATATTATATTTGTACTTTATTATTCCGGAGATGTTTCATTCCTCCATGAAGATCTTATTGTATATCTGGAGATGTTTATTCCTCCGTCGGAATGTGGTAACTTGGATTATTAGACTTCCCTAGTGGGGGTTGGCCCTGTATGTGTTATGTGGGTCAAAGGGTTGTTAGACCACCCTAGTGGGGTCGGCCCATTCAGTTGTAGTGGGGTGTTTAACCCAGTGGTAAAGTTGGGGCCGACCTAGTTAATATAAAGTAAATGTCGGAGATGTGTATAAATAGAGGAGCTGTATTCCTCATTATACACACACTTCACTCACTAAGAATGTAGCGCACTTATGGAGGAGAGGTCTGCTATGATGGAGGAGGAAATCATGTATTTGGTTTGCATATTTGTATATTGCTGGTCATCTATATTGAGGAAGCTTTGCTAGGTTTTCTACCCCATGAGGGTTTCCTAGGATAAATTTGTGTCTCTTGTGTTTATGTTGTGCTTGTTGTTTCTTCAGTGATCCTGTATATGCTATTATTGTGAAATGGAATGTAATTCTGCTATTTTCTATCTTAGAATATTAAATATTAACATGGTGTCAGAGATAACCTAAAGGAAGGCAATGTATGGCACTTACGACACTTGCTTCACTTGCGACAATTTCAAGGTTTGGGTTTTGTATAGCAAAAACAAGGCATCGTGGAACTTTCAATATAAATCCATTTTGGAGAAGTTTCAGGATATGAAACCTTTACAGGTAGTATATAACATCCCTAGGTACCTTGTGTCCAAAGGAAACCCTCAGATTCGTTGTACTTTGTGATTTATGATCACTACAAGTTAGGGTTTCTGCCTCTTCCAGATCTCAGTCAAAATCAGGTGACCTAGGAAAAAAGGTCATAACTTGGGATACGAAGCTCCAAATGAAATTTCGTAAAGAGTGACAGGTAGTACACAGACTGTACTATCTTAGGAAACATTTTTAGAGGACGAAGTTCAACCAGTGACACGTGGCACTCCATACAAGTTCTCTCGCCTGTTTTATCCTATAAACAGGTCACGTTGCGACACTTGGCATAAATATCTCTCATAAAATCCAATTGAGGTCAGATCTGTCGGGATGGAAATATGACAGGTCCGGCTACCATAAAAAACATTTTCAGACCCTTTGGATCGAAAAGTTTGGATTTACAGCAGAAACAATCACGTACATATTTCTGTCAAAACAGAATTATTTTTGGAGCACCTTCATTCGTGGCTTCCGGAATTTAGGGTTTCGGAAAAAGTTAGAATTTTTGGAATCGGAGTCCACGGCTGAATGCTACTTAGGAAAATCAAAAGTTAGATACCAAGATCGAATTTTTTGGTCGGGTAGAATACCAGGCTTGATCAAACCCTAGTTCCGGATTTTGATCGGGAAGATGGAAAATTAGGGCTGCAGCAAAAGTTGGAATTTTTGAAGTTTGTGACCACGGTTGGAAGCTCCTTGGAAAAATAAGATTTTAGAGCCTTGGATCGAACCTTTTGATTGGGAAGAAGGGTGGGCTTCATCAAACCCTAGTTCGAGATCCTATCCAGAAGATCCAGAAGTTTCGAAGGCAATTTTGAGGGTTCAAATTTTGGAGATTTCAAAATTGAAGTATGCTAGTTTGATCAGCTCAGGAAGACACATCCTTCCATCCATTCATAAGTGTGAAAGTCAAAGATTGAATTTTTAGGGTTTCTCTAGCAAACCCTAATCAAACTCCAGATCAAGTTTCAGGGGGAGTTGAGGCTAAGGCCTTACATAAGAAGACTACAAGAAGTCTCGACAGGTATGTCTTGAAATCTGATTCCTGATTAAGTTCATATTGTGTTTGTCTTCATATTACTTATTAGTACAATCTTGATTAATGTTATAATTGTCTTATCACCCTAGTAACAGTATGAATGCATGTGAATGATCGAATACATTCATTGATTAGGGCTATATGATTATACTAATTCATTATGGTGTTGTATGAGGTTGATGTTGTCTGCTAACAAGATATAGGTACATCACAAAAGACAAATCAAGTTCCATGACCATGACAACATGAAGACAAAGACTCATCCATAATCTTTGTTCTACTTACGAGGTATGTATGAGTTTGTTATATTATGCTTAACCTATGAGATATGCAGGTTCTAGCACATGATCTCTAAATCATTGAAGAGAACAAAGAATATATTATTTAGGTATGTTAGACATAACTAAGCAGGTATACTAATCCAGGTATGTTTTCCTATGTCAAGTTAGAATCTTACCTTGTGTTAGGATCCCTGATATAAGTATACTTGGTATGATTGGTTATGCTTATTCATAAAGTTAGTAATCAAGGGTTTATGCATATTATGTCTCTTATCTTGATGATTTAATTAACCAGAAGAGTACTATGATCAAACAAGAATATGCATGAGTAAAAGAAGACTTCCTTGAAACCCTGAATACTAATGATCATGACTATACATATTCAAGATTATTTAGAATTATAATGTTTTGATAATATTGAGAATATACTAATGAATGTATGTTTGTTTATGAGATCATGAGGATGACACTAGTGCACACTTGAGCATGCACAGTGGTATAGAATGAATAGAAGTTCAAAAGACATATAGAAGGTCAAGCGAGAGGCAACCACACAAACATAAAATATAAGTATTTGAGTTGTTATTTGAAATAGTAAATGATATTGCTTGTATGCATATTTGTATTCCTAGAATATATCATGCTGAGTGTAAACATTCATAGAGCATTGAACAATATACTACTACTATGCATATGATTGGTAAGTTGGAAAAACATTCCATTGTTGCTTGTCTAGAATGAAACCTCTTTGCTAACATGCTAAGAGCTATGCACACTCTTGATAGTATGTTCTGGTAGATATGGAAGGCATCTAGATAGCCACTGTATGCATACAGGATATGGAAAAGTGTTGTGCCAAAGTATTAGTCAAGATAGTTGCATAACTATGTAAATGATATATGTATGCATAATAGGTTATCATGTCAGCATGATTTCATGATTATGAAGTATTACTAATCATGTACTTAATTTTGTTTTGTAGGAAAGATCATGAAGAATGATGAACACCGAACAAGTGATGGATGTTCAACAAGAAGATTTACAAATCAAACAAAATATAGAAGGCTAATGGCTAGAAGATTCTCTTAGAAAAAGGAAGAGAATCATGACAAGATGTTTGCTCCAAGTGGATAGATAAGACCATTCTCTTAATGGTGTAATTAAAGAAGAAGTGTGATTCAGGTTCTGTATGGGTACCCAGGATTGGTAGTCAATTGATGAGCTTAATGATCATCATGGGTGATGTGGATCTCAACCTTTTCTACAAGGTTGAATATGGCTTCTATACACAGATGACATGGATGCAAGAAGGAACTCACCACAGATTTAGAATGATATTGAGGCTCATATCAGTAGAACCATCTGATAAGAGATGGCACAGATAGATATGCAGAAGATCACTCAATGCAGAGTGTGAATGAATGAGAATTGACAGCTTCTTGGCAAAGCTTGGGATTTACCAGAAGTAAAGTTGATCCTAACCTTTACCTTAAGGTTGTGGATGATGAACCTATCATACCATTATTGTATGAGGATGATCTCTTTCTGACAAGGAATGAGAAATAGATCATGAAAAGAAAGAAGAAGATGGCTGCAGAAATGAAAATGAAATATATCAGATTGATGGATTACTTCCTAGGTCTAGAAGTATGGAAAGGCTCAGAAGGAATTTTTCTCAACCAGGGAAAGTATGCCGAGAAATATTAAAAGGACTTGATATGTTGGAATGGCCACTCGCATGGATTCCAACTTGAAGCTGTTATTGAATGACTCATCAGAGTTAGTGTATATAACTCTGTACAGACAAATTATTGGGTCATTGTTTTATCTAACAAATACTAGGTCAGATATATGCTTTGCTGTGAACACCTTGAGTCAGTATCTAGTGGAAACTAGATGTCTTCACCTGATAGTTGAAAAGCATGTGATGAGGTACCTAAAGGATACGATAGACTTTGATCTATGCTATCTTGGAGATCATGACTTCAGATGGCTACACAGATGTTGATTGGGCAGAAAGTGTATCAGACAGGAAGAATACATCGAGAGGATGTTATTGTCTGGGACCAGCCATGATCTTGTGGTTTAGCTGGAAGCAGTCTAGTGTGGCTCTCAGCACAAGCGGAATATATGGCTGGTTTCTCTGCTAGTTGTGAAGCAGTATGGATTCTAGATTGTTTGACTTAGAGATAGACCCAACTGTGATCCTATGTGACAAACAGAGTTGTATCAAGATGACAGAGAATCCAGTGTTCCATGATATGGCGTAGAAAGGAACTATAAAGTTCGAATTTGTAACAAGTTACCGATGTACTAACCAAACCTCTACCTCAAGAAAAGTTTGAGTATTTTTTGAGACAAGCTTGGTAGGACCCTCCTCGAGAGGGGGAGTGATGTGGTCACTTATGACGAGATTGCCTGCATCAACAGTGAGGTCGATGATGTGGATACCTATATTGGTGATGCCGACAGAGAGGTTGGTGGATGGTCCTTAGACAGGGTCTAAGTTGACGAGGGGATTGCATCATCCTTGAACACATGTTCTAAAAGGATTCATAGACATATGTCTCTGAGAAAGAAGAGGGATTGCATCATCCTTGAACACATGTTCTAAAAGGATCCATAAACATATGTCTCCGAGAAAAAAGAGGGATTGCATCATCCTTGAACACATGTTCTAAATTGATCCGTAGACAGATGTATCCGAGAATGTGGTCCCTAGTGGATGAGAGGATTGTATCATCCCTGGACTTCAGTTCTAAAGTGATCCGTAGACAGATGTCTCCGAGAATGTGGTCCCTAGTGGACGAGAGGATTGTATGATCCCTGGACTTCAGTTCTAAAGTGATCCATAGACAGATGTCTCCGAGAATGTGGTCCCTAGTGGACGAGGGGATTGTATCATCCATGGACACATGTCCTAAAAGATATCCGTAGACATATGTCTCCGAGAAAGTGGTCCCTAATGGACATGATAGGACTGCATCATCCCTGAGCGTTTGGTTCAAAATGTACGTGATAGGATTGCATCATCCTTGGACTTATGTCCTAAATTGATAGGGATTGATCATTTCGTAAGTGGATTAGGATTGCATCATCCTTGGACTTATTTCCTAAAGTGATAGGGATTGATCATCCCATAAGTGGATCAGGATTGCATCGTCCTTGGACTTATGTCCTAAAGTGATAAGGATTAATCATCCTGTAAGTAGATTGGGATTGCATCGTCCCTAGACATGGTGAGGTGTCTTAAAGTGATAAGGACTAATCATCCTGTAAGTTGATTTGGGATTGCATCATCCCTAGACATGGTGAGGTGTCTTAAAGTGATAAGGACTAATCATCTTGTAAATTGATTCAGGATTGCATCGTCCCTAGACATGGTGAGGTGTCTTAAAGTGATAAGGATTGATCATCCTGTAAGTTGATCTAGATTGCATCATCCATAGACATGAGAGATGTATTAAACTGAGAGGGACTGATCATCCCGTAAGCAGATCAGGATTGTATCATCCTTGGACCTATGTCCTAAAGTGAGAGGGATTGATCATCCGTAATAGGATCTTGTGTGTTGCAGGGTATGCTGCTATTGTGTATACTTGTATTGATGAGGATACTTGTATTGATGATGTGTATACTTGTATTGATGAGGATACTTGTATTAATGATATGTATACTTGTATTGATGAGGATACTTGTATTGATGATGTTTTTGATCGTGATGATCTAGATGAAAATGTTGCTGATCTAGATGACAATGCTGCTAATCGTGATGATCTAAATGATGATGTCGTTGATCGTGATGATCTAGATGACGATGCTGATGATCTAGATGATGATGATGTTGATCGTGATGATCTAGATGATGATGTTGTTGATCGTGATGATCTAGATGACGATGCTGATGATCTAGATGACAATGATGTTGATCGTGATGATCTAGATGATGATGCTGCTGATCATGATGATCTAGATGACGATACTGATGATCATGTGATGACGATGCTGATGATCGTGTGATGACGATGCTGATGATCGGGTGATGATGATGCTTATGATCGTGTGATGACGATGATGATGATCGTGAGATGACGATGCTAATGATCGTGAGGATCCAGATGTTGATGTTGTTGTAGCTATTCGATTGCTACAGAATATGAAGACTCAGTATTGAAGATGTTGATGTTCTAGTATTGAAGATGTTCCAGTAACTGCTTGAGTTACTGATGGTGTTGAGAAAGCTTCCAATGATTTATAGATGTATCATGTATGATGTTGATGACTCCTTGTTCAGGTAGATGTTGTTATAATATCCTTCTCATTAAGGGGGAGTGTTGAAATATTGTAACTTCTAAGAATATTATATTTGTACTTTATTATTCTGTAGATGTTTCATTCCTCCATGAAGATCTTATTGTATATCTGGAGATGTTTATTCCTCCATGAAGATCTTATTGTATATTTGGAGATGTTTATTCCTCCGTCGAAATGTGGTAACTTGGGTTATTAGACTTCCCTAGTGCGGGTCAGCCCTGTATGTGTTATGTGGGTCAAAGGGTTGTTAGACCACCCTAGTGGGGTCGGCCCAGTCAGTTGTAGTGGGGTGTTTAACCCAGTGGTAAAGTTGGGGCCGACCTAGTTAATATAAAGTACATGTCGGAGTTGTGTATAAATAGAGGAGGTGTGTTCCTCATTATACACACACTTCACTCACTCAGAATGTAGCGCACTTGTGGAGGAGAGGTATGCTATGATGGAGGAGGAGATCATGTCTTTGGTTTGCATATTTGTATATTGCTAGTCATCTATATTGAGGAAGCTTTGCTGGGTTTTCTACCCCATGAGGGTTTCCCAGGATAAATCTGTGTCTCTTGTGTTTATGCTGTGCTTGTTGTTTCTTCAGTGATCCTATATATGCTATTATTGTGAAATGGAATGTAATGCTGCTATTTTCTGTCTTAGCATATTAAATTTTAACATCTTCCTATTACAATCACTTTGATAATAATTTTCTTAATAATGGTAGATTACAAGATGGGGGGTCTTATCATAAGCCAAACCATTAGGTTCATAGGTGTTTAATGGAATGACATCTTCACATCAAGCCACCAAACTTGGGATATGACTTTCAGTCTCTGCTGAAAGGTGGAAGATCCTATTACATGTCAGTCTATTCATGATTTGCAAAGCACTGGTGAGTAACACTACTGTTATATGGTCACCAAGCCTAGGTAGTGTCTTGTAATTTACACTCTAATAAATTTTCGTTTTCTTTTATAAGACACTTGTTGTATATAAGGATAGGGGGGGTCTTATCACAATCCATCCCTGCCATGATCATGGGTTTGATTTTGGACTGAAATTATCATTATATGGTCACCAATCCATGATAGTTTCTTCCAATGTCATAACTGGAAGACAAGAGGTCTCCTTACCTAGCTAACTTGTTCAATTTCTAGATCAGGTTTGTGAATGGCATTGCTAACATTTGATTACTAAGTCAGGGCAATGGTATTATATCAACAAGGTCTTATGTACAGTTTTCTGTTTGGTTTCATAAGAAAAGAGAAATTAAAAAAATTGAAAAAAAGAGCAAAGGAATAGGAAATGTATATATTGCCAAAAATTACTTGTATATAAATAAAGCGATTAATAAATCAAGGTGGTCTATAATTTGGATATCTAGAGCAGTTTTAAGTTTGCTTCGAGGTTCAACTCAAGCTAGTTTCTCATGATTGCATAATGATCAAGGATTCTTGTTATTTCTTACACCTCCTTATCAGATTTGCATCATTTTTAATGATTCAGGGATGGGAGTATATCAATCATATGCTTAACTTTGCTTGTTGTTTGTATTTCTTTATGAACATCTTCTAAATTTTGGGTTGAAATATTAGTAGACTGACATGTTTTCTTTAACTAAGGTTTCATTCACAAAGATAACTGGTTCGTCCTAGCCAGTCGCCATTTGTTGTAGGTACAACAGATCCCATGTTTCAATCAAACACGGGAGCCCCAAGATTTTTTTTAATGCAAAGGTAATGCTCTAAATTCCTCTGTCATTATGGGGATTCATCATCTTTACTATGATTTCATGCCTTTTCATTATTTTGATTTAAATTAGAGTTTTCCCTTTGAAAATTCTTAGTTCTTTTACTGTTTTTCTGAAGTTGCGGGAAGCCTTGAATTCTTTCAAAAGGTCATTTTTCAGCCCCCAATCCCGCAAGTGCAGATTGCGAGAGTTTTTTTTCTCTTTTGAAACCTACTAGGTGGACTAGTTTAAAATATATTCGATATTTGACAATGATGACCTATCCAACATTGAGAATGACCGCCAAGCCTATGAGAAAATTAGGAACTCTCAGCTTCATGCAATTGTTGCCAGGCCTGCCATATTGCCTTATACCGATGCAGCTAAATGTACAGTAGAGCATGCCAACCCCAAAGACCCACTGGCTGATTTATCCATTTTTGAAGGCATTGTTAATCATCTAGAAGTCCCTAAGGAATATTTTTCGGATCTTTTGTTGCCTATTATAGACAAACAGTAATTCGTCGTTCAATTTTATAGTTTGTCACGGGATTCTTCCCGAAATTAGGAGATGAATCTCGTTTGGAAAATCTTGTTGAAGGCATGGAGAAAATCACTTTGAAGGGTGTTGTGTGGAATAATCTGATTTTTTAATCCCTGCTTAAGGGGAATTTATTTTTTGTATTATTTTGTAAATTATTATTTAAGGGGTAGATCTCTCTTAGGCAAGGGATGATCATTTTGGGGTAGAAATCAACAGAAGAAGAATGGAGATACTCTGTGTAATGTTGTTCTTGTAATTTCTTACAGACTTTCATTAATACAATAATGTTATTCTCTTGCATCATCTTTTGTTCATTGATCAATTTTATTTGATAAATATTGATTTTTAATTCAGACTGTTATCTATGATGTTTAATCTATTTGCAATTATTATTTCATGCAGAGATCTATGATCTGGATTTCTCCTTACGTTTGATCTGTGTATGCATTATGTTTTAATTGAATTTCTTCAACTAAAATATTTATCTATTTTTGCAAATGATTCGCAGTAAATTATAATCTATGTTAATTTTTCAATTAACATATCTGTTATAGGTTAATCTTCAATGAGCTTAAACACTTAATATTGCATTCAATTAATTTTAATTCATTGGTTGTAATTTAAGTAGATAAGAATTTAATCACCTTTCCATTTCTGTCAAGTGGATGAACAAACTTATCTATCTTCACATCAAATTGATCTGCACTTAAACAAGACACCTTTTAGAATAGGTCTAACTTAGCTTAGATTTCCCTTTCTAGGTAGATTTGTTTTCAAACTGAACACACTTTGTTTTCCTTCTTTGGAAGACAGACCCTTTCAGGATCAAAACCAAAAGTGCCAGTGGATGCCTTTGTATCCGTGGGAGATCACCATCCCAAACAGCTCGAGGATAGGGTAATACTTGTGCGGGATTATCTGAAGCCTTTGTCTAGGCTTTATTCCTCTGTTGAGAGCTTTGGAACCCATTCCACCACCCTACATACCCGAGGCCTCAACAAGGTGGCAAGTACACAATGTGATGGCATGGTGGAATATGAACATATGGCGCGTATGGAGGTGTACTCCCAACAAGTGGCCTCTTATGAGATTGATTTGGGACATTGCATTAGTATGAATATTTCTATAAGCATGTGAAGAGCACCTACAATACATGCCACCCTCTGCAATCATGATTAATTAGGTATAACATAGAGACAAAAGGAGAAACTATGGGGTTTTAATGGCATTTGTTTGGAGTTTGAGCTTTGATCGTACCAATATAAAAGGAAACTATTTTTGGAAGAGCACTAGGTTTGTAGGGGATAACCTATTGCTGCTTCCAAAATTTGTTTGTGTCAAGGTTGCTCATATCCTAATGGACATTCCAAAATATCAGGGGAAAAAATAGAAGGAATTATAAGATGTAGTGCCACAACATGAGGAGAGTGAGCTTAATGAGAAAGCTGGATGGGAGAATAAACATGGCTATGAGAAAGGTGGAAGGCAGGGACACCCTGTTAAGAGAGCTTAGCAAACTAGTCTTCATTATGTTGAGAAAGGAGAAGACTGAGAAGACCAACAATGAATGAAAAAGGAAAGGCTCTAGATTCAGACAAGTCTTCCAATGCAAAATTCCATAGATAGTGCTCTGATTTTAATCCAAATCATAAAAAAGGCACTCTAAGAACACCCCGAAGGAAATGACAGACCTAGAGAACATTGTCAATGCAAAAAGGAAACTGGTAATGGATTAAGTTTGCATACATTTTATGTAGGTGTTTCGTCAAACATATTTCATTTACATATGAAATAAGAGAGACAATAATGACATTTATTATGAATAGTAGAACAACAGATTATGATGGCTACTTTGGAAGCTATAGTAAGCAACTAAAAACTTGTGAATGATTCCATATAGTTGATGGGACTTCCTCCAAAGCTCTCCTAGACTAGGGTATTTTTTAAGGATTATAAAAGTATACTTAAGTATAGTATTCTATGCAATTATTTTGGATTAAAAGAAAACATAAATATAGATTGGTAGGTGACTATTAAATATGAAACATACAATTTACTACTGATATTTGTAAATTTTGGCAAATATTATGATGAAAAAACATATTTTATGTAAATATAGACCAAATAGCAAATTTGTTTTTTGAAAAAAGGCCCCAAAAATAGCCAATTGGCGAAATTTCACCCCTAAAAATTTCCATGTCCTAGAATCAAAAATCTCCTGTTAAACTCTGATGTCGTGAAATTCTAAGTGAGATATGCACCCTGAGTCTACTCAGATGGCTCACAGCCTCCTCAAACCCTCGTGGCCTCCTCGTGAAACCATCGCAGCCTGTGAGCACTAATGCGCCCAAACTACTCATTGTTTCGACTTCACATTCATGCGATCTTCAAAGGGTTATCTGTGTGATTCATGCAAGTAATAAACCATATCCATGTGAGCCTAGAAGAAATCAAATGAAATTTTGACGTGTAATTTTAGGAGGCCTTTGAGCATTAATACATCGAGGACATGTTTTTCTTCGAAGGACTATATGTGTGATTCATGTCAGTGATAAACCATCAACCACATGATCATAGAAGTAGTGAACTGAGAGTTTGTCATCTTGATAAGGATATCTTTGGAATGCATAAAGGCCTTCATTGATGTGAGGACCTAAAATACCTCACAATTTTTTAGAGCAACAAAGAAAGGGATTCCTACAAGACTGATATATAAATTTTGTATATTAATATCGAGTCAATAACAATAAGTAAGAGAAAATATTTGGAGGTTTCTAGAAAAGGTAGCAACAAGAGGAGGATTCTTTTTCCCCTACCAAGATTCCTTCAACCCACCATAAATCCTTTCTTCAAAACCCATTATTTGATCCCTGAAAGCATAGTATCCCCTGTAGCTAGGGTTTTACCCCTAGCTTGTGCCAATGAGCACCTACTAAGGAGAATGGACTCCTTAGTAGCAGTTCAGTATATTAAACTAATTATGCAATAAACAAAACATTAAATTATTTCTAATACAAGCATGAAGCATAAACACCAAAATGAAAGAATGTCTTTGTATTGATGTTACCTTGAGTGTCAAGGTTGGTGAAGCCCTTTGCAGTGTCCAAGAGGATGCTCCAAGCTTCAAGAATGCTCCTTCTCCTTCTCCAAGGTTGGGAATGGGCCAAAGGTGGCTCTCAAGGTGAAAATAGTTCAAAGGTGAACTAGGGTTTCGAGAGAGATTTTGGCAGAGTAAGGGTGCTTGTGATTGTGGATATGGAATAAGGGATCTCCATCACCTATTTATAGTTTTTTGGTGGTGGAGTGCTGACCCATGGTTTTGGGGAACACATGGTTTTGGGCAGCTGTATAGGGTTTTTTCCTCCTTTTCCTCATTATTTTATATTTTTTATTCCTTTTTAGGGGATTTTTGCTATTTTTGGAGGAAAAGGGGGTTTTTTAGCCTTTTTTAGGCTATTTTGAGGGTTTTTTTGGCCTTTTGGAGGCATTTTAGGCCTTTTGGAGGCTTTTTAATGGGTTTTTTGGGATTTTTAATGGAAATATGGTAGGAAAATGGACAAATGAGTCATATAATGTGGTAAATGAGCTAGTGAGCACTTTTTGGGTGTTAACAGATTGCCCCCTGATGTGCGAGGTCAGGAGCTCATCGTATGGCCGATGGACATCATAAGTCATGAATGGTTTTCCTGGGATGTGGAGAGAAGAGAAGAAACAAACTGAAGCCCGGAACAACGATCCCGAACAACTGCAAGAACTAAAAGTACATAACCTCAATAATGGATGAGGAATCATCTGATCATATGGACGAGGCGGGCATTCCCATGCTCGTATCAGGATATAACATAATAACAACAATGGGGTCCAAAAAATGGGGACCTGAAATATACATGACCTCAAATACTGACTGAGGAATAATCTCAATATATGGACGAGGCGGGCATACCCATGCTCGTATCAAGATACATAAATATAACTGTAAGGCCCGAAAAAAGGGGGACCTGTAAGGTACATGACCACTGTGTACATCATAAGAGTCCAGAGGGGACACAAATCTGAGACGTACTGCTGAGCAGATCATGTGTGAACTGCAGAACTGGTGCACTGGAACAATCAACAGTGCTACTGAGTGTGGTACCAAAGGAACTGATGAGCGGCTGGATCATAGTGACTGGGGTCAAACTCTCCATGGTACACTGAACTGGAACTGATCTGGGACTGAAACTGGGTACTCAAGGAAGCATGAAACTGGATGGCTTCCGAATACAAACGCCAACGCAGCCCGGACATCCACGGGAACATACAACTGGGCGTTCCGAAGTGACTCACCAATGTGCTAGAGTCGGGGGAAATCCGGGGTCTTCGACAAAAAACTGATGGAATATAATCCTACGCGATCCTCAACGATGCGATCAAGGTGCTGAAGTCGAGCATGTGAGGAACAACCACGCAGAGAGGCAATGATGTCTCCTCTCAGAATGATCCGTAGGCACTTACCACAGATGGTGATAAGTCCAAGGCGTAGGGACCTCTGGGCCTATCCTCTGGAATAGAGGAGCTGTCGTCGACAGAGGGAGACCTGCCCCTATCAAGGCAATGATGTTTCCTTGACAGGAGCGCGAGGTACAAGACCGAAATGTGATAGTGCTGATGGCAGGACTGATAAACTGTGGTGGGACAACTGGGCAAGTAGAGCGGGTGGACTCAAACTTCCTTTGTTCAGAGTATGATAATGGGAATGATCTGGCAGCATATGAAACTGACTCAGGGAAAAGGGATCATAGCTGTAATGAATCTGGGGTAATAACTGGCTGAGGGAGACTCAAGCTGGTATAAAATGGTAGGAGACTGCAGAATATTCTGAACAAAGGCGACCGAATTGGGGGTGCTGCCGAGATGATCGATTTGAGTGCCATGAGGCACGGGAGGATACTTCTTCATGGGTTAAGGAACTAGAAGAAGTGTGTGGATAAAATGATACTGTCGTGTGGATTTTACGAGCCCAGGACAGTTCATGCTCGTGGTTGCTTTCAATTTTAAGGAGTCTGAAAGCGATAAGAAGACTCTGAGGTAGTGAAATGGTACTGTCGTGTGGATTTTACGAGCCCAGGACAGTGCATGCTCGTGGTTGCTTTCAATTTTAGAGAGTCTGAAAGCAAGTAAGAAGACTCCAGGGGGTTGCTTTTTCGTAGGTTTAGTCTCCAAGGCCCAAAGAAGCATAAAAGGATGCAATGAAGAACTCTTCTAGTCGGTGTGACTAGAGTATTCCTTTTTCGTAAGTAGTCTACCAGGTCCGGAAAAGGGTTAAACTTATACCAGATAGACGCCCTTTCAGGTACTTTAACGAGCATGAAAGGAAGCAAGATTGCTCGGCGATCTTTTCATTCTTTTAGGAGTCAGAAAAGAGCTTAACGGAAACTCCCTAAGTGCCTTTTTCGTAAAGGACTTGTCCGGCCCGAAAAAGGGATAAAATTATACCGAACAAAAGGAATGGCCAGGCAAGGAGGAAGTGTTCAATCAAGGTTGAGTAATGATGACCAAGAACGAGGGTAGGTGGGAACACTGATGGACCTCCTTGCGGGGTAGATGAAATGGTGGCAAAATAACGAAACATTTGCAGTATGACAGGAGTGAATGGCTCATGTAAAAATGTGGAACAATCCGATGGCGGCCGATGTGGCACGCGAACCGAGGCAACAAGGTGTTGGGACAAAATGTTGAAATTGTACCAAGTGAGAGCGAGAAATGATCTCAAGCATCATCACGAGCTCGAAAAAATGAATCCGGCGATATAAAGGATGTTAAAAACGTGTAACGGCCGATGTGGCACGCACACTGAGGTGACGAGGGCGTTTTGGAAAAAATACCCAAAAAAAATGGGGGTGAGAGCGAGAAATGATCTCAAGCATCATCACCAGCTCGAAAAAATGAATCCGATGATATAAAACATGCAAAAAACGGAGAACGGCCGATGTGGCACGCAAACCGAGGCGACTAGTGGCGTCTGGACAGAATGTTGATATTGGTCCTGGTGAGAGCGAGAAATGATCTCAAGCATCATCACGAGCGCGGAAATATGAATCCGACGGTGCAAATGGTGCGAAAAACGGAGGTCATAAGGACTCCGGAATGGTCAAAGGAAAGAACTATGCGTATCAAATCCAATGTACAAGTGACACGTGACCTCAAAAATGGTTGAGATCACAAATGTGAAAAAGTGAGCAGGGTTAATGACTTGCCCCCATGCTATGTGCATGGGGTTTGTGATTATGGATCACATATGTGTGGGTTTGAACAATGGGTTCATTGACGTGCTGAGATAGATGTGATAGGGAAGGTTCAAAATGATTGATCATGCCCCCTATCCCAGGGTCGAGGGAATATATTATGCCCCTTGACTCAGAGGTGTCAAGGTGGTGCTCTATAATGGCGGGGTCAAGACCAGGCATTTCGGTATAGGACCAGGCAAAGACATCACGGAATTCTTTGAAAAGGTGTATGTAGTCCTCAATCTCTTGCTTACTGCAGAAGGCTCCTAAAGTGATGAGTTCAGGGGCACATCCTGGGGCAGCGATATCAACTTGGATGACAGGTGAGATGTTGGCCATGTTACCTTCCTCGAAGGCATCCGGAGCAGGAATAGGGTCCTTGAACCAGTCAACCTTGGTGGGGAGGAAGTCTTTGGATTCGACCGCGTATTGGGTAGCGGAGCTAGAGGAAGACGCTTCTGGGATGAAATAGGAACGGTGGTGCATGTCATCCCAGGGATAATCCGGGGCAGTTAGGGCCTCAAGAATCTCCTCGTCAGTACAGAAAGTCTGCGTCGTCAAATCGGTTGACGAGGGGGTAGTGGTTGAAGAGATCATATAGATGGTATTGACCTCTCCGGAAGTTGAAGAGTCTCGGGGGTAGATCTCCTCAATGGTAGGTGGTGCCGTCTCAAGATCCAGATTGTTCATCTCATAGAGAGCCGCTCTGTAATCCGGGAGATCGGGACAATGATGTGAATAGTGCCCGTAAATACCGCAGATGGCGCAGGAGTGGTTGGTACGTAGGGACTTATCTTTAGGCTTAGGAGTGGGGTTTAGTTCGACAGTTGGGATGTTGGGGTCATCGTCGAGCATTTGCATGTGCTTCTGCAATGCGGGTAACTGTGGGCATTGGTGGGTCGCATGGCCCGACTCGTCACACAGCGAGCATTTAGGAGGAGCACGAAACACTGGAGGGTTCTTGACTGTCTTTGGAGGCGGTACGGCAGTGTAAGGTTGTGGACCTCTGCCCCCAGTGGGTTTGGGAGTAGGAGGAGGTGTCGTGGAGGACGAAGGGGTAGAGACACCGGGAGGTGGCTGAGTGGAAGTAGCCATGGGTTGCACCGGCTGGAGGACGACATCGGGTGTCGGCGGGCGAACGGGAGGCGAAAGATACCATACAGGTAATCCCAAGGTTAACCCAGGGAGGCTAAGGGTAGCCATGACCGGGGCGCTTACTACTCCCGATGGAGGGACTAGGAAGGGGATCGTATGGATCGGTGTAACACCAATGTGGCTAGGTACCAATGGAGGTTTAGGCAACAAGGGTGGTTGAGTATTAGGTGGTAGGTTGTCGTGGGACAAGGTACATAAATCAGACATTTCAGGCGTAGATGACGGCGGAGGAATGGATTGAAAGGTGGAGGTCATCGGCGAGTCTGAGTAGACTCCAGGCCCCGTAGAGGAAACAAACGAGGTGGTTGCAGGAGAAACAGGTTGTTCAACCATGGGGAGAACATTTTCCGGTGCCGCCGGAGCACTGGGATCATAGTAGGTGAGCTGGTCAATCTTAACCACGCGTCCTTCATGGGGGAACATCATGGTGCGAAAGACAGAAGAGGCAACCGCCCGCATGGCATACATGTAGCTGCGGCCAAGTAGAAGGTTGTAATCCAATTGGGCATTGATTACCTCTATGTCAATAAGAACTGTTTTACCACCTAACTGGACTGGAACGTTGGGTAGAAGGCCTTGGGGCTGGGCCGAACGACCGTCGTAGGCACGTAACGCAGTGGTGGATTGCTGGAGAGGAGGGGATCCTAGCTTCTGCCATACAAATGTAGACATAACGCATGTGGAAGCACCCTCATCAATGATGCACCGATGGATAACAAGATTCCTAACGGAGACTGTAACTTGGAAGGCTAAGCTAGAAGGTAGGCGTGGTTCAGACTGGTCTAAATCAAACGCCATCAAATGTGAATCAGTTGGGTCAATCCCCCCGATGGCGGAAAGTAAAGTCTTGCGCTGGGAAGGGCAGTTCTTCAAGACTTCCAACGCAGACATGGCTGCGGGAGATTGGGCTAGGTCGTCTACGATGTTGTAGTTTGACGCAGCGCGCGCGTTAGGGTTATTGTTGATTCGGCGCAGTGGGAAACGAGGTGCTTTCGCAGCGCCGTCTGTGGGAGGCGGAGGGATGCGTAACGCCTGATCGGTGGGGTGGGCGTTAGTAGTTTTATCCGTGGGAGTGGCTTCAGAGGTGGAGCCATATTGGTTCCGACGGGTCTGGAGGTTGACGTCAGCTGATGACATCATCAATAAGTGGTGGGTACCTGAGTCAAACATGGGTTGATCAGGGGCAGCGTAGGTGATCTGTTGTTGTTGGGGTTGCACGTTAGCTTGAGGGGCCAATGGCTGAGTGTTCACCACGCCTTGGGTCGGTAAGGGGTTTTGCAGCACCAAAGGGGGTTGCTGAGGTTGGGGGGGGTTGGGCGGTGCTTGGGGAGCCGCATGCCCTTGGCGATGGGCCTCGTCAACCCAAAGCTGCCGAGCTCGCTCCAAGTGTGGGCAAGCATGGGTGTAATGTCCATAGACCCCGCAAATAGAACAAGGGTGGTTCGTTCGCAGATTGGGGTTTTTGGCCTGCTTGGGCGGGCGATCAGGGTTTTGATTAGCGGGGGCCGCATTGTTGTTGTCAGGGGGATTAGCCGGTTGACCTGCTTGGTCTGTAGGTTGGTTGTTTCCCCGATTACGGCCCTTGCCGCGGTTCTGTTGGCCCTGGTTACGTTGGTTATTCTGGTTTTGCTGCGGGTTATGTTGGGCGTAAACTTGCCCTTGGGCAGCAGGTGGATTTTGAGGTTGCGCAGGTGCAGGAGCAGGCTGCGGAGGATGATATGTAGGTTGAGGCTGAGCAGGTGCAGCAACTTGAGGGGGTTGCTGATAGGACTGCGGAGCAGGTTGTGGATGTGCCGCAGGGGCTGCCGGGGGCGGATAATAAGCAGGTTGGGCTTGTGGAGGCGCAGGAGCGGGGGCATCCTGCTGATGGTAGTAAGGCTGAGGGGCGACTGGAGGAGCATAAGCAGGAGTCGCATACCCGAAGCACTGAGGTGGACATGAAGGTCCATGGGAATGGTGATGTGTCATGGGAGCATATGAGTTGGTTGCTCCAGACTGGGAGGTGGCCCTCGACAGGTCGGGGCCAGGGGAAGGTCGTGCTATAGAAAACGGTTGGGGATGTGAAGAAACACGACCAATGATACCATCTGCAGCGTGGGATGCCCCCGGCGCATCATGATGGGAGGACTCGCCGCGAGGGGCGTCAGGTATAATGGTATAAAGGTAACCCGACTGGGCGTAAATGAGGTCGAACTGCTGTGCCTTAAGGATGGCCTCTTCTTCAGACTGGGGTCTTTCTGAAGCTACATCCTTAGCGATGACAGGAAGCAGGGACTTGAGGAACCAATCGAGGAAGATACGGTCATCTAGTTTAATCTTGCATAAGCTACGGCGTCTACGCCACTCATGGATGTGGTCCGTGATATGGGTAGCCGTGTTTTGTCTACAAGATAGAAGGATCTCAACGCCCGCGTCATAGCGGACTGGAAATTGGAAGAACTGCAGGAAGGTCGAGGCCAGGGAAGAAAAGGTGGCGTGGGTCCCATGAGGCTGCTCAATATACCACTTGGCTGCAGAGCCAGTGAAGGTGCGCTGTAAGAGACGGAGGCGAACAGAGTCGTCCACTATGGAGTTAGAGGAACACCATAGGTGGAAAGACATGATATGGTTTTGTGGGTCCTCACCGGCCTTACCCTCGAATTTAGGGATGTCAGAGGGTAGTTTGGTAGGCATATGAGGCCACATAGGGTCGTGTCGAATAGGATCGTTGGTCAATCTGGCCAGGTCAGGTAGGTTGAGGCTAGCCATGAACGGCAAACTGGAAGAAGGCTGTGACACAGTAGTGCTGTGGACCAAATTGGGGCCAGTGCCCCCAAGTGGAGGGACAAGATTTAGGGTGGTGCCCCCAAGTGGGGGAACTGAGGTAGTGGAGGATGGTCCAGCACCACCATGGGTAGTGTGAGCCACTGATGTAGTGGGGATAGGTATTCCCGCTGTGGGAATAGGTACCGTGAGGGGAACGGTAGATGGTTGCCCCATGGAGGGCATACCAAAAACAGGTGTAGTAACTGGTGTAGTGGTGGATGTGCCACCAATGGTCCCTATGACAAATGGAGTGGAAGTCGTACCAGCCATGGGGCTAGTAGGGGCAGTATAAATAGGGTTTTCAGACTCTTCGTCAGAATCTGAGGTAAAGTAAGGTGCGTCACTATCTGGTGACGGAGACCTACGTCGCTGACGAGTGGAGTCAAGTGACAGGGCTCTAGATCTGTGATGAGTGGTATCAACGGATAATGATCGGAATCTACGACGTGTGGTGTCAAGAGAACCGTGCTGTGGGGGCTCGCCCCTGAGGCGCCGAGAGTGTCTCGGGGACTCAATGGTGACAGATGGTGTCTAAATCTCTGTGGGTTGAGGTGAGTATAAAAACAGCTCAAAAATCCTAATGCAACCGAGTGTGCAGAAGGAGAGCTAAAAAGCAAGGCACTCAGGCCAACAACCAACTCAAAACACCCACTGCAACAGTTGTGCTACAATAGGTGGAGTAACAACAAAGATGGTCAGAATACCAACAAGCAGCAGGTTTCCTAGAAAAGAAAAATGGTGGACTCACTAGACCAAAGGGAGGTAAAGGAGCATGCAAACACCTAGCTAAAAGTATTCTGACTCAACTAAACATATCCTCTGCAAGGTGATGAAATCCAAGTCAGACAATATGAGTAGGAAAGCCAAGTGGCTATGATATCCCCCTACCGGGAGGGACACCGGGTAGTCAATCCTAGAAGAATGGCAACTAAGATACCCCATTCATGACACGTCCAGAAAGGTGAATCTGCCGTTTAGTTCGTTGACCGCAATACCCCTATACAGGGATATCCCGCGAACCGCGAAAGGTAGCCCTTCGGTTACTGAATGGAGTGCGGTATTCCACTCAGGCCTCCGGAACCAGTCTCCCGACTTCAACCCTCCTAAGGGAGAGGCCCTCTGATAAACTGGTCGTGACCGTGCCAAAAAGTACTAGGGGATTTTGGTTCCCTAGTTGGACAACAACTATGTCTCAAGTGAAATAACCAAGGGGTGTTATTGGAAGCCTATCCCCCTGATCCTACCTAACTACAATGATTCTTTTGTGTTCCCCAAGCGGGGTTAGAATGTTGGTTTAGTTAGGTACTTTTTAAGGCTCACTTGATTTAATGTGACAGAGTGTGTGCTCGTGAGGTGTTGAACCCAAAAACAGAAGTGCCACAAGGGAGGGCAACTTCCAATCTATCAATAATGCTGAAATTGATTCTTTTAATTTGCAAAATTTTCTGAAATAAAAATACTGAAATTTTAAAAAGATTCTGTAAAAGGAACAGGAATTATGTTGCAGAAAGGCTGTAAGGAAGTGGGCTGCAGGTGGGACAGAGGGCTGTTCAAATGCAGAAAATATTGCAGCAAGAGGGGCTGGGCTCAAAACAGGAAAAGAGCAGAAATCAGACCGCGGGTCTGTGGCGGATCAGAACAGGCCGACCGCGGGTTTGAATGAAACAGCGGCGGTCAGGTCGCGGCTATCGGGCCAATAGTTGCAGTCGGGACGCAGGAAACAGGGGAAAAGGCACAGTCGGGTCGCGGTAAAATGGCTAACAGGCGCAGTCGGGACGCGCGAAAGAGGCAGAAAGCCGCAGTCGCGACGCAGGAAAAAGGCCGACAGGCGCAGTCAGATCGCGGCAAACAGGCTGATTAGCCACGGTCGGATCGCAGGTAACAGACTTGAATCCGCCGGCAGAGCGTCGGAAGCAGTTTGAGAGCCACGGTCAGATCGCGGGTAAAGACCTGAAAGGCGCGGTCGGGACGCGACTGCAGAGGAAAAAGACGCGGTATGCAGCGGCCGAAAGGGACAGCCGAAAGAAAAAATTTAAAAAAGGAAACCAGAAATTCGAAAACTAGGGGAGTCGCCAAAACTGTAGCTAGGGTTTTACCCCTAGCTTGTGCCAATGAGCACCTACTAAGGAGAATGGACTCCTTAGTAGCAGTTCAGTATATTAAACTAATTATGCAATAAACAAAACATTAAATTATTTCTAATACAAGCATGAAGCATAAACACCAAAATGAAAGAATGTCTTTGTATTGATGTTACCTTGAGTGTCAAGGTTGGTGAAGCCCTTTGCAGTGTCCAAGAGGATGCTCCAAGCTTCAAGAATGCTCCTTCTCCTTCTCCAAGGTTGGGAATGGGCCAAAGGTGGCTCTCAAGGTGAAAATAGTTCAAAGGTGAACTAGGGTTTCGAGAGAGATTTTGGCAGAGTAAGGGTGCTTGTGATTGTGGATATGGAATAAGGGATCTCCATCACCTATTTATAGTTTTTTGGTGGTGGAGTGCTGACCCATGGTTTTGGGGAACACATGGTTTTGGGCAGCTGTATAGGGTTTTTTCCTCCTTTTCCTCATTATTTTATATTTTTTATTCCTTTTTAGGGGATTTTTGCTATTTTTGGAGGAAAAGGGGGTTTTTTAGCCTTTTTTAGGCTATTTTGAGGGTTTTTGGCCTTTTGGAGGCATTTTAGGCCTTTTGGAGGCTTTTTAATGGGTTTTTTGGGATTTTTAATGGAAATATGGTAGGAAAATGGACAAATGAGTCATATAATGTGGTAAATGAGCTAGTGAGCACTTTTTGGGTGTTAACATCCCCCCGAGGGGAAACATATTGGAGAATATTTCTCCTCCAATGATACCTAGGAATGATATTAGGACTTGTCCTACAAACTAGAATGGTTAAGGTAGCCTCTCCATGCTTTATGGGAGGATGAAGAATCCCAGACCTCATTCAGCTCCCTATGCATGAAACTCACAGAACTGAATGCTTCTCTCGAAGTTACAAACTTGGAATACTAGTTGCAATCATGTCAATTTAGTGTGTCAAGACCTAATTCCGCTAACAATTTCATGTCTCAAGACCTAATTTCACCAAATTCTCCTCAACATGCAAGATATAATGAACATCCAAAAACATTAGGTATTTAATACACGTCAATCAGTACAGGTGAAATATGTTGCTACTACCCAAGAAAGAATTTGCACAGAAGAAGAAAGGTGATTACTTTTTCTCCCAAAACATCCCCAATTTATTTCCCTGATTTTTCTTCCCTCCCATTTTTCTTTTCTCTAAATATTTTATTCCCCAAATTCTTCCTTTCTTCAAAATTTTTTTCTTACATATAAATTTGATATTTTAATATTATATATAAATATTATGATTCACTATAATATATTTATATATTAAAAACAATATAAAAGTATTATATATTAAACCCCTAAATTAAATTAGTAATTTTTTTAATCATTTGTAATTGTGTCATTAACTATTTAGTTGAATTTTTTATTGGAGGGCTAAATTAGTCATTTTTAGTTTTCTCTAACTTAGTCATTTTTAACTTAAAAACACTCTCGTGACTAACGTTTTTAGTCACTTAGTCAAAAATACATTTGTAGTGTTATAGTGTAATTTTCCACCTTGTGAGCATCAGTATTCATTGGCCTTCACGATCCATTTTATTGACTCAGATCTATCATTCAGATCTATCATTTTCCCTCTAGGAACACACAAATCCCGATTTGTGTTCCTGTACGCTAGCTGTTCCATTATAGCCAGCGTACATGCAGGCTGTTCCACTATAGCCCACGAACACCAAGTAAAATGGTAAAAACCAATAGAAAATTACATTTTACTCCCAAAAAGCGGTCTTAGGGTGACCTTGGCCCTCCATATACCCCGAAACGACTCGATTTGACCTTTCACTTACATTTGGAGGGCTATATATTGAGCTCTTATGGTGTATGGAAGGGAGGAGAAAGAGAGAGCAAGATAACTCTAGTGTATTTTTTCCATGACTTGAGCCTACACTCATTGATCCTTGTTGTTGTGAACTCCTTATGTTCACCTACCAAAAGCCTTTCATAGTTTGAGGCACAAGTGGAGAGACCGAGTTCTTTGTTTAGATTGGTTTCGAGCAAGAGGTCGTATATTGTACTTCTTGTTATTCATTAATGGAAATACTCATTTTCTCGTCCAATTGATGTTGTGAATATTGTTAAATTACATTGGGTTATATTTGCTTATGATATCATGGATCATACTATTGATTATGCTAATGTCTTTCACATGTTATATGCACTTGCTTGTACTTGTTGTTGAGACTAATCTGCAAGTTCAAGTGTAGAAGTTGAAAGCTCAACGGGGATCTACTTCGAACATCTGGTTGAAGGTTGGTCTTTTCTCCATTATCTTTGCATTGCCATTTATATAGCATTGCATTGGGAATTGAGTTATTTTTTGGTAGTCAGGTGTCTATTGTGGTCTACCCCAATCCATAGGAATGTTTCTCCATAATAAGTGCAGGAATCTATAAGTTATGGAATATGAAGGGGGAGATCTAATAACAGAGGTAGAGGAAGAAGTTTTTCTATAGGTGGACGCAGCAGTAGTCCTACAAATATTGGTGGTAGAAGTTAAAATCAAAATTCTAATTAGCCAAGTGGCTAGAGATTTGATAAATTATGAATACAATGCCACTATTGCAAGCAATGTGGACAGTGTGCATATGAATGCAAGACGAAACAACATGACCAAAACAAGTAAGGTGAAACCGAGTCAAGCAACACTAGTACTTCCACTAGCACAATGTTTATGGAAAGCACTTCCCCATTTGGATGTAATTTTGTCCAAGAAAATCCATGTGACATATGGTACATAGATTCAAGTTGTATCAATCATATCACAGGAAATCCAAATCTATTTTCTACACTAGATAAATTAGTTTAAACTGATGCCACACTTGGTAACAATATCCAAGTTACTATTTTGGGAAAAGGTACAGTTGATATTCTAACCAAAAAGGCGGAGCATAAAATTATACCTGATGTATATTATGTCGCATGCCTAAAGCATAATTTAATGAGTATTGAACAACTCTTGCAAGAAGGCTACAAATTGTATATGGAAAACAATCATTGTGTAATTATGGACAAGTATCCAAGCAATCAGTTCATAGCTAAGGTACAAATGACAAGCAATCACTTGTTTCCCTTAAGAATAAGGCCTCATATGAAGGGAAAAATTGTGCAAGACATAAATAATGCATACTCTCGAGTTGCATTTAAACCAGAAAGTAAAGAAACAGGTAAGAACTATTCCAAGGAAGAAAAAGACAGTTGTACATAAATATAAGCCGCATTTTAGTCAAAGGTTTGGGATGAGTCCTAGCTATTGAATTTTAGATTTGGACATTTAAATTTTAGTGGGTTGCAACTACTACATATGAAGAATATGGTGAAGCGTTTTCCATTGATTAAAAAAACTGAAAGTGTGTGAAGGTTGTATTTTTGGTTAACAACATAGAGTATCATTTCAAGTTGGAAAGTCAAATAGAGCGTGCGCACCACTTGAAATTTTGCATTTAGATATTTGTGGGCGAATGAAAACACCATCTATAGGTGGGTACAATTACTTTCTCACATTTATTGATGATTTTACAAGAAAAACTTGGGTCTATTTCTTGAAAGACAAATTTGATGTGTTTGGCTTCTTTCAACAGTTCAAGGCACTTGTGGAGAAGCAAAGTGGCTATTACATCAAAGGCTTAAGGACTGAAAGAGTCGGTGAATATATTTCAAAATATTTCTTAAATTTTTCGTAAAACTCATGGCATACACAAGCAATTTACTGCACGCTATACACCTCAACAGAATGGTGTTGCGGAGAGGAAGAACCAAACCATTATGGAAATGGTGCACAGCATGCTGGCATCATAACAATTTTCAAATGAATATTGGGATGAGGCAATAGAAAATGATGTATACATCATGGATAGGTGTCCAACGAAGAGTGTGAAGAACAAAGTTCCTCAAGAGGATTGGACACGTATGAAACATAGTGCCTCTCATTTAAAAGTTTTTGGGTGTGTCCATATGCACATAGTCCAGATGATATGAGAAATAAATTAGATAACAAGGGACATAAATGTATATTTGTTGGTTATTCAAAAGATACAAAAGCATACAAATTGTATGATCCCATAACCAAAAATGTCATGATCATCAGTGATGTTCAGTTTATGGTTTGTGGAAAATGAAGCATGGGATGGAAGTGTAGAAAAGACTCTAAAAATTATAGATGTTTTCCCTCATGAAGACATGGTAGATGAAGTGGTTCAAATACAACATACATGAAAAATTGTTGCACCATCCACTCCTAGAACTACATCACACGTTGCAACAAAAACTACTATGCCACTTGCCACAACACAAGCTACAGTTCCTTCAAGTATACCAAGAGTGCAACAAACTCCAGCAAGCATTCCAAGTAACTCTGCATCTATAGATCAAACTTTAGCAAGCCCGCAGCCACGAAAAACAAAAAGTTTACATGAGTTGTATAATGTTGATACAACAAATTCATTTTCAGTTTTTGCATTGTTTTCTCAAATAGATGATCCACTAAACTTTGAAGAAGATGTTAAAAATGATGTATGGGTGCAAGCCATGGATGAGGAAATTGAATGCATTGAAAATAATCAAACATGGGAATTGATAGATGCACCTAAAGACAAGGATGTAATAAGTGTAAAATGGATTTATAAAACCAAGCAACATGATGATGGGAATGTGCAGAAGCACAAGGAAATAATAGTTGTAAGGGGTTTCACACAGTAGCCCTGTATAGATTTCAATGAAACATTTGCACCTATTGTGTGAATGGACACAGTCGAAAAAATTTTGGTCATTGCTGCCCACAACAAATGGCATGTTTATCAAATGGATGTTAAGTAAGCATTTCTAAATGGCTAGAGGAATAAATATATGTGGAAAAACCTTAAGGTTGTGAGATTCCATGACGAGAAAATAAGGTATGCAAGTCAAAGAAGGCTCATTATGGATTAAAACAAGCTCCTAGAGCTTGTTACAATCGCATTGTCTCATATCTCATTCAAACTGGATTTCAAAGAAGTGATTGCGAGCCAACACTATACATCAAAACTAACAAGAACGGTAATATGTTAATTACTTGTTTGTATGTGGATGATCTAATCTTTACCGGTGATCTTAGTGGAGATGATTTTAAGTGAGCCATGAAAGATGAATTTGAAATGACTTATTTGGGGCTTATGAAATATTTTTTGGGCATTGAAGTCCATCAATCCAATGATGGTATATTATTTCACACTCCAAGTATGCACATGAAGTCTTGAAGAGATTTAATATATGTTAAATTTCAAAGCTACCATAACACCTGTCATAACAAGATTGAAATCAACCAAGGAGGATGAGGGATCAAATGTTAATCCTACGTTGTTCAAAAGGTTGGTTTGATGCCTTATGTATTTGATAGACACAAGGCATGATATTATGTATGCAATTAGTCTTATTTCAAGGTTTATGGAGTCCCCAAAAGACTCACATTGGTAGGCACATAAAAGAATTTTGAGGTATGTGAGTGGCACAAAATATTTTGTATTTTGTATTCTACTTTAGAATATTATAGACTTATTGGATATACTGATAGTGATAGTGGAGGTAGCATAGATGACAAGAAAAACACATCTAAGTATACTTTTCATTTTGCTACAAGCAAAGAAACAACCCATTGTGACTCTTTCTTTAGTAGAAGGAGAGTATGTTGCAGCCACAAGTGTTGGTTGTCAAAATGTTTGTATGTGCAGGATGTTGAAAGATTTGTCGTAGGGTAAAAAAACCCACGCCAATATAGTGCAACAACAACTCATCCATTGCATTGTTAAAGAATTATGTGTTTCACAAGAGAACCAATCATATTGATACAAGGTATCATTTTATTAAAGAATTGGTAAATAAGAAAGATATTTGTTTAGCATTTTGCAGGTCTAAAGATGAGTTGGCACACATTTTCACAAAACTATTGACATGGGACAAATTCAAGTATATGTGAAGTTGTTTAACTATAACTTGTTTTGAAAACATTGTGCTCAATAAATTTTATTATGCAGTGCAATGAAGTTATTATGCAGTGCAATGAAGGTGGTACAACTCAATGTTCTATTGTTGAAAAATGTTTTGATGAAATTTTTGTTTAACCATCCTCCATTCAAAAATTTAAATGTTTTCTTTAATGTTTCTCTTTAGCTTCTGAGAGAAGCCACTATTAAATCTTTGTATATTTAGATAAACAATGATTTACATAAATTTTTAATGTGTAATGTGTTAAAGTGAGAGAAGTCTTTGTATATTTAGATAAGCAAAGATTTAGATAAAGTTTTAATGTGTAGTGTGTTAAAGTGAGAGAAGTCTCGGAGAGCTCAAACTCCTAGTGTCAAATTGTTGAGAGCTCAAGCTATGTGTAACCCAACCTAGAATATTTACTTCATATGTTTAATATAAAAAATATGTCATATCTCACATTTCTTTTTCTTTATGTTAGAGATGTGAATGTCATTGATATATTCTTAGTTTATAAAGCATAATTATAATTTAATTTAGGTGAGTTTTATTATAAAGCCTAAAAATTTTAGTGCCAAAAATTCCCACACATATATAATATATTGGGTGTGTAATTTAGACTAAAGCCAACCTTAATTTGAATGGAAAAACTATCTATCCACCACAAAAAGTGCATGGAAAAACTATCTATCCACCACAAAAAGTGCATGTTTAAGATTGCTTCCAAGCTCACCTTCTCACCCTTGAGCTCTCACCCTCTTAGTGCTCCCTAATTTAAGACTCTTTAAGGCTTTTATATCTCGCGGTGATTAATATTTTTAATGTAGCAGTAAAATTTCTTTTAATAAATATCAGCCTTTAAAATGTCGCTTCATAACTGACGACATAACTCAGCATTTATGTTACTCGTACAGCCTTCCTGTGCGACAAAGAAAGACAACTTTACACACAGTTGAAATATTTTCTATGATCGATATCCGTTGACTTCGGTAATATTTATTTTATCTTTACTGAAAGAATGAACGATATTTCAGAGATTCTAGGTGTTTTCTGTTGTGTGTCCTGAACTGATATGGGAATTTCTTGATGCGCCCATGAAAGAAGAACGACAGCGAAAATTAGAAAACCAGAGGAACTTAAAGAACAAAGCAAATCGAAAAAATTGATGTAAGAGGTTGCGAAAAGAAGGATATAAAGATTTACTTTATCACATTGTAAACCAGACTTGATAACCATTTGTGGCATGATTTTGTAAAAGTGTAAAAAATATAACTTTCTGTAATTAAAATTGTGGAGGAGTGATACTTTTGCCTCCGTACTGCTGTAATAAGTAGTTATTGACTGCAAAACTTCTTATTTAAGGATATTCCTGTGCAGTGCGTTCAGAAGAAGAGTCTAAGCCGTTTGTGGAATTTACGCTGATCAAACGAGTCTCGTTGAATCGCGGGAATTGAGTCACAGGATGTCGAAGGAAGAAGATCAGATCCCATGTCCCCTACCTTTACATATGTTATCTCTCAATCACGTTTCATTAGTTTGCAAATCTGTCACAGTTTCCACAAATTTCTACGAGAATGTTCTTGGATTTCAGCTTGTGAAGAGGCCATCTTCATTCGATTTTGTAGGAGCTTGGTAAGTATTTGCATCGACGTGATGAATCAGAAAACACTATTCTTTGCATCTAATATAATATATAAATGTTGCTTCTGACAGATCTAGAACATATTATTATCTGTGGTCTAGGTTATTCAATTACGGTATGGGGATACATCTCTTGCAGTGCAAGTCTTTGGCTGATCTTCCTAAGAAACCTGAGATCAATCCAAGAGATAACCATGTCTCTTTTCAGGTTTACTTTAAAGTCCCTTGCTCACCTATGAGAGATTACTGTTATTAATCTTGCAGGATATTGTGCTTCATGTTATAGTTGTGCTTATAACTGTTGTTTATGCCCTGCAGTGCCCAGATCTGTTTTTAGCGGAAAAGAGACTGCAAGAAATGGACATAAAATACAAAAAATGTGTTGTGAAAGAAGAAGGATTGTACAAGGACCAGCTTTTCTTCCATGATCCTGATGGTTACATGATCGAGATCTGCAACTGTGAGAATCTTCCTGTTATTCCTGTGCAATCCACCTCTCTGCGGTATACTTTACCTCAATCTAACAATAAATTGAAGCGACAAGACTCAGAAATTGCTTTGGTTCCACTGAATGTTCCTACAGCACAAATGGACTTCCCTCCTTTGAGTAAGCTATTCACCTGAACTGTTACTGTTAGAACAGTAAGTTTAGGTTTATTTTAGTCAGGATACCATGTATTTATTTGTAGGTTTCCTTGATTCTAAAGCAGTATAGAAGTTCTTTTTCCATCTATCTTTTGTATCTAGATTTTTCTCCTCCCTCCCTGTTTCAACTACTAGGGGATTGTCAATTTTTCTACTGAAAAGAGGTAACTATCATTATGTATATGTCACAATGGTTTATCCTGAACGGCTTCCCTGCTCTTCCCTCAAGTCGATTCTTACATGTAAATCCTTTGTTGACCTGTGATGAACAGAAAAGGAGATCGAAGCCACTGGATCAAAGAGTCACTACACATCAGATGCACTGGATCATAAAAAACCTTTTTTTCTTGACATTATGGATTTTTATCTCTAATGGCCAGAGATAACCAGAGATCTTCCCTTGAATGCCAAATAATATGCATGGTAGAAAAATAAGGGATCTAGGTAATTATTCTGTTATTCAATTTATCCGTATGACAGAATAATGCATATTGGGATTATAGCTTTCTACTGTACTATGTCGCTGCTGATTTGAAGTGTATACGTTGTCTGGATCTGTGTCAAAGCTGCTTTCAAGTAATTCATATACTTTAGCTTTGCATTCTGCTGAAATGGGTATGTGAAAATCTAGCCTCTGTACAAAGCAGATATAGAAAAATCTCAGCCTTTCAGATTTCAATAATGTGGATTTCTTGCTATCATTTATCAGATAGCAAATTCTGCTCTGATCAGGGATCAAATGATAAAATTTGAATGCAGGGTACGTTTTTCAAGAGTTATTATCTATTTAACTCTTCTATTAACATGTTTTTTAATTTGAAAAGAAAATAGAAGATCCGATATGATGGTATTCTGAATATAACTCTTGTTGTTAATATTGAAATATAAATTCAGTGTATTACAATGGTTTGAGACAAAGACTAGAGAATGGTTTTTTAAACAAACCAATACCATATAAATATGAAAGGAAACAGTCTAAAACCTAATCTATAATTATGTAATTTTAAAAGTTTAAGAGATCATTTTAAAAACTATTCTGTAAGTATATATAATGATTGTCATTTTCATGAAATCTTAAGATAAATTATATGGTAATGTATGTTTATTTTGGAGTAATTAAAAGAAAATTTGATAAGGTTTAGATATTTTAAAATTGAAAATTATATATATAATTTAATTTAATTTAATCTTTATAAAACTATTTATATCTAGTCTTACTATTATATTAATGTTTAATATTCCGTTAAAATTATTTATATCTACTCTTACTGTTATATTAACGTTTAATATTCAGTGAACATTAATTGATTTTTTGAAATTTTAAATCTTTAATTTTAATAATATGTTTTTATTATTAAGAAAATGTGTACAGTAGAAATATTTTCAGTTTTCAAATTTTTAAAATATATTTATTAGAAATTTATAAATAATTTGAATTTAAATATATTAAAAATAAAAATACATAATTTAAGTATATTCGAGAATACTAAATTATTTAAGAATTCAAAAACATTTAATACTATTGTAAAAAAAGACAACAACCTATAATCCAACAACAACATTAAATACCTAGTCCAACAACAACATTAAATACCTAGCTGTTGAATGCAACCCTACACTAACAAAACTCTTGAATACACCCCGAACACTTCAAATTTGGTCCACAGCTCTGACTTAACTTAGCACTGCATTTATTTTTGTCCATGGTTCTGGCTTAACTCAGGACTGCATTTATTTTATTCTTTTAGGCCAGAAGGAAATTTGGTCAAACAAAGTAAGGATAGAGATAAACTTGATTATTTTATTAACCATACTCACTACCCACTTTCCTCTTCTATGAAATGGAAATCCCACGGTTTCCTAATTTGTTAATAACTAATTTCGTATATTTTTTTTCCATTTTTTTTAAAAAATTAGTCATATATATATATTATTTTGTGGAATTTGTATAATCCAATTGTAATAATTATATTTGACTATGCTAAATTAATTTATACATTTAAAAATAAAATTTAAACTTTTCCAAATTTAAAATTTTCTAAATTTCTTTTACATAATTTCCAAAAACACTACTCAAAAGTCCAAAACCCTAAATTAAAATCAATATAAGAAGTTAATCAAACAAAAGAAAGATATAAATAAAGGTGAGTACATTATCAGTTATACTAACTTTCCTCTTCTATGAAAAGGAAATCCCACCGTTTTTTAATTTGCTAATTATATAATGGATATTTATATCTTAGAATTTATGGTGGACAATCATCTATGTTTTTCCTAGATTGAAGGAGGAGAAGATTTGATTGATGCATAGATAATGCTAGACAAGCCATTAACCAAAAAAATAAAGGTCATAAACAACACACGATTACAACTATATCTCTTCATTCCACATAATAGATAAAAAGAATTCACAACTTTTTAGGTTTATGTTTCATATTTTAGATTCTGTATGAATTAGGTTTCAGTTTTGCACTTTCTTCTCGTAACTATTATTGGATTGCCATACTTTTGACACATTTTCTCCACTTTATTTTTTTAATATTATTTATTCGATTGCTATCTTTACTTTTCACACATATTTCCCACTTTATTTCTTAAAATATTATTTTAATTAGTGTGAAATATTTTCCAATGGATTTGATTTCTATATGTTGAACGTATTATTTATTCGATTGCTATCTTTACTTTTCACAGATATTTCCCACTTTATTTCTTAAAATATTATTTTTAATTAGTGTAAAATATTTTCCAATGGATTTGATTTCTATATGTTGAACGTTTTTATATATTATACCTTAATTATCAAATCAGTTTTTACACTGTTTGTTCTTGTTTTTATCCTCTTTGTTCTTGTTTTTATCCTCTTCAGTTTTTACACTGTTTGTTCGTGTTTTTATCCTCTTGGGTATAAACCTATTTTGAAAGAAAGGTGTCATACTCGTATTTTTTAACTTTTAAACACGATAATAAGTGTTTTTACACACACTTTGAGCTAGTTTCATGTATTTTAACATAACATTTTCCAATGTGAATCTTTGTTATAATGTATCTATTTTGCAACATTAAAAATGCTCTCCACCTTCCTTGTAAGTCTTTTCGTCATGGCTCACCTAGAGTGATTTGTGGATGGAACTTTTTCAACTCTTAAACAAGATATAATCAAGTGTTTTTACACATACTTCGAGCTAGTTTCATATGTTTCTACATATACTTATCCCATAATTCACATGATCCCATAATTCACATGGATCCATAAAGGAGTATTGGAGTTATGTATGTTTGGAAGAAGCAACAAAACATTTTCTAGTGTCAACCTTTGTTGTAATGTATTTATTTTGCAACACTAAAAATGCTCTCCACCTTTGTTGTAATGTATCTATTTTGGAACACTAAAAATGCTCTCCACCTTCCTTGCAAGTATTTTCCTCATTACTCACCTAAAATGATTTGTGGCTTTTTGTTCTTCCTTTATCCAGAAGGCTAATATCTTAGTTTTTCTTCTCATATACTAATTCATCCTAACCTTCGTGAAAAATGACTGTAAGGAATTTATGTGAATCCCTCTTTAGACCTTTCATGTTTTTATGGACATTCTTTTATCTTATGTATGTAAAGAAAAAGTAGTGTTTGAGAGAGGGGGAAACCTTATGGCACCCAGATCTCACAATTGATGCTCTTAGAAATGTTAATTTTTTTTATCTTAATGCAGAATTACAGTAGTACTTGAAATAATGAATAGTCATACGCATAAGAATTCACACGAGACACGGTATTTATCCTCGGGAAACCCTGTAGTACTTGAGGGAGAAAACCCGAGAAAAATCTTCCTTAGAATATTGATAGATAACAGAGAATGTCTTTACAATAAGCAAACTACATCAAGCACCCCTAGTGCAATGCGAGAGAGAAATACCAAGCATCCTAGGTGCAATATTAGAGCAAGAAAGAAGATGGAAGAATAGAACTCAGAATAATATCTTGCACAAAGAAAAGTGCATTTCCTTCAAGAGAGAAGAGAATTCACTCTCACATTGAATTCATCAATCCTGTATGATATATATATATATATATATATATATATATATATATATATATATTCTTCTCATGCTTCAGCTTCTATTTTTATCTTCTGACTTGAGGATGAACTCGTCCTCGATATGTATGCTAGAACAATTAGTTAGGTGGCTAACTTAAGTGTCATCATGCAAGTGTCATTTTTAGTTTAACTCAAGTGTCATCATGCAAGTATTGTAAATCAAGTGTCACAACTCAAGTGTCGTCATGCAAACACTTAGTTAACTAGGTCTTCTTTGTTATCACTTACTGAACTCTTTTAACTGAAGTCTTTATCATCACTGAAGTGAGAAAATTGAATTCTCTCTTAAATCTTATCACATCTTATCTTTATCTCTTGTCTTATCTGCATGGTCCACATGTGCCAACGTAATTAATTATCATATAAAATAGATTAAGGAGATTTTTCCAATGATGTGATCATCTTGTTCTACTATCATTCCAAGTGGTCATATGATAAAGTAATTCACTCTAGAGGTAGCCAATATCTAGAGGAGACTTAATATCTTAATCATGGTTAGTAGTACATCACACACCATACATGATTCAACATGCAAAACATTACCTCAAAACATGAGGAACCACATCAAAACATGAGGATCTGTCTTGAGACACAAGACCTTAGCCTTGACAAGCAAGATTGTACAACACGATCACTTTGACATACAAAGCACTTAACTCAACACATTAGGCTTAACCTTTACACATAAGGCTTATTCATTCTTCAGTCCAACTCAAGAATCTACTCCAAGTTTCCTAAGTCCAGCTCAGGCTCCCTAAGGAACTACCTTGACACATGAGACTTAATACTAGCGCACAAGATTGGATTTAAGAATGACTCAAGATGTTGTAACTTTAAAACTCCCTCTCAGTGATGGAGGCATTCTCTTCCATGCCAAGCTTGTCTTGGAAGTACCTATACATTGTAACAGACAGAGGCTTAATCAACATATCTGCTGTCTGCTCATTGGTAGTAATGTATTGAAGTCTTATGGTACCCCTCTAGACCATGTCTCTAGTGTAGTGGTACTTTATCTCAATGTGTTTCGATCTGTCATGAAACACATGCTTTTTTGAGAGCTTGATGCAACTCTGATTGTCAGAGCGAATGACAGTAGTCTCAAGCTTTTCACCGGACAACCCATTAAGTAGCTTCCTAATCCATACAACTTCTTGACATGTGGTAATAGCTACAATAAAATATGCTTCTGTAGTACTCTGGGCTATAGAGCCCTACTTCCTATTGGACCAAGAGATCATAGTTCATCCCATGCTAAAAAAAATCCAGATGTACTCTTTCGGTCCACAATACTACCACCCCAGTTAGATTCAGCATAACCAAGTAGAATCACTCCTCCACAGGAAGCATATATGAGTCCATGAGCAATAGTACCTTGAAGGAATCTAAGCACATGCTTGGAAGCAACCTAATGTCCATGACTTGGTTTAGACATGAACTGAATCAACATACTCACTGCATAACATATGTTTGGTCTACTATGTATCAAATACATCAAGGAACCAATGATCTGTCTATACATGGTAGGATCCACTAGATCTAATATGGAATCTGACTCATGTAGTTTCTTCAAATTATAAATCATTGGTATAGACACATATTTACAATCCATCATACCAAACTTGTGCAACACATCAATTGTATACTTTCCTTGAGAGAGAAAGATCTCATATTTCCTTTTCCAAACTTCCAGACCATCAAAGTAGTGCATAAGACCCAAGTCTTTCATTTCAAACTCAGAAGTGAGCTCCCTCTTGCATCGAGCTATATGTTGTTCCTCTCCTGTAAGGAACAAGTCATCAACGTAGAGAACCAATATCAGTGGTTGGTTCTTCACAAACTTGAATTAGAGGTTGGGGTCAACTTCGCTTTTGGAGAAGCCTAGCCTTTGAAGATATATGTCAATCCTTGGATACCAAGCTCTTGGGGCTTGATTAAACCCATACAAGGATTTCTTAAGTTTGCATACATGGGACTCATTCCCATGAACTAAAAACCCCTCAGGTTTTTGTATACATATACTTCTTCCTCAACTTCACCATTGAGAAAGGAAGTCTTCACATCCATATGGTGAAGTTTCCACCCCAGAAATTAATCAAGGGAAATTATGGATTGAATAGTAGTGTACCTAGCCACAAGAGAGAATTTATCATCATAGTCTATTCCTTCTTTCTGTGAGAAGCCACAAGCCACTTGGAAGTTATTATTGAATTATTGTGAGGCACCTGCAACAATTAATTAACAAGAATGCACGAAATAGTAGAAATGACAGAACTCGGAATCACTTTTGTATTGATCACAGGCCACTTCGAGGGGGCAACCTCCTTTGAGCAAGCTCAATACAAATAACTTCACGGTGCCTTCATAGGTCTCAACACACACTTATATACTAATTCTAGGCGCCAATACTATGGGTCGAAACCATGGGCCGTTACAAACTATGGATTAACAATACTACGGGCGGCTTACAAAGCATATGCGCCAACAACAATAACACAAACTATTGATTAACAAATACTACGGGACGACTTACAAAGCATATGCGTCCAACAACAACATACTAACAAAGTAAAGACATGGGTTCCTAACATCCCCTCCCCCTTAAAAAAAGCTTTGTCCTCAAAGCTTTAGATGTGGAAATTGTTGTTGAATCTGAAGGAGTGGTTCCCATGTAGCATCCTCTGGTTGCATGCCGTGCCACTGAATTAAGACCTCTGTGATAGAACGAGAGCGAAGCTGACGCGTGCGCCGATTGAGGATGGCCTCTGGCTCCAAAAGGATGGATCCTTCATTATCCAATTCGGGTAAAATCGTTTGGCCGCTGATGTTGGTGCCAAGAACTTTCTTCAGACAAGAGACATGAAAGACTGGATGAATGCGGGAAGAAGGAGGAAGTTCCAATTTATAAGCAACGGACCCAATCCTCTGAAGAATCCGATATGGCCCATAGAACTTTGGAGCGAGCTTATGACGCCCTTTGAGTTTCAAGGAGGATTGTTTGTACGGCTGGAGACAAAGAAAAACCATATCGCCGACTTGAAAAGTGCGCTCCGAACGGTGCTGATCAGCTTGTTGCTTCATGCGATTTCTTGCCATGTGAAGATTGTCCCGCAAAATGTGAAGAATCTGATCGCGGGTGCGAAGGACCTTGTCAACTTCCTGAACTGGTGAACTGGTGGGGGTGTATGGAAGAAGAGCTGGAGGTGCCTGACCGTATACTGCTTCATATGGGGTCATTTTAGAGGCAGTATGGTAAGAGGTATTGTACCACCATTCAGCGAGAGGGAGCCACTTTGCCCACTGATGTTGTTGTTCTGAGGTGAAGCAATGAAGATAAGTTTCCAAGCATTTATTGACAATTTCAATCTGACCATCTGTTTGTGGGTGATACCCTGAACTCATCTTCAGTTTGGTGCCAGTGTGGCGAAATAGTTCTGTCCAAAAATGACTAGTGAAAGTCGCATCACGATCTGAGACAATGGAAGAAGGGATGCCATGAAGACGAAAGATCTGGTCCATAAAAATTTGAGCGACAGAGGAGGTTGTATAGGGATGGCTGAGAGCGCAAAAATGACTATATTTGGAGAGACGATCAACCACAACGAGAATCACTCTCTTCCCGCCAGATTTAGGGAGCCCTTCAATGAAATCCATAGAAATATCTGTCCAAATCCATGTAGGTATGGGAAAGGGTTCAAGAAATCCTAGAAGGAGTGTTGTTCACCCTTGTTGCGCTGACATGTATCACATTCGGCCACCATCTGTTGAATTGTCCTTTTCATGCCCTACCAAAAGAAGTTACGCCGTGCTCGTTCATATGTTTTGAGGAACCCAGAGTGCCCGGCCGATGGAGAAGCATGGAGTTCATAGAAGACATCTTGTTGAAGATCTGTGCTCTGGGGCAGCACCAGACGACCCTTGTATCGCAGAGAAGCACCATCCCAAGAGTAATGTGGGACAACCGAAGGATTGTTGGTCAAGCGTTGGATGATCTGAGATAAGGAAGAGTCATTGACGTAACCCTGTTGAACAGATTGCAACCAATTTGGAACAGGCATAGAAATAGCTGAAAGAGAACCTTGGGCATCAAATGTGCGAGAAAGAGCATCTGCCACAATATTGTCTTTACCCTTCTTGTAATAGTCATAAACCATGAGTTTACTAACCCATTTTTGTTGTGCCGGGGAGGAGACACGCTGGTCCAAGAAATATTTCAGACTCTGGTGATCAGTCTTGATGCAGAAATGATTCCCTAATAGGTATGGATGCCACTTCTGTACTGCATGCAAAATAGCCATCATTTCCTTCTCATAGGTAGAGGCAGCTAAATTCTTACCTGAAAGGGCTTTGCTGGTGAACGCGATGGGGTGTTCATCTTGAAGGAGAACAGCACCAAGTCCATTGCCGCAAGCATCACTCTCAATAGTGAAGGGCTTGGAAAAATCGGGCATAGCTAGCACAGGTGTAGTACACATAGCTTGTTTTAGTTTGTCAAATGCACACTGAGCATCAGGTGTCCATGTAAAAGCATCTTTTTTTAATAGAGCAGTTAATGGAGCTGCAATCTTCCCATAATCCTTGACAAACTTGCGGTAGTAGCCAGTCAACCCCAAAAAACCACGAAGGCTCTTGAGTGTCTGAGGAGGTGGCCAATTGTTCATGGCCTCGATTTTGGCAGGATCCACGCGAACCCCTTGTGCTGAGATAATGTGCCCGAGATACTCAACTTCCTTTTGTCCAAAAACACATTTAGACTGCTTGGCATGGAGATGATGGTCAGAGAAAAGTTGCATGACAAGATCCAGATGTTGGAGATGGTCATCCCATGTTTTACTGTAGATGAGGATATCATCAAAGAATACCAGAATGAATTTTCGCAAGTAGGGTCGAAATATTTTATTCATTAAGGCCTGGAATGTGGAAGGAGCATTAGTGAGGCCAAAGGGCATGACCAAAAACTCATAATGGCCATCATGTGTGCGAAAAGCTGTTTTAGGAATATCATCCTCATGAACCCGAATTTGATGATACCCAGAACGAAGATCCAACTTGGAGAAAAAGTGAGCCCCATGAAGCTCATCAAGAAGCTCATCAACAACAGGAATTGGAAACTTATCCTTGATGGTGAGGTGATTAAGTGCTCGGAAGTCAATGCAGAGGCACCATGACCCATCTTTTTTGCGGACAAGAATAACTGGAGAAGAAAAGGAACTAGTGCTTGGGCGAATAATACCTTGCTTCAATAAGTCCCGAACGAGCATTTCAATCTCCGTTTTTTGGTGAAATGGGTAGCGATAGGGTCTGATGTTGGGAGGAACGCTGCCAGGAAGGAGCTGAATACGATGTTCTTCTGGCCTGGAAGGTGGTAATCCCACTGGTTCAGCAAAGACACCAGTATATCGATCCAGAATTTGTTGTAGATCCAAAGGAGTAGTGGAGACCGCTGATGGTTGCATCTGGATGGAATGGATCTGAGCGATGACACCATGTGAACTCTTCTTGAGGAGTTTTTCCATGCGATGTGAACTGATGATGCTGAGAGAACCTGGTTGTAATCCTGTCAATGTGTGTTTGTGTCCATTGACGGAAAACTGCATCCAAAGTTCGACAAAATCCCATAAGATAGGGCCGAGTGTGCGTAGCCATTGAGCACCCAAAACCACATCACATCCGCCTAAAGGAAAGGAAAACATGTCCGAGCGCAAGATATAATCTCCCATAGAGATACGCACATTTCGACACTTCCCTTTGCAAGGTAAGGTGCCCCCATTGGCAATCATGACTTCAAAGTTGGAGCAAGGATGGATAAAACAATCAGCTTGTTTGGCGATCCGAGGGTCAATGAAATTATGAGTGCTACCAGAATCAATGAGGATTGTAAGAGGAAGCTTCTTGAAGTAACCCCTGACTCGTATTGTTTGGGGGGTGGTGATTCCAGCTAGAGCATGGAGAGATATCTCTGGCTGGTTATCCTGAGATGGAGGGTCACTAGGCGGTTCCTGACTGTCGACCGGAGCATCCAATGTTTCTGGATCTTCGTCACCCATTTCAGAGGCAGGCGGAGACTCCACATCCAGGAGATAGAGCTTTTGCTGAACACATCTATGTCCCCGAGTGAATTTCTCATCACAATTATAGCAAAGCCCCTTTTCTCGACGTGCTTGCATCTCTGTTTCAGACAAACGCTTGATAGGAGTCGGTCGAGGAGCATGCGGTATAGGTGGTCGCTGAGAACCCATATTTCGGAAGGGAACAAAAGTGGGCTTGGAGCGTTGTTGGGATGCAAGCTTGTCTTCTGCCAACTTAGCCAACCCGAGTGCTTCCATCATTGTGTTGGGGAAGAACATTTTGACCTCAGAGCGAATGGCATCCTTTAGACCACTGATAAAACAACTCCGGTAAAATTCATCAGACAATCCTTCGGTGTGGTTGGCTAGATTCTCAAATTCGGTTTGATACTCTCTCACAGTGCCAGTTTGGAGAAGTTTAGTGAGGGCTCCTGTGAAGTCATCAAAAGCACTAGGACCAAATCGTTGCAAAAGGAGCTGGCAAAAGTCTGTCCAGTTGGGCTCTGGATGAGCCTTGATGTACCAGCGGTACCATTGAAGAGCTTCCTGTTCCAAATGAAAGGATGCCAGTGGAACTTTGTTGACATCAAAAGTATTATGCAGACTGAAATACTGTTCTGCACGATAGATCCATCCAGTTGGATCGGTACCATTGAAGCGAGGAAAATCAAGCTTCGGACCACAGAAAATGCTGGAAGCAGAGAACCCATTGTCTACTGAAGAATCGGACTGTCGTTTGTTGTTCATAGCTGAATGTTCAAGATGGAGACCAAGAAATTTTTCATCCAGATCCTGGAGTTTGGCTTGGATGGCTGCAAGTGCTTCCTCCATGGTTTTTGCTCCTACACGGGTGACAACCATAACCAGGATTTTTTTTTTTTTTTTTGACTGGGTAGGAAAACAAAAACAAGAACTACTTCAGTAAGGGAAAATTTGGATTTGGGAAAAAATCAGAAGGGTAATTGGGATTTGATTAAATTTTGGACACTGTTGGATAGATAGGGAAGCAAAAATGAGGATTTCAGAAGTGGGGTGAAAGAACGGGAAAATTTGGCAGAGGGGAACAAAGAAGTAGAATTTAGAAAGGAACTTTGTGGTAAAATTTGAAGGTGATTGGGTGAAATCTGAGGAAGTTATGGCAAACCCTAAAAATAGACAAATGTGGGATTTCGGGCTTTGGGAAGGGGAATTGAGGATAGGTTCCTCAGGACTGAAATATGCAGAATGGGAGGACAGGGGTTCCCTGAAAATTTCAAGGGAAACAGAGTAAAAATAAGGGAGATATGGAGAAAATACTAAATTTTTTTATCTCAGACTGGAGCGGCTACGGCTCGAAAGAAATCTGGAACAGTGCCGAATGGACTGAAAACGGATGAATCTGGAATGGCTTGCAAAATAGATCTGAAACGGCGCAGCAGTGATCGGCAATAGTTCAGTTGAAAGTAGATATGGACCCCAGGTATGTGCGGCTTCCTAACAGTTCACGGGTTTCACTCGGCCACCAATGCTGTCTGACGGCTTGCGTATTGGGGAAATACCCCTCACTTCACGGCTCAGGTAAAACTAATAACCGCTTTGCCACAAACGAAAGCTCTTGGTTTACCTCATGGGTGGGAACTAGTCAATCAGGTAGGGGTCGTTTCCCTTTTCCCTGGCAGGTCCTCTCAATGGGCCAGCTACTTCGGGGTTCCTGTGGTACTCCTCACAATGAGTTTTAGGACTTATGCCCAAGTACTTCCCACAGTTAAGAAGATGGGGATTATTCCCAAATCCGAACCTGCAACAGATGCGAAAAAAAAATTGGCAGAAATTTCACCCAGCGAGCCCAAGAAAGTGCTCTGATACCAGATGTGAGGCACCTGCAACAATTAATTAACAAGAATGCACGAAATAGCAGAAATGACAGAACTCAGAATCACTTTTGTATTGATCATAGGCCACTTCGAGGGGGCAACCTCCTTTGATCAAGCTCAATACAAATAACTTCACGGTGCCTTCATAGGTCTCAACACACACTTATATACTAATTTTAGGCGCCAATACTATGGGTCGAAACCATGGGCCATTACAAACTATGGATTAACAATACTACGGGCGGCTTACAAAGCATATGCGCCAACAACAATAACACAAACTATTGATTAACAAATACTATGGGACGACTTACAAAGCATATGCATCCAACAACAACATACTAACAAAGTAAAGACATGGGTTCCTAACAATTATGTTGGGAACCTGTTTCAACCCTTCTCTTTTCATTGTTAGTATATTGTTGTTGGACGCATATGATTTGTAAGTCGTCCGGTATTATTATATGTTCCGTGGTATTGATCCGTATTTTGTATTATCCCATAGTATTATATGTTCCATGGTATTAATCTATAGTATTTGACGCATATGCTTTGTAAGTCATCCCGTAGTATTATATGCTCCATAATATTGATCCATAGTATTGGCACATAGACTTAGTATATAAGTGCATGCTGAGACAAATGAAGGTACCGATAAGTTCTTTGTATTGAGCTTGCTCAAAGGAGGTTGCCCCCTCGAAGTGGCCTACGATCAATAAATCGATTATGAGTTCTATTATTTCTGATATCTCATGCATTTTCATTAATTACTTGTTGTAGGTTCCTCACATCTGGTAGAAGAGAGCACTTTCTTGGGTTCGTTGGGTGGAATTTTTTCCAAAAACAAATCGCATCTGTATTTGTTCCTATCAATTGCAGGTTCAGATACGGGAATAATCCCTATCCACTTAACTGTGGGAAGTACTTGGGCATAAGCCCCAAAACTCATTGTGAGGAGTAACACAATAACCCCAAAGTAGTTGTCCCATTGAAAGGACGTGGTAGCGAAAAGGGAAATGACCCCTACCTGATTGACTAGTTCCCACCTGTGAGGTAAGCCAAGAGCTGTTGTTTGTGGAAAAGCGGTTATAAGTTTTACTTGAGACGTGGAGTGAGGGGTACTTCCCCAATATGCAAGCCATTAGACAACATTGGTGGTCGAGTGAATCCCCTAAACCTTTAGGAAACCGCACATACCAGGGGTCCATATCTATTTCCAATTGATAAATAGCATATTACATATGTCTAGAATCGTTACCGATCACTTCTGCGATGTTGAAGATCCATTATTTCGTGCTGTTGCAGATACATTCCGAAAAAAAAAAAAATTTGCCATATCTTCTTTGTTTTAACTCCGTTTCCCTTGAAACTTCACTGAAACCCCTGCAATCCCATTCTACATATTTAATTCCTGAGGACCTTATACCAAATTCCACTTCCCAAAGCTAGAAATCCCACATTTGTCTATTTTTAGGGTTTTTCATAACTTCTTCGATTTTCACCCAGTCGCCTTCAAATTTCGCCATAGTGTTCATTTCCTATTTCTATTTCTTTGCCCCTATTTGACAAATTTTCCCATTCTTTCACCTCGCTTCTGGAATCCCCATTTTGTGCTTCCTTGTCCATTAGAAAGTGTCCAAAACCTACTCAAACCCTAATTACCCATGAGAGTTTTTCCCAAATCCAAATTTCCCTTTACTAAAGAATCTTATGTTTGTGCTTTTATATCCATTCACAAAAAGAAAACTCCCGGTTATGGTTGTCACCCGCGTAGGAGCACAAATAATGGAGGAAGAACTTGCAGCCCTCAAAACCAAACTCCAAGGTATGGATTAAAAAATTCTTAGCCTCCATCTTCCGTATTCAGCCATGAACAATAAATGACAGCCAACATCTTCTGTAGACACTGGGTTCTCTTCTTCCAACAATTTTTGTGGGTCGAAGCTTGACTTTCCTCGCTTCAATGGTAATGATCCAAATGGATGGATATACTGAGCAGAAAAATACTTTAGTTTTCATAATAATTTTGATGTCCATAAATGTTTACTTGCATCCTTATATTTGGAACATGAAGCCTTTCGATGGTATCATTGGTACATCAAGGCGCATGATGAGGCAAAATGGACAGATTTTTTCCAACTCCTTTTGCAACGATTTTCTCCTAGTGTTTTTTATGACTTCATAGGAGAACTCACTAAACTTCACCAAATTGACACAGTGAGAGAGTAATAAACAAAATTTGAGAAATTGGACAATCACACAGAAGGATTGTCTGATGAATTCTACAGGAGTTGTTTTATCAGCGGTTTCAAGGATGAAACCCGCTCAGAGGTTAAAGTGTTCTGTCCCAACACAATGATGTAAGTCCTAGGGTTGGCTAAGTTTGTGGAGGACAAGATCACATCCCAACAACGCTCCAAATCCACTTTTGTTCCATTCAGAAATATGGTTTCCCAACGACCTCCCATCACGCTAGCTCCTCGCCCCACTCCTATCAAGAAATTTTATGAAGCAAAGATGTGGGAACGTAGAGAAAAAGGGCATAAGATATTACCACCCCCAAAATGTATCATAAATAAGAAATTGATTAAAAATTATTTAAAAGTTAATTAACACCTCTAATCAAGTATTTAGTCAAACCCATATTTCCCCTAAAAGTTTTTCCAGTTGCACAAGAAACAATGTGGAGTTTGGCACACGTTACGATGTGGGGTTAATTCAAAATTTTCGAAATTGGGTAATTCCATATTTTTTTATTTGGACCAAAATATCCAGTTTACCCAAACCCAAAATATGTTTTGAAACCAAATCTGCGTTTGTATTAATCTACCCTACTTGAACAAAATTCATGTGCCTATCAACACACTCGGTCTATGATCAAACCAAAACGGATCGTGTTGAAACCATCTGAATAGAAGTTATGCTATCGTGATCGATTGGTAAGAGTATATTTTTTCCATTTTTTTGTGCCCTAGGCTATATATTTTCGAAGAATTTTTTTTCTAGAGCCTATTGTAAGTAAAGAGGAAAATTATATTGCTTACAGAATATGCATTGCAGAGGAACCCTCTATTGTTTCTAAAATTACTTATTTGGTTTTATATCTTACCCTGATCTAAATATTTGAACTCGTTCCTTTTTTTAGATCTAACCCTGCTCGAACCATCAATGCACCAGCTCTCTGATCAAACCAAATCATACCGCGTTGATATCATGTGAGCAAAATCGATTGTGTTGTGATACGACTGGTAAGTATTTTTGTTTTTCATTTTTTTGTGCTTAAAAGTTTATACATTCTTACCCTACTTGAACAAAATATACGAACCCATCAACAGGTGTGCGATCAAACCAAATTTGATTGCATTGAAGTCTGATGAAAAAATTGATGGTTTAGTGACCAACTGACAATACTTTTTTTTTACTTTTTCTGTTGATCGACTGGTGTAGTGATGGAATTATTATCGGCCAATTGATTAATCCCATTATCTATCTGATCAAACCAAATCGGACCACGTTGAAACACTAAGCAAAATCGATGGTGTAGTGATACGACTGGTAAGACTATTTTTTTCAGTTTCTTGTGCCTAAAATAATTGACATTGTTACCCTGCAATATTTGTATTTAATCAGTCTATAAAATGATTTATCAGATACTGTATATGTACATTAATTAATATCACACTTTATTATTTGATGCAGATATCAGTTTGGACCATCTAGATGTGAATCTAAAATTTTGGTTGGAAGGGGAAAAGAAATCGAAGGTTTTTACCAAAGGTTAGAATTTATGTATATTATGCCTTTATAAATACTCTGTTTTTTCACTCTTGCTTTGCAATTAAGATATCACGTGTAATCTGTGTAGGCCATTTTGTCTCCCTGTCGTGTTTGCAGAATTTTACTTCTTATAAATTTGATCATGTTCAATACAGACCCTTATCTGTTGCCACATAAAGAATGAAAGTCATTTCCTCCAGAGGTTGTGGAAGAATCTTTTCGAATACTTGCTAAAGAGGAGGATGAATGAGAAAAGAGATGAAAAATGAAGCAACAATTGTCTATACAATGAAAAAAGTCACGAAAATGATATAGACTTGCAAAAATTGTTTGTTGGAGTGACGATGATGTATCTAGCGGTAATGATGTTGAGAGCCAAGCTAATGATAGGGATATACCTTATCAACTCTGATGTCATTCAACTCTGCAGTATGTTAAGGGAAAGGCTCCAAACTTTGATACAGTTGTTGTTCTTAAAGGAGAAAAGGGTTTAGAAAAAATTGTTATCTGCAAATTTATAGATGAGTCACATACAAGAAGTGTAGAGTTGACAATGTTGGATCCTTGTGGTGATGATCCAATTCTTTACACTGATAGTACCAATGACACATGGACACATGCTATGGATGATGTTCTTCTTGTTCAAATGGTGTATGTAGATGAAAGTGGAAAGCTTATGTTGCAGCATCCTTCAATTTATGAAATAAAATCACAATTATCTTCAAGTGGGGTAGATGAAAATCATAAAAAACATTCCCCTGCAGTCGTCAAGCGAGGGTATTATATGGGATCTTGTATAGATGTGACTCCCTTATTGAATCAAAATGGTCATTTTATGAAGATTGGTAGACATAATTCATTCAAATGGATGGGCTATTGGTGTGCAACAAAAATCCATTTGATTTTACCATAAAATAGGCATGTATCTTTGTATTTATTATGAAAATATGCATGGTATGTCTAAATATGAGCCTTTGAAAATTCCATATCTCGTAGAAGTGTTGGATTGTCTAGTAGATGTTTCAACTAGTGGAACATTTTGTTGGGTAAGAATATTTGAAAATCATGTAGATGTTTTTGGTAGAGGCCACTATATTCCTGAAGGTGTGAATTTGCATCCACATGAGGTGTTTTACACAAAACAAGCTATGTTGATACCAACTGAAATACTTGATGGTGAGTAAACATGTGTATATTTTAATATATATTCTCCAACTCATATATGAAAAATTTATTTATAGTATCTAATGTTATATTCTATTGTGTTGTAGGAATTGTTGATGTTTTCTGTACTGTGAGTTGTATTAGAAGGTGGGGCAGTAGAAGTCTAAAAGTATAACCTTTTTTTTGTCGGTTTATTGCTACGAATGATGATAAGCACACTAGTTTTCATCTTCTTGCAACAAAAGGTGACAATGAAGTTGTGACTGCTAGATTAGATACATCTACAGAATATGGAACACAAAATGCATTTCCATCATATATCGGAGTATTACAGTCGAATTGAGTACATTGTCACAATATTCATCTTCTCTCCTACAAAGTTTTCAATCACATAAGGTCTCGACACATTATACAAAGTGAATCTTATGTGGAAATTCCTTGTTCAGATGAAAGTTTCATGGTTACTTTTGAACTAATTGCAATGCATTATGTACCTTCCGAGATTGTAAAGAAGAATAATTCATTGGATTTCAGCATAGAAGGTTATGAGAATCTTAAGGAGAAATTTTTCTATGCATGGCCAACCTTTCCTGATAGATATCATCCAACTTCAGTCTCAAGTGATTAGACTCAACCTCTTGGTAAATGGAGAGGGACCAAAATTTAGATTTCACTATTTGTATAATAGAATACAACCTTATGTACAAGTACACTTTTCATGGGATTCACACCAATGAGACCCTGTCCATCAGTGTTAGGGATTAGGAATGAGGATTGGTGTAACCCATTTGGATTTGTAAACATTTTTCCTTTCATTAATAAATTTTTATACTGTTTGGTGTAATATGTATGCTGAATTATATTATTTAGTATATATGAATTATTTATTTGTTGCATTAAATTGTTTTATATGTACATGCACTCTGGTCCTACAGTAGCTGCTCCAATATTAGATGTGTTGATCATTTTGGAATTTCAGTTTGCTGAAGAAGCTTGGGGTCTTTTGATAGAACAATTTACAGATTGTTGAATAATGTACTATCTTTTGGTTTGAAATATAATAGGCTTATTTCTGATGGAAAAATCAGTGGTGTTTTACCTTTTTTATCCAAGGACTAAATTCAGATTATTTAATCTAACACAGAAATAAAAACATTCTTCATGTGCTAATAAGAATGTTAGATAGTCAAATTGAATGATACGAGTTGAAAATGATGTGTATTAACAGTCACCACTACACTATCCAATATTTTCAATTTTATCCAAAAAATTGCTATTGTGTAAAATATTGAAAATCAACCCTGAAAATAGGGTTCAATTTTTGGTGTGTTTTAGTGATTCAAATTGGAAAAGGTGAGTTTTATTGTTCTCTGTTTTTTTACAGTTTCATATTTTCATTTCATATTTGCAAATACCAGGGATTTTTTGCTGAGTTATTGTCATTGAAAACAATGGCTAAGTACCAAGGAATTTTTGCTGAGTTATTCTCTGCTTTTTTATAGTTTAATATTTTCATTTCATTTTTTTTCTTGGATAAAAAACGTAATTTTATTTCATCCGATGAGAACAAACTTACATTCTTTAGATAGAATTTTGGAGAAGTGCATTGCTGATGTTCAAGTTATTTAGTAAGACCTATTGTAATTTTGCAATTTTTGCAAGCCTAGTTAAGCCCATGCCAACTGATGAATTTATGAGCACAAGGAGACCTCCTAGCGGGCATTTCCAAATGGTCCCCTAGCCTTGTGATTTTAACATAGCCAAATTTCTTTTGTTCTTAATATGAAAAACAATATTTTTGATTTTTCCTACTTTGGCAGGTTGATTTCTTGCACATGTGACTATCAGGAAGTAAACTGAAAACATGACTGAATAGCTACTTCAACAAGGAACAAGTTCATGTCAACCGATGAATTTATCCCAACAAGGATAGTTCCTGGCAGGAATTTCCAAATATCCCCTTAACCTTGTGATTTTAACACTTAGCCAAATTTAACTTGTTCTTAATATGCAAAACAAGTTTTTTCTTACTTTGGCAGGTTTATATCTTGCACATGTGACCATCATAACGCATGCTGAAAGCATGGTTGGATAACCACTTCAACAAGAAACAGATCGATGTCACCCTTTCAATTTTTTGATACACACACATTATCTCGTGAGCATTTGAAACTAGCTTTTTAAACTACTAATTCAACACTTGGAGAAACAATTGTCAAACCCTAGGGTAAATAAGATTTTTTTTTTCATCAAATTGGAAGTGTGAGACACCTAATAGATAGAGGCCAACAAGGTGATTCCATCTAGACCAATTTTATCCTTCGAAACTTCTTTCTCTCTCCTTGGCGGGCATTTGTATGGAACAATGCAAATCAAGCTAGGAGGCACTTTTGGCAGATAATATGTTCACCTATAGAGACTCTTTGGACAAACCAATTATATGGTTGGATGTACCAATCAACAGTCTAGAGACCCATACCTTAAAAATATTTTAAGACATCAACCACAGGAAATGGCAGACATTTTACTAAGTTCACTCAGGAAATTTTCCCAGTAATTTTATACTTAGACAATTTTTGCATTTTCCTGGACTGGAGCAATCTGCCTGAAACATTGTTTTGGCACACCCATAACTTCCTCCTCAAACACTCCCAAGACAAGTTGAGACCATGGTCAGGTAGACAAATCAACAAGCTACAGCTTGACACTATGCGGTGGGAATTTTCCTTAACCTATCAATTATTGCGGGCATTTTCCTAAGGCCACTTGAGGCTTGTGATTTTAACACTTAGCCAAATTTTACTTGTTTTTAATATGCAAAACAAGTTTTTCTCACGTTGGCAGGTTTATATCTTGAAAATGTGAACATCATAAGGAAAAATGAAAGCATGGCTAGATGACCACTACAACAAGGAACATATCCATGTCACCCTTTAAATTTTTTGATTTACACACATAATTTGGCGAGAATTCCAAACTAGCCTTTTAAACTACTAATTCAACACTTGAACAAAAAAACTGCGAAACACTTGGGTAACATGAGATTTTTATTTTCTTCAAATTTGAAGTGTGAGACACCCAATGGATAGAGGCCAACAAGGTGATTCCATCCAAACCAATTTCATTCTTTAAAACTTCTTTCTCTCTCCTCGGCGGGCATTTTTCTGGAGTAGTGCAAATCAAGCTAGGACACACTTTTGGCAGATCAATATGCTCACCTACAAAGACTATTTGGAAATACCAATGATATGGTTGGATGCAGCAATCAACAGTCTAGGGACTCATACCCTCAAAATATTTTAAGACATCAACCACAGGAAATGGTGGGCATTTTACTAAGGTCACTCAAGCATTTTTACCAATAATTTTATACTTAGACAATTTTTGCATTTTCCCCGACTGGAGCAATGTGCCTGAGACACTATTTTGGTAGACCCATAACTTCCTCCTCAAACACTCTCCAGACAATATGAGACCATGGTCAGGTATACAAATCAACGAGCTACAACTTGACACTATGGGGTGGGCATTTTACTTAACCTATCAATTATGGTGGGCATTTTCCTGAGGCCCCTTAACCCGAGGATTTTAACACAGCCAAATTTTAGTTGTTCTTAATATGCAAAACACGTTTGTTCTTACTTTGGCAGGTTTATATCTTGCACATGTGACCATAATAAGGAAAAATGAAAGCATGCCTGGATAAATAATTCAAAGGGGAGGAGATCCATGTCACCCTTTAAATTTTTTGATACACACACATCATCTGGAGGGCATTTGAAACTAGCTTTTTAAACTACTAATTCAAAACCTGGACAAAAAAATTGTCAAACACTAGGGTAACATGAGATTTTTATTTTCATCAAATTCAAAGTGTGAGACACCCAAAGGATAGAGGCCAACAAGGTGATTCCATCCAGACTGATTTCATCCTTTGAAACTTATTTCTCTCTCCTCGGCGGGCATTTTTCTGGAGCAGTCCAAATCAAGCTAGGTGGCACTTTTGGCAGATCAATAAGTTCACCTACAAAGACTCTTTGGAAAAACCAATTATATGGTTGGATGAACTAATCAACAGTCTAGAGAAACATACCCTCAAAATATTTTAAGACATAAACCACAGGAAATGGAGGGCATTTTACTGAGGTCACTTAGTCATTTTTACCAGTAATTTTATACTTAGACAATTTTTGCTTTTCCTGGATTGGAGCAATCTGCCTGAAACACTATTTTGGTAGACCCAGAACTTCCTCCTCAGACACTCTAAAGACAAGATGAGAGCATGGTCAGGTAGACAAATCAATAAGCTATAGCTTGACACTATGGGGTGGGCATTTTCCTTAACCTATCAATTATGGTGGGCATTTTCCTGAGGCCACTTAACCTCGTGATTTTAACACTTAGCCAATTTTCACTTGTTCTTAATATGCAAAACAAGTTTTTGCTCACTTTGGTAGGTTTATATCTTGTAAATGCGACCATCAAAAGGAAAACTGAAAGCATGGATGGATAACCACTTCAACAAGGAAGAGATCCATGTCACCCTTTAAGTCTTTTGATACACACACATAATATGGTGAGCATTTGAAACTAGATTTTTAAACTACTAATTCAACACTTGGACAAAAAGTTATCAAACCCTAGGGTAAAATGAGATTTTTATTTTCATCAAATTTGAAGTGTGAGACACCTGATGGATAGAGGCCAACAAGGTGATTCCATACTGACCAATTTCATCCTTTGAAACTTCTTTTTCTCTCCTCGATGGGCATTTTTCTGGAGCAGTGCAAATCAAACTAGGAGGCACTTTTGGTAGATCAATATGTCCACTTAAAGAGACTCTTTGTGTCACGTCCCCATTTTGACCCCCCTTTTTTTTAATGATGTAAATACTGATATTTAATCATGGTGAGGAGCTCAAGGCCAAGGCCCCACCATTGATTTAGCGTTTATGTATCGGAAATTAAAATAGATGCCTATGGTTCTTGTGCGAGATAGGCACGATGAAAATAAAACATCTTGTAATTATGAATTTCAATGAAAAACTCACAACCGGCTATGCAATGCAACAAAAGAGATGGGGCATGATTCTACAAGGAATAGGGAGGGAAATTATTCAAACCCTTGAGCCAATGGTATTAATCCATGTGTCAATGGGGAAACCCATAAACCACCAACTACCCATTTTGTCTCATGTACCCAATCATTTAATTCTTCCAAGAAATTGGTTAAGGCAGTTAATGCCTTGGGAATGAAAGAGTATGGGCAAGCCATTTTCGTGCATGGGCAAGCCATCAACTTGGAAAATCGTGTTTTTGCTTGTGGGGCAAGAAACCACCCACGAAATGGTGCCCAAAGCCATGGGGAATGGGCAGTCTTCACTCATTCACGCAGTAGGAGCTATCTGGGTCTTTCCCTTCACGTTTTTCAGCAAAATCCTGCATTTTTCCATGCCTGGAAGTTCGTTTTTGTATATATAGCAGTCTGGGAGAGAAGGGCCACGTTTTTGGGGACTATATGGAGGTCGTTTCTGCCCCGACTTGCCCAAGGACGTTTTCCTAAAAACGGATTGACTCCATAGGGTTGTTTCCCAACTTCCCATTTCATTTTTGGGGGTTCTAACGTTTTCCTGAGTCAGCTGAAACCCCATCTCATGCCTCTCTCTGTAAAAAAACATTTTATCCTGCCCCATGATTGTGTTCTGCTGTAGTGTGCATCCACGTTTTTGGTTTGAACCTGTGAATTGAAGTTTTGGAGTGGTAGTGGACAGAAGTAGCTTGATAAACCTAGTGAGGGAGACAACCTCTCAAGAAGATCAAGAGGGCTTTGGTTATTCTTCTATGCATACCCTGAGAGCACTAGATAGGGAGGGTATGGCTTGAGGGACTGTGTAGCAGAGAAAAGAATACTTCCTGGTGCTGGGTGTGTAGGTAATGTGGGTGCCAAGCTAGATAGATCTTGCAAAGGTTATCCCTGGCTCTGTGCTGGAGCTCACTAGCTTAGCAATTCTTCCCTCCCATGTCCTAGCAGCCTGATAAACCCAATTGCAGATTGGCTTGGCTCATATTGGTGTATGCTTGGCTATGTGTGAGTCTGTTGTTCCCTGATTCCTTGTAGAGATCATGCCCAGCTCGGGGGTGGCAGTGGTGCTGAGAGATTGAGGAGCACACTGGCCTACGGTTGGGTGGAATGTTGCAGTTGCATAGCCAGTTGCGTGGGACTACTTTCGTATAAGATAAGTATTCTCTTGTGTTAAATTGCAATTACTTATTTGATGAACATCTTAAATGTATGATGGGTGTGAAACTCTTATTACTCCGCTGTGATTTTCTCAAAACCATATAGTTCCATCTATCTCTGTTATATTATGTTCATGCTTATGATTAAATGTTTCATAGGGCTAGACGCCCAGTTTAATATCACATCTGTTATGCATTTGTGTATGTATATATATTCTTGTTCATTTGAATCTGAATGCTTGCTTGTTGAATGGATATGGGGTCTAGATGCCCGGTTCAACCGTCACGATCCTCTCCATCTAGCTGGTTGGATGGGAGGGGACGTGACACTTTGGACAAACCAAAGATATGGTTGGATGCACCAATCAACAATATAGAGACCTATACCCTAACACTATTTTAAGAAACCAACCACAGGAAAAGGGGGGCATTTTACCAAGGCCACTCAGGCATTTTTACCAGTAATTTTACACTTACACAATTTTTGCATTTTCCTGGACTGGAGCAATTTGCCTAAAAAACTATTTTGTTATACCCATAACTTCCTCCTCAGACACTCTCAAGACAATATGAGACCATGGTGAGGTAGAAAAATCAACAATTTATAGCTTGACACTATGTGGTGGGCATTTGCCTTAACCTATCAATTATGTCGGGCATTTTTCTGAGGCCCCTTAACCTGGTGATTTTAACACTTAGCCAAATTTCACTTGTTCTTAATATTTAAAACAAGTTTTTTCTCACTTTGGCAGGTGTATATATTGCAAATGTGACCATCTGAAGGAAATTAACTGAAATGATGGATGGATAACCACTTCAACAAGGAAGAGATCCATGTCACCCTTTAATTTTATTGATACACACACATAATCTAGCGAGCATTTGAAACTAGCTTTTTAAACTACTAATTCAACACTTGGACAAAAAATTGTCAAACCCTAGGGTAACATGAGATTTTTTTTTCATCAGAATGGAAGTGTGAGACACCCAATGGATAGAGGCCAACAGGGTGATTCCATCCAGATCGATTTCATCCTTTGAAACTTCTTTCTCTCTCCTCGACGAGCATTTTTTTGAAGAAGTGCAAATCAAGCTAGGAGGCACTTTTGGCAAATTAACATATTCACCTGAAGAGACTCTTTGGACAAACCAAAGATATGGTTGGATGCACCAATCAACAGTCTAGAGATCCATACCCTCAAAATATTTTAATACATCAACCATAGGAAATGGAGGGCATTTTACTGAGTTCACTCAACCATTTTTACCAGTAATTTTATACTTTGACAATTTTTGCATTTTCCTAGACTAGAGCAATCTGCCTGAGACACTATTTTGGTAGACCCATAATTGCCTCCTCAGACACTCCTAAGACAAGCTGAGACCATGGTCAGGTAGACAAATCAACAAGCTACAGCTTGACACTATGGGGCGGGAATTTTCCTTAACCTATCAATTATTGTGGGCATTTAACTTAGACCACTTAACCTCGTGATTTTAACACTTAGCCAAATTTCACTTGTTCTTAATATGAAAAACAAGTTTTTTCTCACTTTGGAAGGATTATATCTTGCAAATGTGACCATCATAAGGAAAACTGAAAGGATGGATAGATAACCACTTCAAAGGGGAACAAATCCATGTCACCCTTTAAATTGTTTTATTTACACACATAATCTGGTGGGCATTTGAAACTAGCTTTTTAAACTACTAATTCAAGACTTGGACAAAAAATTTGTCAAACACTAGGGTAACATGAGATTTTTATTTTCATCAAATTTGAAGTGTGAGACATCGAATGGATAGAGGCCAACAAGGTGATTCCATCCAAACCAATTTCATGCTTTGAAACCTCTTTATCTCTCCTCGACGGACATTTTTCTAGAGTAGTGCAAATCAAGTTAGGAGGCACTTTTGGAAGATCAATATGTTCACCTACAGAAACTCTTTAGACAAACAAAAGAAATGGTTGGATTCACCAATCAACAGTATAGATACCCATACCCTCAAAATATTTTAAGACATCAACCACAGGAAATGGCGGGCATTTTACTGAGGTCACTCAAGCATTTTTACCACTAATTTTATACTTGGAAAATTTTTGCATTTTCCTGGACTGGAGCAATCTGCCTTAGTCACTGTTTTGGGAGATCCATAACTTACTTTTCAAACACTTTCAATACTATCTGAGACCATGTTCAGGTAGAAAAATTAGCAAGGTATAGCCTGACACTATGGGGCGAGCATCTACCTCAACCTATCAATTATGGCAAGCATTTTCCTGAGGCCCCTTAACCTTGTGATTTTATCACTTAGCCAAATGTCACTTGTTCTTAATATGCAAAACAAGTTTTTTCTCACTTTGGTAGGTTTGTATCTTGCACATGTGACCATCATAGGGAAAAATGAAAGCATGGCTAGATAACCACTTCAAAGGAGAACAAATCCATGTCACCCTGTAAATTGGTTGATACACACACATCATCTGGCGGGCATTTGAAACTAGATTTTTAAACTACTAATTCAACACTTCGACAAAAATATTGTCAAACGCTAGGGTAACATGAGATTTTTATTTTCATCAAATTTGAAGTGTGAGACAGCCAATGGATAGAGGCCAACAATGGCCAAGTACTAAAAAGTGATAGCTTATGTTTATGTGCTTTTTTATTTCAAAGTAAAACCACTTTATAAAATTCCAAAGTACAACCCATCTATAAAAAATGAAAGCTTATGTTTATGCATTTTTTTATGTCAAAGTACAACCATTTTATAAAATTCCCTTCGATGACAAGGCCTGATAAAATATTAAAAGTTGGATGTTAGCATTGGGAAAAGTGCATTCCCAATGAATTGAGAAGTGGAAATACACTCAAGAAAAGAGTTTTGTTGCAAAAATACTCTTTGTGGGCATAATTTGTGAGCCTGAAATACAGTTTGCGTGTATCACCTCACCTCCGCTTCGAACCTAGACAACCATGGCTGAACTTGAAACAGGCCCATCCTCTACCATGGGTGCAGTTGAAATGCGAGCATCCTCCTCTGCAACCGTATTTGAAACACAGGTGTCCACAGATGATAGGGTAACAATAAAAAAATTCCAGGAGTTCTCTGATGCATGGAGAGATGCAAATATTTGGCCACCAGGTATGGAAACTATCCTGAAGAAAGCAGAAGTTTTTGACTTTTTGTTTGGAATGTTCAATTATGTTGACGAGGAGATACATGAGGCAATTTCGAAATATGATGCTGAGAATATGGAACTCATAATTTTTGGGAAGTGGGTAAACCTTGACCCTTATTTGGTTTCCCGAGCTACAAATATTCCACCGAGAGGGGGAGCAATTTTTAGCTCTTGGAAAACCGCCGGACAGGAGAAGAACCAGACGGCTAGTAAAATGTGTGGGCGAGAAATATGTGTTCTGAGGAATGGTTTAAAAATGAAATATGTCCCTCCTGGAATATACAAAACATTGATTCATATTATCCTTAGGACGATTCTGAATCATCACAGGAAGGACATTTCAGGTGAATGTATGCAAGTAGTGACACATTGGGTGGAAGATATACCTGTAGATATTCCTTATCTATTGGATAAGAAAATCCACTCTGCCCTGCAAGAGAGCCAATTAAGGAAGTTTAAATTTAGTTTCCCGAGCACACTTCAAAAAATGATTGATTTATGTTGACCCCATGCTACTGAAACAAATATCGGTGATATCAACCAGCATGAAAACATATCTTTTCCAAAACCACCTATTCATAAAACATACATTAAGAAACATAATAGCAAGGAACGTGATGAGGAATTTCCAGTACAGTCTCCTCAACAGAATGAGGAATTAGTACAATCTCCTAGGCACCATGGGGAAATACCATCAAAGCCTCCTAAACAGAACAAGGAATCGCCAGTACACATCTCTGAGCACCATGACGAATTAGGAGTACAGTCTCTTGATTTTGTCACAATTGATGTAGTTCGTACTGCCACAACTTTGAAAGAGTTACATGGACATGTAGATAGAGGTCATTGGGAGGAGCTGACGAGAAACAAAATGAAACAAACTACTGCTCACTTTTCCATTCCTCAAGAGGTTCTTGATAGAATTCCTCCTAAACAGTTGGCAATTGAGTATGATTGTTCTTCCAAATCTTATTCAAGGGCTTCCGATATGCATGAAGACATTCCATCATATAAGTTTGATAGTGGTTACATGTTCATCCTATATGATAAAATGGAGCATTTCAAGGAACAAGCTTCCTATATATGCAATTGGGAGGAAGAGGGCTTGAGAAAAGATAATAGTATTATAGAATGCCTCAAACCAATAGCAATGTTGCAAAAGACAGTTGTGGATAATCAATTCAAAGCAAACATAATTATAAAATGGAAAGAAGAAATGGTTGAACTATTATCCAAAGAAGTAGCTAAAATCACTGATGAAGCTGAAAATGAAATTGAGTCAGTGAGGGTTGTGTATAAAGAGGCTTTGGAAAAAGCTAATGCTGAAGTGAGTGAACTCAAAGAAGAGCTGAAAAAAAGACCACATGTTTTCAATGTACCACCAATAAGGACACAAATTGGTCCTTTACAAGTATTGGAGAATAAAATTAAAGACTATGAATAATTAATACAAGAATATGAGTCGAAGATGAAAGAGGGAGGGAATTAAGCCATGGAAAAAAAGTTGGAGAATTAGAATCAATAATTTCCAATTTGAGAAAAACCATTTCTAAGCAAGCTAATAAGCTGATAGGAAATAGGTTCGAAGGGATCTCTGAAACTCTGCAACTTAAAAACCAAAGGAGAGGAAAAAAAAATTACAGTGAGGAAGATGGTGAGGGTGAAGGAAAGGGTACCAAAGAAGACAAGGGTAAGGGTAGAAGGAACAAAAAACAGACAGGTACAATGTCCTTAGAAGAGCGAGATAAGTCCTTAGAAAATCGAGAGAATATGCTACAAGAATGCTAGTCAAAGAGCATTGCACTAGGTGATGTGTTTGGCACATCACCATTATATAAAGAAATGAAAGAGACAATGGATGGAAAAGATGCAAAAATAAGAGAGTTGGAATCAAGATTCATCAACGGCTGAAAATTTCATCATTTGGGATGTGATATGGAAATTCAAAAACTTAAATCCACAATTGCTGATTTGCAGAAGGAATTACAAGGTCCACCTGCTGTGATGATGGCAATTCCTGTCATTCCCAATGAGACAGAGCTGAGGGAAAGAGAGCACGAGAATTAAATACAGAATCTGAAATGTGAATTGACTGAAGTTAAAGGTCAGTTGAAAAATACTAGACAACAATTGGAGGGAAATGAAAAAGAGGAATCAACGAAGTATAATAAAAATGTGGAAATGTTGAACAAACTGATGGAGGAAAAATTGTTTTGCTTGGAAATTTAAAAAAAAGTTGCACAGAGAGTTAAAGAGCTTGAAAACAAATTGCAAAATGTGCCAGCTTGTACAGTTACAGTCTTCTACGAAAGGCAAGAGAGACCATTCATATTTGTCTTCTGATCAAGAGGAGGGATTGCAGCCATCTCAGAAACATGCTAGACATGTATAAATCAATGTATATATGTATTTATTTGTAGAAATAGAAAACCCAATTTTTTATGATGGTGTTTTGTATTTATCAACAAACAACGAAAAATGCATTTTTGTGTGATGGAGTCTTGTATTTATTGATAGATAATGAAAAATTAATTTTTGTATGATGGCATTTTGTATTTATCGGCATATAATGAAAAATGATTTTTATTTGTAATACTTTTTATGTCCAGGAGTTAGTGGTTCTACAGTCAATGTTTATGAAGTATGGTATTCATGTTTATTCAGTCCTCACTCGTATGGTATTCATGTTTATGAAGTCCTCATTTTTTTATTGAGATCTTCTTTATGTCCAGGAGTTAGTGTATCTACAATCAATGTTTCGGTTTATACCTTATTGTGATATGAGGCATGATTCTCAACAAATTCATAGTGACAATTTTGCACCTATGACCACTTTTTATCGTGGAGCCAAGTGCTTCCTCACCCTCTTTGATGGAGTTTATATGCACAGGTCCATAGAATGGCAGTAAGCAGCATTTTCTCAAATATGGGCACCTTCTAGGTTTAAAAATAAATTCTTAGACCTGTTCCTAACCTCCTAATAGCATTGAGAGGCATTTCTGGGTTAATTCTGGGCAATTTGTGCATGATTCAAACCTCAAAGAACCAGTAAACCTCATTGTTTTTAAATCTGGGCATGTTCTTGGCATAATAGCTTGTTATTTTGGCATATTCTCTTTGACTTTGGATTCTAAAAGCACCCAGCAGTCATGGAAGCCCCAATATCCTTCAACCTGTGCATGTTTTAGCCTTCTAATAGCCTAATAATAGAATTAATTCAGAACTATATACAGCAATAATAGGTCTCTTAATAGATTAAGAACATATGAATGCCATTTCATTACGAATGTTATATTCTTCACCACTTTGCATATAATGTTGCTTTATGAGTATTTTTGACTTTTCAACAAAACAGGCCTCTTAATACATTAAGGCCATAAATATCAACAAAATAGGTCTCTTAATACATTAAGAACATATGAATGCCATTTCATTACGAATGTTATGTTCTTCACCACTTTGCATACAATGTTGCTTTAGGACTATTTTGGACTTTTCAACAAAATAGGCCTCTTAATACACTAAGGCCATAAATATCACCAAAATATCAACAAAATAGGTCTCTTAATACATTAAGAACATATGAATGCCATTTCATTATGAATGTTATGTTATTCACCACTTTGCATACAATGTTTCTTTATGATCATTTTGGACTTTTCTCTTTTTTGGTTGTCTCAACTTGGTTTATCAAGACCAATTTTAATATGATTGTTAGATTCCAATACTTGGATGCCAAGAGTTGTCCCTTGAATTTCTTGATCATCGACACTCCACACTGCCCCATTTATTGAGGATGAAAGACACCTTCTATTGTGAATCATAGATTCCATCAATGGCATATCAAAAATAGTTGCTCCATTCAATTCTTGTATGCCAAGATCTTTCCCTTGAATTTCTTGTTCATCAGCACTCCGCATTGCGCCATTTATTGAGGATGAAAGACACCTTCTATTTTGAATCATGCACTAGTACAAAATGAGAGATAAGTGACCAGGTGACCAAAACATTTGGTCACCAAAGCTTTTTCAAGGGATAAATGACCAAAATTGAGAAATTTTAAGTAAACTGACTAAAAATGACCAATATAAATGACCAATTTGGTCATGGGATAAGAACTAAACTAAAAATGACCAATTTGGTCAGGAGATAAGAACTAAACTAAAAATGACCACATAACAATTGGTCATTTTTAGTTGTGTCATTCCAACAATGGAAAATTATAATTTTGATAATGAATTTGTACAATTTACTAAATTTTAACATTAATAGTACACAACATTATAATTTTGTAAATTGTAACATTAATAGTACACAACTTGGATTATTTTTCAATGCATGTCTTCTAAGGGATCATAATTTGTTTGAGGCCATCCTGATACCTATTGTGTTAGATGATAGGAGAATCTTCTAAGGGATCATTTCTTTGAGTTCATATTTTTTTTTTAACAAAAGCATCATCGTTTGGCCATCTCGATAGTCTGATATATTAATCCTTCATTTTAACTAATTGATTTTCACTCACTTGCATGGGATGAGGTTTCGTGTTGGAGGCACCCTAAGACACAACTATTTATTTTCGTTATAATGAGAGGTGTGAGTTATGGATTTATTTTGTTTCCCTTTAATATTTATGAAAATTGGTAGTTGTACTTTATTTTTGACATCTTAATACTTTTTAGGTTATTCTCTTGGATTTTCTATACGAGTGTTTATCTCTTCTAAATATTCTTGTAAGCATAAATTAATTAGAACAATGGGTGAAAACATGAAGTTGGGAAACAATTTTGGCTTGCTTTTGACAAAAAAACTGCTAATTTTTATGTTTTTCAACTTCAACCTCTTCAAACCCATATATCCGTTAGGAATTTCAACTTTTAGTAAACACAAAGGTTTTAGATAATTGAATTAGACTTCTACTCGTATTTTTTTTAAATTTTGTTATGGACATATCGTGGGACAAATTTGTTGTCAACTAACAGCATATACTTGAACATTTTAGGTACGAATAATGAGTGCCATGTGTTGACATCGGTTTTTTGATAGATGGTTATTCATTTTAGGGAAAACATTTGTAGGCTCATAATCTACACACACTAAACTAGTTCCTGGACTATATTTTGTGTTTTTTAAGACTTGGGAACTCTTTTTTATTATTTATCAAAACAACATATGTTCAAAAAATGGTACATTATCGACACATGTTTTTGTCTTCTTATTTTGTTTCAAATGTGACTCTTATCAAACAAACTAAAACCAATCCATTGAAGAGGACAGTTCAAGGAACATCCCTGTATTTTTTTAAATTGTTTGGCTTCGGCATTGTGATGATATTGAATTTTCATTGTGACAGATTTTTAAGTCACTAAATTTTTTAATGATAAAGTTTAGTAAAAGAATAGTAAAAAATAGTATTTCAAAAAATTTTATATTATGAGAAAGTAGATTGAATGACGAATCTACTGGTATAAACTCTGACATGTAATTCTCATGTTTTGCAGTGGTACGACCTTGTTAAAGTGACACATTTCTGCATTCTGCAAAAATTCTGCTGGAATTGTTGACCAAAAACTCTCGGCCCAGAAAATGTCTTGGGCGAGAGATTTAAAATGTCTCAGGTGAGAGATTTAAAATGTCTCGGGCGAGAGTCGTTCCCGCTCTAAAATTAACCCAGAGTTAACGAAAACTCTCGGCTGAAAGTTGATTTAAACTCTCATCGCAGAGGTTATAACATGTCTCGCTCGAGAGTTGTGTTACATAATCTCTCGAGAATCTTTTAGGGCCCGACACATTAAGTATTAAATTTCCTTGATTTGTGGGCAGGATTCCACATTATTCCGACGGGATGCCCATGATTCTCGGCCGAGAATGGTATATATAATCTCTCGTCCCAGATAGTCTTCCAAATTATTTCATCCAAGGGTTTGTTTTCAGCGGATTGTTTTGTCAGCCGAGGGTTTGTTTTTAGCTGAGGTTTTTTTAAGCCGAGGGTTTGTTTTCAGCGGATTTTTTCAGGTGAGCATTCTTTTCAGCCGAGAGTCTATTCATTCAATTTTAATTATGCCTAATGCTTCACTAGCTCTCTTATTGGTTGTTGAACCTTTAACTTATCTTATATATTTACAAAATGGTAAATTTCACTTGAAAAGGGTTACAAATCACCACTTCTATCAAGCAAGGTTTGGAGATTAAACTCATTGGTATTTAAAGTAAATTTTTAGTGCTTTTAATAAAGAATTTTTTTAGTTTGATAAGCAAAATATTCTAGTACATTTCCATTGAGAAATTTTTCATCACATTATTCTTTATTTTTTAGAATTAGTACTTGTGCGAATTGTATTGGTTATTGCATGGTGAAATATTCCCTAAAAGAGGCCTCGTTTGTTTGTATTCATTAAGTTTTCACTACTTTTTCTTTTGAATCACCCATAATGAGCATTTCGATTACATTCGGAATTGTTTTAAGATTGGTAGTATAACATGTCTTTGACGAATATTTGAGATCTAAATAATTGAGATTGAAGCACATAACAAGTCTTGCACTATTTTGAAATTGTTGTTTTATATGATCATGGTATTCTTGATATAAAGGTAAGGTTAGATCAATCAATGCTTTATATTCATTTTACATGCACAAGAACTATTTCATGATGAAGAGGTTTTTGGATACTATTTGGCCATAACAAGAACTATTTCATTTTGAATGAATAACACTTATTGGGTCAATGTACTGTTCTTTTTTTACCAGCATATAACTCTCAATTCTCATATGTTTTCATGCATCGGATTTTAGGTTTTTATTTATTTCAACATGGGAAACCGAAAGAAATGTGAAACAAAATATGATCGCACCAGAGTTGATGAAGAGGCAAGGAAAGAGAGATCTCATGTTTCTATGAGAAATTTAAGAGCAAAAAGAGCAATGGAAATAAACGTGAAGGCACATGGCAGTGACGAAGAAATGCAAAATGTGAATGCACATGTTGGTGACGAAGAAATGCAAAATGTGAATGCACATGTCAGTGACGAAGAAATGCAAAATGTGAATGCACATGGCGGTGATGAAGGAATCCAAATAGTCGAGGAGCACATTGATGAAAGAAATGAGGAACATGGAGGTGATAAGGAAATGACAAATGTGGAGCAAACTATGGGTAACGTTGATATTGAGACCATGAGTGGTGAGTAAATATTTTTTATATGTTTATAATTTAATTTATAATACTTGATTATATATATATATATATCTGATTTGAAAGTGAACAAAATCTTATAAATTTATATTTATTTTTATGCAGGGTTGACATCCAACATACAACATCCTACCACAGTTAACAATTTACAGAGATTAACTGGAAGCTACAACAATATCATCATTGATGATATTTTTTTGGAGAATTCGGATCCAAGTAAAATTGAAGAAATGGGACTGCAGATGCTTGATCGTATAGCTCGTTATAGAGTATATAAGATAGTCAAAAAATATTTTGAAGGTGTTGGTAGGCGGTTTGATGAGGAAATGTCGCAGTACTGCCGACGCTGCGACACATCGGATGAGGGCGTGGAAGGAGTATTTTGTGTTTAAGTATACCGCAGTTGGTGGGTTTTGGGTCACTTGGACCACATGGTATGTAATGTTGAGTCAATTGTACTACGGTATGCGGGTTTTTGGGTCATTTGGACCGAGTCAGTTAGATATTGGGTCATTTGTCCATAGTGTCAGTTAGGAATTTGTTAGTAAGTGGACAAACATTGTAATGGCATAAGCCTATAAATAGATGAGAGTTGTAAGTGTTAGAGAGATAGATATAGATGAATAGAGGAATGACAGGCGAGAGATAAGGAGATATATGTGTACAGAGATCTATGTTTTGCTTCTGGTATACGACAACGACAGTAATATAATGATGATGTTTTGGTAAGATCTTTGTGCAATGTTGCGATATATAAATGTTGTTATGTTTTATTGATGCAATATCTGCTTACTGTTGCTGTGATGATAAATGATGTGATTAAGTAATATGTTATAATTCCATGTCGAATGCTTAAAGTTTCTGGTTAAGTACTGCAATAGAGCTAATCCGTGCAGCCACAACTCTCCTACTCCCTCGGCGGAAACATGGTTCCTTATGCTCTTCTTGGACGCCTCGGGTGAGACCTCATCTGCTCTGTGGGTGTTGTTGGACGGGCTCAAACCTGCCTGGGCCGGTGCCTAGGGAGACTGAGGTATGTGTCGATAGTGAGGAAAACTTCTTTCAACCAAGGTCACATTGGTCAACAAATGGTTCCGTTGCCGGGACCGTGTGCAGAGTGAAAGGAGGTCATGTTGTGGAACCCGACGAAGCTGAAGATACAGAGCTGGTTTGATCAGAAGTTGTGGGAGTTTGCTGAAGAAGAAAGCCGGAACACGCAACTGACAGTAGATCACTGGATGGGAAGGTATATTCACAACGGTCCGTACAAATGGTTTTTCTGTGAATTCCCGATCATCCTGTACGGATGGTTGTCAAAGTTGACCTTCCAAAAGAGGAATTTACAGGGTGGTGAGCTGACGGCTTGGACCTCGGAATTGATTTAGGAGCTGAAGGAAGTCGATAACAAGGCATCGCGGGCTATCGAAGTTTTGCTCGATAGCATCTTGGAGGGATATATCACTGAATTTGATATCGACATGAAGAAATCCTATAGTGAAGCTGAAAGATACTTCTTTCGAGGACCAAGGGGAATGTTTCTACTGTCGCTCCGACTGTCGATTAGGATGCTAATCTGTGAAAAGGGTATATTAAAGATGCACCTTGATTAGTAGACAACCTGGTGAGTAGAGGCCATGGGTACCACGACTGATGGGGACAGTACATGAAATGGTAAGGGGTAGATGGGTGCAGACCATGAGGAGACTGTGAGTGAAGCCGAGGAAGAAAGTGGTCTTACAAGAGGAGGAGCGAGACTTCGACAGGAGAAGAGGCAGAGGACAGGAGAAGGTCCTACTGCGATTGAACCGAAAAATTGTGAAGGAAGACCACACGGGATGAAGCAACCTCACAATCCTGACAGGGACGAATAGGCTACGCCCAGGATAGAGGCAGGACCAAACCCCTACATTAATGTACCCACACCTCCTCTCACTGACTCACAAACATCAAGAAATACCACTTCGACACCGCCAAGTTCGTCAATTCTGCAGAAGTTGATTGGTAGTAGCACAACGACACGAGGAAGGAAACCCAAAATGGCGAGCGATGATGCTAAGTTACCACTGTTCCACGGAAGTGCGACCCACAACCCAGAATAGTATTGGTTTTTATGTGAAGTGGTATGGACCATGAAACAGATCACTGATGTCGATGCTAAGAAAGGACAGTTAGCCATGACTCTGCGAGGTCGTGCATTAGATTGGTTCATGAAGTTTATTCTAGTCCCTACGGGAGCCCCAGAGAAGCCATTGGATGAGATTTGAGATGGGCTCATTGCCGAATTTAGAATGCGTAAGTCGGAGGCTCAATTTATTACTGAATTGAAGGAAATTAAGTAGTATCCCAATGAGACGGTATGGGATTTCGACCAACGATTCAAGATCCAACATAAATAATGGTTCATTGCGGCACTACTACCCCACATTCCACTGCCGTTGATGCAGCAAAACATAGCGATGCCTAGCGAATCTCTAGAGATTGCAATGAGATTGGAGGCATCACCGATTGGACATAATGCAGCTGGGATGTCACAGATACAGACGTAGCTCGCTAACCTAACTATATAGTTGCAATATTTGAAGAAGAACAAGGAACAACGCGATGAAGTATGGTGTACTCGATGTCGAGGAGAAGGGCACACGAAGGATAATTGCCCGGATTTTCGTAATTATTTGGTTTCAGGAGCACCAAACCCGTTGAATGGCGACAGTATGCCATGGTGTCGCATTTGTCATGTGTTTGGGCACAGTCACAATAATTGTCCATATATGCAGAAAATGGCCACAACCCCACGAAATCTTTATTGCACATTCTGCAAGTCGGTGGGTCATGATGACAAGGATTGTCATGCATATGGGTTGCTGCAGGAGAGGATGTGGGATGCATTCTACGTCAAGGACGATCAGTGCGTCGTGCAACAACCACAACTGCAACCGCAGGTAGCTCAGCCGCTACAACAACCGCAGATGCAGTTTGCACTGCAGCAACAGCAACCACAACAGTTCATGCCGCAATATACTCTGATGCAGATGACTCCGCCTCAGCCACAGTATGTACAACAACCGTAGTATGCACCACAAGGTAAAGGGATACCACCAGCACCGATGCAGCAACAATTTAACCAACCTTAGTACCAGTAACAGGGCGGCTACTGAGGAGGATACACGGGTGGACACGGTTGCGGATTTGGTCATGGAGGAGGAGGCCGAGGTGGTCGTGGACTTGTTCAGTGTTAGCACTATGTGGTATGGGGGCATTATCAGTGCGACTACCCACTACTATAGAATCAGTGTACATTTTGTGTTGGTAATGATCATACGGTTGAGAATTGTCCATAGTTGATTACACGATGGCAGGCTAGGAATGCTCCGCAGATACAGAATCAGACCCAGCCGCAGCAACCAGTACAGAATCAGGTACAACAACCAGTACAGAACCAGCCCCCACAACCACTACCGAACGCCAATCCAAATGTTAATCAACCGGTGAATCTACAGCAGAACCAGACGTAGGGTGCAAATATTGCGACCATTTCTGCAGAACCGCGACCACAAGATGCTCCAGTGGCTGCTGTCACTCGTGGAGGAAAGACGACTGAGGAAGATAGTTTGCGACCACTCATTCAATTTGATAGTCAGAAGATGATCCCTTTAGACATTGATACAAAGTAGGAGACATTCCTGGAGGCATGTCGCACCTTGGAGAAAGACCGTGGTAAGGATGCCGTTTGCGATATGCCACCTGTGTTTGATACTGCAAACGCTGATCGATCGCCACCACCAGGGACATTGCAAAATTTTCTTGAAAGCTGTCTGTTATTGGACTGAGACCTACCTGTCCTGGTTGAGATTGAGGGGTGGTTGCAGCGATTTATGAAAGGACGGCAGGATTCGACAGTAAACTCCCTACAGCGATGGAAGACTAGCAAGGAGATGCGAATAAATATTTAGATTGGTGAATATGATGTTGACTCTGTTATTCTTGACCTTGGTTCAGATGTTAACATATTAACCAAGCAGGCATGGTAGAAGATGGGGAGTCCCCTATTGAGCTAGTCTCTTGTGCAGCTCCGGTTGGCTAACCATGCGAAGGTAACACCCATTGGGCGAGTTCCGCGGTTGACGATCGATATTGAGGGCATGAAGACCTATGTTGACTTCGATGTCATTGAATTGGTTGAGGGAGGAAGCTCTTATCCAGCGCTCTTGGGGATTGGATGGGCTAATGATAGTGGAGCTGTAATCAACTTCAAGAAGCGCATGATGACCTTTGAGAATCACGATTTCAGAGTCATAGCCCCATTGGATCCGGCTGAAGGACACCGATACGTTGATCCTATAAAAGATGGTGATCCCACTGGATGGGACCATGCATTCAATATTTATGAAGATTATATTCATCCTACTGTCCACGGTGAGTTGGAGTGGTGCAGCGAGAGCTCTGCATCTTCTAACTCTGATGATGCCTTAGAACATTGGTAGAACATATTACATGAGGCACCATTCCAAAAATGTGGCTTAGTTACACAATCCTTATGTTGTGTTGCGACATAAACGATCACATTTCCTATCTATGAGGGGTTTCCTGGCCTAACCACCTTTTTGACAAAATTTGAAGACCGCGTCTCAGAACCATAGCGATTGCTGGCATTGGAGGAAGAACTGAAGGCTGCTCCAGCACGCTGGTGGGTGACACATAAGAACTTCATTAATGGTTGGTCATAGTGTCGAAGGTTGTTGATGGTTCGGTTCAGTGATACTAAGGTTTATCACATTGGAAAGTATGATGGCCAGACTAATCCCAATGATCATGTGATGGAATGCCAATGATTATGGGTAGTGCAAACTAGAGATGAGTGGGTCCATGCTTTTATCCATACTTTGGATGAGATGTCGTGCTCATGGTACACTACAGCCGAGTTGCGGCGAGACATTACAACATGGTGGGAGTTGACGGTCTGTTTCACTCATACGTTCACTTTTGCGGATGCCAACCCTGATGTCCATAACGCCTTATAGCTCATCCGTGATGTAGTACTTCAGGTTGTTCCGACATCCTACCCTGTTGACCCGCACACATATTGTCAGATGCAGTCTCTCATGGAGTGCTTCAACATCAGCGGTGGGCTAGAGGATGATGATGATCCTCAGAATGTTAACATTCCTGAATCTGAAGGTAGTCGCAATGTGGTCCCACCTGCTATGCCAAGTAATCCGTTCAGTCAACCATTGTAGCTTTGCAAGATGAATATCGGCACAGAGGCTACTCCCAAGTTTGCTAATGTTGGGGATTATTGGGATGATGAGATGATGAGTAAAGTTACTGAGTTACTTCATGAGTTTCAAGACGTGTTTCCCACAAAGTTTTCCGAAATGAAGGGAATCCTAGGTAAATTAGGAGAGATGAAGATTCCATTAAAACCAGATGCTAAGCCAGTCCGACAGCGACCTTTTCGGCTGAATCCGTGACATAAAGAAAAGGTCAAGGCGGAACTTGATCGCATGTTGGATGCTGGTATTATTGAACCCATGAAGAGTTCGAATGGATCAGTCCTATGGTGGTGCAGGACAAGAAAACAGGTGAAGTGCGCATTTGCGTCAACTTGCGGAAGTTGAACGATGCCTGCTTACATGACCCCTTTCCGACCCCATTTACTAATGAAGTACTTGAAGGAGTGGGTGGCCAGGAGATGTACTCATTCACTGATGGATTCTCTGGCTACCATCATATTTGCATTTCCAAGGAAGATCGCCATAAGACAACTTTCGTTACTGAATGGGGTTTCTTTCAATACATGGTAATGCCGTTTGGTTTGAAGAATGCACCTACGATATTCTCCCAGGTCGTTGTTGCCGCATTCAAGGATTTTATTCAGAAATTTTTGCAGGTTTATATGGATGATTGGACCGTGTATGGGTTGATTCGCGATCATCTGGCCAATCTGTGGTTAATGCTTGAGCGATGCCGACAACACCAGATATCGCTGAACTTGAAGAAATGTATTTTTTGTGCACTATTTGGGATATTGCTGGGTCATATCGTGTGTAAACAGGGATTGCTGGTTGATCCAGCTAAAATTGCGCTCATTTTGGGGTTGCAACTGCCCACCACCATTAAGCAATTGCGAGCGACTTTGGGTCATACAGGATATTGACCAAAGTTTATCAAGGGTTATGCTGCGATTACTGCCCCTATGGAAAAGTTGTTGAAAAAGGACGCGGCATTCCAGTGGAGCCCGGAATGTCAGGATAGCTTCGAAACGCTCAAGGCGAGGATGGCGTCGGCACTAATCTTGGTATTTGCGGACTGGAGTAAGGAATTTTATGTCCATGTTGATGCTTCATCAATCGCATTAGGTGTTGTGTTGGCTCAACCTGGAGAATGCAATCTTGATCATCCTATTGATTTTTCCAGTCGAAAGCTGTCCTCTATAGAACGAAATTACACTACCATGGAATGAGAAGGTCTAGCCATGGTTTACGCACTATAGAAATTCAGGCATTATTTGTTGGGTGGCCACTTTAAAATGTTCACTGATCATTCTGCACTGAAATACTTGGTCAATAAGCTTGTGTTGGGGGGGAGGATATGTCATTGGATACTTTTGTTTCAGGAGTTTGATTTTGAATTCATTGTGAAACCAAGGTGATTGAATGCTGGACCAGATCATTTATCACGGATTGACACAGGGAAGGAACCGACTAATATCGAAGATGGGTTGCTGGATGCCCAACTATTTAAAGTTGCCGCCGTTGATCAATATTTTGACAACATCCTTCAGTTTCTGGTGACCAATACCGCTCCCGATGACTTTACCACTACTCAGAAGAAGCAGTTGGTTGTCTGAGATGCACCTGCAATAGTTAATTAATGCAAATACACGAGATATCAGAAATAATAGAATAGAATCGCTTTTATATTGATCACGGGCCACTTCGAGGGGGCAACCTCCTTTGAGCAAGCTCAATACAATTAACTTCACCGTGCCTTCAATGACCTCAACACACACTTATATACTAATTCTATGCCCAATACTATGAGTCAAAACCATGGGACATATAATACTATGGGACGACTTACAAAGCATATGCGTCCAATACTATGGGTCAATACTATGGGCTAATATAAACTACAGATCAACAAATACTACGGGACGACTTACAAAGCATATGCATCCAACAACAATATACTAACATAGTAAAGAGAAGGGTTGACATAGGTTCCTAACATCTCCTCTCCCTTAAAAAAAGCTTTGTTCTCAAAGCTTTGGTTGGAGAAATTGCTGCAGAATCTGAAGGAGTGGTTCCCTGGTAGCATCCTCGGTTTGCATTTCGGGCCACTGATGCCTTTGGAGTGTCGAGGAGGATTGCTTGGAAGGCTGTAGATGAAGAAGAACCCTGTCAGCTGCGTGGAAAATGCGCTCAGAACGGTGCTAATCGGCTTGTTGTTTCAGGTGAATTATGGCCATGTGAAGATTGTCCTGCAGAATGAGAAGAATCTGATCGCGGTTTCGAAGAATCGAGTCAATTTCCTGAACTGGAGAGCTGCTAAGGGTGTATGGAAGAAGAACAGGTGGTGTTTTTCCATAGACTGCTTCATATGGTGTCCTTTGAGATGTGGTATTGTACCACCAGAGCGCTACTAGGAAATCCATAGAAATAGTTGGCAAAAGCTGTGTAGAGATGGGCAAGGGTTTGAGCAATCCCGAAAGGAGTGTCGTTTCTCCCTTGTTGACTTGGAAAGTATCATCGTCAGCCACCATCTGTTGAATTGTCATTTTTAGTCCCGACCAAAAGAAGTTACATTGTTCCCGGTCATACATTTTGCAGAACCCAGAGTGCCCTGTTGATGAAGAAGCATGGAGTTCATAGAAGAGATAGCCCTGTTGAACATATTGCAACCAATTTGGAACAAGCAGAGAAAGAGCTGTAAGAGAAACTGGGTCATCAATTGTGCGAGAAGGAGCATCTTCCACCATATTGTCCTTACCCTTCTTGTAAGTGATCGCATAGGGAGAACCCATGAGTTGGATAACCCATTGCAGGTGTGGTGGGGAGGAGACCCATTGGTCCAAAAAAATTTCCAGACTCGGAAGATCAGTCTTGATGCAGAAATAATTCCCTAATAGGTATGGCTGCCACTTCTGTACTGCATGCAAAATAGCCATCATTTCCTGCTGAGAGGTAGATATGGCTACATTTTTACCGGAAAGGTCTCTTGAAGGCAGCAAGCGCATTGGTTCAGCAAAGATACCTACATATATATCCAAGGAAGTAGTGGAGACTGTTGATGGGTGCATCTGAATGGAATTGAGCTGAGCGATGACACCATGTGAATTCTTATTAAGGATTTTTTCCAGGCGATGTGAACTGATGATGTAGAGAGACCTTGGTTGTAAGCCCATAAATTTGTGTTGTGCCCCATTGAATTTAAACTGCATCCAAAGTTCAGCAAAATCCCATAAGATGGGGCCAAGTGTGCGTAACCATTGAACGCCCAAAACCACATCACATCCGCCTAAGGGCAAGGAAAACATGTCAGAGCATAGGTTATAATCTTCCATAGAGATACGCACATTGTGACACTTCCCCTTGCAAGGTAAGGTGCCCCCATTGGCAACCATGACTTCAAAGCTGGAGCAAGGATGGACCAAACAATTAGCCTGTTTGGCAATCCGAGGGTCAATGAAGTTATGAGTGCTACCAGAATCAATGAGTATGGTAAGAGGTAGCTTCTTGAAGTATCCCCTGACCCGCATTGTTTGTGGGGTGGTGACACCGGTTACAGCATGGAGAGAGATCTCAGGTGGGTCGTCCTGAAATGGGGTGTCAACAGGTGGGTGTTGAATGTCGATCTGATCATCCACTGTATCTGTAGCTGCTTCACCAAGTTCCAAGGCAGGCGAAGAATCCACATCCAAGAGATAGAGCTTTTGTTGAACACATCTATGTCCCCGAGTGAATTTCTCATCACAATTATAGCAAAGCCCTTTTTCTCGGCGTGCCTGCATTTCTATTTCAGACAAATGCTTGATAGGAGTTGGTTGAGGAGAAGGCGTGATGGGAGGTCGATGGGAACCCATATTTCTGAAGGGAACAAAAGTGGGTTTGGAGCGTTGTTGAGCTGCAATCTTGTCCTCAGCCAGCTTAGCCAACCCTAGGACTTCCATCATTGTGTTGGGACAAAACATTTTGACCTCTGAGCAAATTTCATCCTTGAGACCACTTATAAAACAACTCCTGTAGAATTCATCAGATAATCCTTCTGTGTGATTGGCCAATTTCTCAAATTCTGTCTGATACTCTCTCACTGTGCCAATTTGGTGAAGTTTCGTGAGTGCTCCTGTGAAATCATCAAAAGCACTAGGGCCAAATTGTGGCAAAATGAGTTGGCAAAAATCTGTCCAGTTTGGCTCGGGATGAGCTTTGATGTACCAACGATACCATTGAAGGGCTTCCTGTTCCAAATGAAAGGATGCAAGTGGAACTTTCTAGACATCAAAAGTATTATGCAGACTGAAATATTGTTCTGCTCGGTATATCCATCCAGTTGGATCAGTACCATTGAAGCGAGGAAAATCAAGCTTCGGCCCACGAAAATTGTTGGAAGAAGAGAACCCAGTCGCTGCAAAAGATTCTGGCTGTCGGTTATTGTTCATGGCTGAATGCTGAAGATGGAGGCTGAGAAATTTTTCATCCAGATCTTGGAGTTTGGTTTGGATGGCTGTAAGTGATTCCTCCATGGTGTTTGCTCCTGCACGGGTGACAACCATAACCAATTTTTTTTTTTTGTGGAATGGGTAGAAAAACAAAAACAGAAGCTGATTTAGTAAAGGGAAATTTGGATTGGTGAAACAATCTGATGGGTAATTGGGGTTTGACTAGATTTTGGACACTGTCGAAAGGACAAGAAAGCAAAAAGAGGGATTTCAGAAGCGGGGTGATAGAATGAGAAAATTTGACAGAGAGGGACAAAGAAGCAAAGTTCAGAAAAGAACTCTGTGGTAAAATTTGAAGGCGATTGGGTGAAATCTGAGGAAGTTATGGGCAAACCCTAAAAATAAACAAATGTGGGCTTTCGGGCTTTAGGAAGGGGAATTGGGGATTGGGTCCTCAGGAATGAAATATGTAGAATGGGATGACACGGGTTCCCCAAAAATTTCAAGGGAAACAGAGTAAAAATAAGGGAGATATGGAGAAAAAACTGGTTGTTTGTTTGTTTGTTTGTTTTTTTTTTTTGCCAGACTGGAGCTTCTACGGCTCGAAAGGGATCTGGAACAACGCCGAATGGATTGAAAACGGTTGAATCTGGAACGGCTTGCAAATGGATCTGAAACGGCGCAGCAGTGATCAACAATAGTTCAGCTGAAAGTAGATATGGACCCCAGGTATGTGCAGCTTCCTAACAGTTCAGGGGTTTCACTCGGCCACCAATGCTGTCTGACGGCTTGCGTATTGGGGCAGTACCCCTCACTCCATGGCTCAGGTAAAACTGATAACCGCTTTGCCACAAATGACAGCTCTTGGTTTACCTCACGGGTGGGAACTAGTCAATCAGGTAGGGGTCGTTGCCCTTTTCGCTGGCAGGTCCTCTCAATGGGACAGCTACTTCGGGGTTCCTGTGGTACTCCTCACAATGAGTTTTAGGTCTTATGCCCAAGTACTTCCCACAGTTAAGCGGATAAGGATGATTCCCAAATCCGAACCTGCAAAAGAAAAAAATTGGGCAGAAATTCCACCCAATGTTCAAAAACTGGATCTATATTGCTCAGAATCGCTATTATAGCATGTTTCCGGAACTAGAACAACCACTCTGCTTCTACTCGCGAAGCGGAATAGAAATCTGGGCACTCGGTCAAAAGATTTTCTCGCCGCAATTTCCGCGTCCGTCACCGAAATTCTGAAAAATTGCTGATTTTAAATCAGCGATATCTCCACTTTTAGAACTCCAAATGAGATGATTTTTTTTTTGAAACTGCGTATTTTTGAAAGAGGAATTCAGATATGCAATCAGTTTCTTTTGATTTTATGTATAAATTTTCAGAAATTGATCTGAAATTCGCCGCCCAAAAAAAGAAAAAAAATTTCCCACTTGTGCCAAGGAAAGTGCTCTGATACCAGATGAGATGTACCTGCAATAATTAATTAATGCAAATACACGAGATATCAGAAATAATAGAATAGAATCGCTTTTATATTGATCACGGGCCACTTCGAGGGGGTAACCTCCTTTGAGCAAGCTCAATACAATTAACTTCACTGTGCCTTCAATGACCTCAACACACACTTATATACTAATTCTATGGCCAATACTATGAGTCAAAACCATGGGACATATAATACTACGGGACGACTTACAAAGCATATGCGTCCAATACTATGGGTCAATACTATGGGCTAATATAAACTACGGATCAACAAATACTACGGGACGACTTACAAAGCATATGCGTCCAACAACAATATACTAACATAGTAAAGAGAAGGGTTGACATAGGTTCCTAACAGTCCTTCGATCAACAACTTAGATTGAGTAAAAACGATGTGAATAGAATAATAGCACTAAGTAGACTTTTCTTTTGGATTTATCCTTACATGACTGGGTTAACTCGAATTAGATTCAATGACAACTCACACTTGCAACTTGAATTAGCAACTTACACTTGCAACTTGAATTTGCTTTAATGACAGCTCACACTTGTCTTTGAACTTATCTTAGTAACTCGACTTGACATTGATGATAACTCAAGCTAGCAACTCGTCATACTATGACAACTAGACTTTACATAACTCGACCTTAGCAGCTTGACTTAATAAATCTCTTTGCATTAATAACTCGATTTTACATTAGTAATTTAACTTTGCTTTAGTTTGACTCTTCTTCTCTCTTCCAGCATTCACAGGTGCCATTGTACTAGCTCTTCTCAAGTTCATCATTTGCATAATAAGAAAGATTGTTTGACTTGATCTTCAGGGGATCATTACACATCAATCTAGCTCACGGGACTAGTACATTCATCCTGTCTGTTGCTTAGATTTGTCTTGACTTTTGCACTAAGCTCTCAAGGATAACGTTGACTATTGCACATGGCTCACAAGGTTTCTGTCTTGACTTTTGTCTTGGCTCACAAGGATTGTACACTTGATTCTTTCAATTATGTCAAATAATTGTTCTTGATCATTATTCTGTTTTTTTTTTGGATTATTCTGAAAATTGAATGCCATTTCACTAACATAGTTGAAATTCTGAAAATTTGTATGCCATTTCACTAACATAGTTGAAATTCTGAAAATTTGTTGGATTATTCTAAGTTTTAATGACTGGAAGTATTTCCAAATTCCAAGTGCTAAGATTTGTTGGGGATGACATAAGACTTCCTTCAATTCAACCGATGTTCAAGTCATATTGGTGGACTCTACATGCATGTCTGTCAAGTAGTTATAAATCATGAACTTACTTGGTCATGCATTTTACTTTCCATCAGTGACTAACTTACTGCCTTTGGTAGGGTTTGGGTCCAACCATTGTGCTCTGAGTTTTATAGCATTTTGGAAAAAGAATAAAGTTTGTCATTGCGATAACGTTTCACTTGTAAAATTTAACCTTGCACTATTGTAGTTTATAACTTTATTGTTCTCCCATCTGATTGAAAGTGATCCAATTTTAATCAAAATTTTAATAAGCAGTAATATTTTTGTTGAATCTTGTTTTCTTACTTTATGCTTTTACTCCTGCCAATTTTTGAAATATCATTTTTAATTACCTTTTTTTGGTGAAATTTGAAGTTTGTTCCAAACAATTCCAAACATATTTTTGACAAATTTAGAAATTGTTTCATCCAGGAATTACTAAATTTGGACAACTACCATCCATCACTTTTCCAAAACTTAATAGAAATCTGATTTGATATTGGAAAATTTCTAACTTTGTTGGAAGGAAAATGAAACCATTGTTCAGCAAAGCAAGAATTTCAAAATGTTGGCACATTAAAGTCATTATAGTTAGTAATGAATGTTGGAAACCCTAAAAGACAACATTCACATCTCTACAACAACAAACCTTTTGTTTAGAATAAACCCCGCAAAAGGTCTTGTCCTTATTATCACATTTATGCTTAAAAATTTTCATGATAAGTCTTCAGTTTAGTCAAATTTAGGCCTCCAAATGATGTTATCGCTGTTATAGGATGGTGATAGAAATTGCATACTTGGATTATGCTTGTGTTCCTTCAATAGTTTCATTATTACGTACAATCATGTGTCTTCTCTACTAGTGTAGATGTTTCCCTTGGACTACATATGAAGAACAACTAGTTGACTCTTCAAAGAACTTACCCAGAACTATGAAACAAATCTCCTTTAACTGTTGGTCAATGAATATATAGCTTGTATATTCTTGTGTGCTACCATTTCACATTTTTTTGGAATGCTCTCACATCTAGGTGAATTTATGCTTGTTATTATGAGTTTGATGGTCTGGAAATTCCATTATTTCATTATTGTTTGGTATAGTACGACCTGTCTAAAAATGGTGTATTGACAGTTCTACAATGAGCACCCCATTTTCCCATTATCATTCTTCTCTAAATAGGCCTGAAATAATGATCCTTTTGTTAAGGGTTCATTTAATTACTACTTTTTCTATATGGATTGCATGATTGGAACATCAACGCTGTTGATTATCCATGTCTTATACAAGCTGTCACAAAATGCTACCCAGAATTACCCCTTTAACCTTGAGAGTTCATATTATCAAAATGTATTATTATAGATTCCAAGTTGTAATCATTTTAATGAGAGTGGACAAATCATATTTTCAGTCCCAATGCACTTTAAATTTTGAATTTTGTGAGTACTTTTCCTTTTATTTATATAGGTTCCTTCACTACACATTAGGGCTACCTATGAGTGAAAGATGATGATTGTTATAGCAGAGCCAACCTCTAGAAATATGTCTTCAAATAGGTATTTATCCCCACAGTTTACATCTCCTATGATTGTTGGTACTAATTGCTTAATGAGATGTTTAACACCATCACAAAACAAAATCGCCTCCAGTATAAAAAATGAAGGAGCTTAGTTTGTCCATGGAACCCTCCTTAGAGGGTGTGTATAGGACTATCCTACAAGATTATAGTTTGTCCCAAAACGTGTATACATACATATATATATATATATATAAAATTTTCATTTTGACTTTGCATCCCACATAAAACCAGGAGCCATTGGTGTTCCGGTTTGAAGGTTGAGATCGATCTGTTCTACTTGTAAATCAATTGTCACCATTTTTTGCAATAGTAAGAAATGACCAATGGCATGACGATCATTTTTGGTTACTTGAACGATCATTTTTGTTTACTTGAACATAGTTTCCTTGTGACTGAGTTTCTCGTGATCAAATTATTTGGTTATGGCAGGTATTGGAATATCACTTTTGTTTTTGTCATGTATGGTTAGAAACTGTGTGGTTATTCACATATATGATCATCTTATTCCTTCTTCTTGTAGCATCTCGAGTGAATCCTGGTCATCTATCCTATTTCAAGTTTTGTGGACGTTTTATGGTCTTGTGGTAGCTGTTATGCTATTTTTTACCCTGGATGATTATCAATGTCAATTTTGATCTGCTTTGCCATGTGTCAATATCATCCTACTGCAACAACAGATGAGGTTGATCAGCTGTCATTTCCTCTTGTTTTTCATGCTTGTACTCTGCCATGCTAGTTAATTGTGTTTCATTTTTTCAGGTTATGTTTTTCTAACCTGAAACGGAATTAATGCAGCATGTAGGTACATATTGGGATGAACTCACCAGATTACTCACCAATATGTAGGTACAGCTTGGGATGAACTCACCATATTACTCACCAGTTAGAGCTTAGTTACTCATATAGGAAGAATTAGGCAAATATGGTGGTATGACCTCCTAAGCTCCCAGTTCTATTATATTTGTATCTATGGGTTAGACTCTTTAATTGTCTCTTTCTGCTTGTGATATCTTTTTGGAGTCATATTTGTGTCTTGTAGCTCATTCATATTGACGAAAACGTAAATCAGTAGAGTCATAAAAGTTATATCTACAGTTTCCATAATATATTTTCCATTTGTCTCATCACCAAATATAGGTGGGTCTCTTTATAAATAAATAGTATAGAGAATACTTTTAAATATATTTATTTATAGACACCTAGCTACCATGAATCATTGACTCTAAAAAATTATTTTATAGAAGTAAAATTATTTTATCCTGTATCTATTAATCATTATGATTTGTTTAAATAGCAACAAAATTCCAAAATGTGCCAGAAATAAAAATCTATTGCTAATTTAGGCATCATATTTGACAGAGAAAAGCATCAGATTGATGAGAAAAGGATAACATCATCTGTGGCAAAAGTCTATGAAATGAAGGTTTTAAATCCATGGAAAAAAAAGATGGTGCTATGAACTTATAATTTATTTAAAAACCAAATCCTAGAGATAGCACATAAAAATGATTCTTATGCATCTACCATTAATCTTACGATTATCCAAACATGGTACACTAGGTTAATGGAAGTCTGAGGGAGGCTGTGGTGAATCTATAACCTGTAGCATAGTTTGCAGAGCCAACACTATTAGTTAAACGGGAAAAGGTATAAAAACACAGGTGAGCATTCAAACCCTGTGGTCATAAGATGGGCAATAAGTTCGAGTAGATGAGGTTGGGGTAGACGAGTTTCAACTTTGCAACCCTGTGTTCGTTTAGTAGTCCCTAGTTATGAGCAGATTAGCTAGCATCTAGAAAATAGGGATGACTATCCCAATGGAAGTCTGAGGAATATAACCCAAAAGTTGGTCCTATCTATTCTCTTGAGGATTAGATCTTAAACTACAGATTCAAGGGTGGAACAATCAAAATAAGGTTAGACCCACTTCATTACATAAGTTGTAACAAGGCCTAATCTTGCCTAACCCCAAAGTAAAGAAGGAAACAAGTAGATTAGCCGAGATTGTTGTAACTGGCAGCTTAGTTACAATGCTTACACTATTTAGACCAGTAATCTGAATGCAAGTAGTGGTAGTATATGAATGATTACCATTACCTATATTGACATTATAATAGTATTACCCCGGATATGATCTCTAGCTTGTACAAGGTTGGTACAGGTCTGATCTCTAAGTAACAACCAATGACCCATCTAAGCTTAATATGCTTACAAGCAACCTCGTAATGATTTAATTAACTTGTATAACTCACTACTTATAGCTCATGCTGAGCTTTACCTCTCGCTCCATCATATTCATAGAGGTAAAGATACTTTATTATATGGATAAAACTTACACTCCTTGGAACCTCTTGTAAGTTGATCTCCTGTCTAAGCTTATATTCCTAATTACTGTCATTTCTATACATTACTTGTGTATCTTATCTCAAACTGAAGGGACCATCTCTATGTCTCTGTGTTGAAGGAATATATTAGTAATCTGTAGTGCAAGTCACTTTATACCTAATCACTAATGTTAACTTGGTGTCTCTACCAATGTTATCAATTCCAATTTCAAGTTCTCAAGGCTATACTTTTAGTTCTGCAAAATGTAACATTTAATTTTTTATTTTTGGATTCTAATATTTTATATGTATGCATTGTAGGTTGGTGATGCTAGGAGCTTAGATAGAGAAACCGTTGAAAGTGGACTTAATTTTGCAAAATTTGCGGTCAGTCATTCATATTGTGATATTTGTGTTCTTCAAGTTTGATATGTTGGTTCCTTTTCCATAGGTGCTATAATGTGTTTATGTTTGTATTGTGATTACTTATTGTTTACTTTTAGGTATTTAATTGTCCTATTCGAGCTGACTTCTGATGTCCTTAGGGAACTCAAAAAGTCATCACATGATTTGGTACGTGATACTTTGATATCAGTGTAATAAGCCATCTATGGACTTTTGTTTGATCCATTACAGACATGTATTGACATGGATTTCCATTTTATGTAGATAATGATTACACGTGATTAGGATTTGACAGCTTGCCATGTTGTAGGTCAAGTTCACATTGTTTCACAACCTCCTTTAATCTTGACTCCAATTACGAACAGTGAAGGGTTTGAGTGGCTCTCACCTGATGAGATGGTGAAAATTCCTTATAGGTAATAAATATTTTGTAGTATACCTAATCAAGTTATTATTTACATTTATAACCCAAGCAATAATATTTAGTCATCTAGTGTATTTAATTACTATTATTTACGTTAATAATTATTAATATAAATAATAGCCTTGTGGTATACTACATAGTTCTTGTTATCCATTTTGAAATTTGTTTTATCTGTATCATACTCTAACCTAATAGAAATTGTTGAATTCATCTCCAGTGAAGATAATGTGGAGGAATTGTCAGTTTCTCATGACCTCTATGTAGGTGGTGACTATTTCATGATGTTGAAATGTACAAATGCTAAACATTCAGTGATACCATATGTAAATGTGTGAACATGTATACTCTCTGGCATGAATATTTCATGGATAAATTTTACCTTGATAATTTGTAATGTTATCCATTGCAACTAACCTTGATGAATCTATTGTAGGTTTTTGCAAGAGTTTCCCCTGAGCAGAAAAAACTCATATTGACAACTATGAAGACAGTGGGAAGAATTAAATTGATGTGTGGTGATGGTACAAATGATGTCGGTGCTCTCAAACAAGTAGGGAATGGTGACCTTTTTCTTTTGCATCAATAACTTTAGCATGCAAAATAGAGCTGATTGTTTTTTCACCGATGACTCATTCAAAATTTTGAAGAATTGCAGTCTCATGTTGGTGTAGCCCTTTTAAATGCAATCCCACCTACCCAATCATCCCAAAACTCTACGTTGGTGCAATCATCAAATTCTGGGGGTAAAATAATAAATCCAGATTGAAGATTGAAGAGTGGAGCACCTGATTCTGGAAACACCAATGCAACTGATGGAGGACAAGCAGGAAATACATCCATTAATCAGCCAGTTTGAACTTTGGCGTTGCCTGCTGGATCTCAAGCATCTCATGGTTCAACTAGCAATCGTTAACTTACTCTTGCTGACAGACAAAGGCTAAAATTGAAAAAGATTATGGATGATATGGGAGAGGAGGAAGATGGCATAACTTCTCCCACTATGAGGCTTGGGGATGCATCAATGGCCTCTCCTTTCACTACCAAGCATGCATCAATAAGGCTGACAACTGATATTATTCGGCAGGAACACAACACACTTGTTACAACTTTGCAGATGTTTAAGATCCCGGGGAAGTGTATATCCTCCTGCATATTGTTTTGCATGACATATTCTAACCATTTGTGACTCATATTTGAATCGTGATTATTCTGTATGCCAAGTCTATGGAGTTTTATGGACCATTAGAAACAAATAATGATACTCTTGCAGTTTGAAATTTTGGGTGTGTAAGCTACAAATATTGTTAAGTAAATTGGTATTTAATCGAAAGTTTGAAGTAGAAACCAATCATAGATAGTTGTGTAAAAATAATTTTGATTTCTATCAAAAGAACTAATTCTTAATGACTAAAAATGTATGTCCTGTATAGTTTGTATATATTTTCAGGACCTACTCTTTAAGGCATAGATAATTTTGGTTATCCACTTATAATGAGAAGTGATATGGTTTTCAACAGTTTTTCAACAAGTCTCTATAGAGTAGACACTTATCTAGAAATTATGGACACTTTTGGAGCTTCTTTGGTAGAGAAATGGCTAGTGGCCCATGGAGATACTTCTAGGTTTTTAACTTATATATTCTATTCTATCTTATATTTCTTGTTGGCACTATGCATTTTGTCTTGTTATTTGGTAATTCTATTCATTTCAAAAATGAATATTAATTGTACAAGTTGCTCAAGAACTCTAGCCCATTCAAATACAAAAAATATCACTAAATCATAACTAGACCATCGGTATACCATCTAGAGGTTAATTTTCTTTGAAAATGTATTTATTTTTCTTGTGCGCAACTAGATTTATGTCTTGAATGGGTCAAAACAATTGGACAAAAATGTATGAAGATGATTTTTTATATGATGTTTGAAGATTCTCAGTTCACCATTGAATATATCAAATTGATTTGTTGTATAGCTAATCTATTTCTTAATAGATTCGATAACAAAAATAAATTATTTGATAAGGTGGATTTTCAAAAAATATTAGGATATGGTATGGAATATTTCTCATAGTCTTAAATCCCAATTGATTTATTGTACTTAAAAATCATGTCTACATTTTGACTAAGTGATACACAAATAAACCCTCTAAAGAGAAGCCTTGTATTTTGCTTGATCAATCTCAATCTCAATCACTCACACTAGCATGTAGACCATCAACAAAACATTGAGGTTAAAAATTTAATTTTTTCAAACTATTAAAACTATTAGAAAATGTTGCACCTTTTATGATGCAAAGCAAAGCTTCCTTTGAAGTTTACTACCACACACAGGTAATTGAATGGAAGTTTCCCAAGTTCAAAATTAAGTAATATAATCTAAGCTTTAGGAAAATAAACTAGACTTGTAACAAATTTAGATAAGGAAATAATAATTGATAAGTGATATTTTTAGAAAAATTATATTCCCTTTTAAAGATATCTAGAAGATTGTGTTCTATTATTTCTAATTTTTTTTATAGAATGACTATCTAAATAATAATATTGTCTCAAATGAAAACTTCAAATTGGATTTTTTTCAATGCCTTAAACTCTTATTTTTTTTATAAGATAATCAATTAAATACAATTTTAACATTGAAATGTTCACATCTTCTTAAGTTCTTACCGCATTCATCTACACCCTTGATTTGTCTTGAAACTAACCTCTTCCATAAGTTGATGATATGTGAGTTAAGCCTATTGTATTTTCTCTAGATTTAGATTATCTTACAACTTTTATTTAACTTTAAATTTTATCAATGGCTATTGTAGATTAACAATGCAATTTAATGGTATTTTCTGTCAATTTATTGGTTGGATTTAAAAAATGAATGTTAATTAATTCTCTAAACTATAAAATTATATTTAATATTTTTTTATTCACTATAAAATTTTATTTAATGACTAAGTAACTAAATAGCAAATAATGTAAAGTCAAAGTGATGCCTAGGAAAAACCTAAAATCCCAATGTAACATGGATTAACAATAAAGTGCATGATGATCATTAGGCTTATGGTATATGGCATATATGAAAGGGTGCATGATGGTCATTAGGCTTATGGTATATGGCATATATGAAAGGATGGATTCACATATATTCTAATAGATTAAATGGGGTTGGATGTGATTGGTGTGTGACATAATGGAATATTCTTCTCAATTAATGAAGGGAACCTTTAGAATCTACCACATCTAAGTGGAGGGAAAGTTGTGATCTAACTATAAGAATTTATTGTCTCAATCATTTTCAAATGATTACAATGTAATTTATAATTAAATGAGATGACAAAGATATCATATTAAAAAAAAATTAACACTTTAAATACAACAACTTAAGTTTAAAATGTGTCATCTTTTAGTTCTTGCCTTTAACATGCAAGGATTATATAAATAGGCTTGCATACAATGCATATTTATTCAAAGTTTTGTTGCTTGAGAGCCCATAATTTTCTCTATATATGCTCATAAAATACTTTTAACCTGATGTACATAAATAATATAGTTTTAGTCTTATTTGACCCCATCCCAACGTAAGGCTAAATGAGACCACTCATTTCATGTTTGGATTGGACTTAGGTAAATATATCAATAGCAAAAATATTTAATATTGTATATAAAGAAGTTGATTAATGTTAAATTTTGGCTAGCTCATAGGGTAGAGTAATTGGTAATGAGTAAATGAGATGAGAAGTTCTAAATGGAAGGTCATAGGTTTAAATCCCCTTGGGTACTTACTTACAAAAAAAATGTTAAATTTTGTCTAGTTCAAAATATGATCTTGCGCGCTAATTTTAACTATGACCTTCACTCATGGCATGTTTGGTTTTTCGCATTACATGCTTAGGTTGTCACGCAATGTCGTTATAACAATGGCAGGTGTCCCAAAGGGTTAAGCCATCTCTCTTGTTCCCATAAACATCTACTAGCCTTGAGTTATCATTGGATATGTTGTTAAAAGGAGATTCTCTTAGATTCGAGAATTATATATCTTCTCTACTGACGAGGCCAACCACGTGAAGGTGGAAGCTCATTTGGCCCCACCCACCCACCCACCCTAGAATCAAAGAAAACATTTGTCAACTTTGATGTGTTCTTGAATCATATGAAATATTCCAGTGGCATATTTTCAACAATGGCATTATGATCTTCTATCGACAATTTCCATTGTCGATGCTTGGAATTTTTTTTACTCTTCACTGCCTTCAACTGCAATCAGGCTACTATGACCAAATGATTGTATTGAGCACATATAACATCTGACTCGTAGTCTTGAAAAAGAATATGGTATTTACATTTCCTTACTTCTGCAAAGAATCGTCCCATTAAAACCATTGAACCCACTGCATATGTATAATTTGACGGGTCTTTAAATTCTTGCATAAACGTGCTTTTCGACCTATTGCATCTCAATAAATAATAATGCACATTTTCTGGATTATCTGCTGGTGCAATGACTGCAAATACATCGCCTTCTCTAACCAAATCAGAAACACGATCATAATCTTTGTCAATCACAACCGCTTCATTTTCGCGCCTTTACATCGCTGATATTTCCAAATGGGGGCAATGGTGTCAATTCTTGATGTCTCCACGGTTTCACAAATTTGTTAGTTTGGTTTTGACACTCATCCAAAGACTCTGCATCATCAATACATGCAAGACAGATGAAAGAGTACTTCCATTTCTCAATTGCGTGTATATTTTCCATTTTCTTACTCCTAATGGAGTGTAAGCCCCTTGTTTTCGGGATTGCAGTACAATTATGCGGCATTGATCTATCAACATCATCCATTGCAATATTCCAGAAAAACCTTCTCACATTACCCATCCTTTCATTGAATTCATGGCTCAAGTTTTGTTTGCACCAATTAACAACATCGTTTGAATTTGCAAGGCGAGAAGTAGAATGATTCATTTGATATCTCCTAAGTGCACGTTTCACGCAGGCCCCAGCACCATCATGTTCTCCTTTTCCATGTCCCGTTTCAAAAAATCTCCATGTGTGGCAAACATTCGTGTTTCTATGAAGGCGAGACAACCATAAGAATGATCGTGCCGATTTAAACTGACTAGCACAACCATCTGACCACACCCAATGATCTTTAAAAGTGACTACCCTTCTTTTTAATTCTTGAAAAAGCATACCAAAAAAATGCTAGACAAAACATGTATCATGTGTACGATAATCATCGATGTAGAAATGATACTCCTTAATCACTTCACGATTATTTTCATTGCTATCAAAACCATCGACATCAAGCTCTGCATGTCTATACGTAATATGCACAAGTATAGATACCTAATCTGAATGATAATACTCACTCTGTATCTCCTTTTGCGGAGTGAAAGTGTAATTTTCTGCAAAATCAACAATGGATAATATTGTCCCTTTTGGAAATACATCTCGTGATTGCTTGAAATGTAAGTCCTGCCATCGTGCCGAGTGAGAGTGCTTGATATAATTATATATTTAATCCCTTAACAAATTCATAAAATCTGTCAAAGATATATCACTTTCAACCAAATTAAGCTTTCTTGATGTTGCCATTGAATCTGTAACTGCAGTATAGTCAACATAAACATATCTCTTGCATTTGACAATGCGATTTGACAATTGAGGATAATTTGAATCAATGGGGTAGTTAGCATTAAAAAGGTCCAAATCATAACATTCCTCACATTTTTTACCTCTAACGCATTGTTTCTTATAGAATACTTGATGATTCTCTCGAGCACATAATATTTTAGATACAAATTCATGAACACTCGAAGGAGGGGGGTTATTTAGCCAACACTGCATGCCAAAATTTAGAAATGTCTCACAATATAATTCGAATTTTACATGGTATCAACAACAACATATGTCACGAACAACAATGGGCCTGACATACCATGGTTTAATCTTCACAAATGTGCTAAGGGAAATCTTCACATCAACATTACTCTCCATGAAAGTTTTGAACATTTATGCTTGAGTGATTGTTGTTATGTGTTTGGCATGAGTTTCGTAGTTTCCTTTCTATATACGATGTCGCACAACATCCTTTTCATTTGGTAAGACACACGAGTTTACATCCCAAAACTCTTTCACCATGTCCCTCACATTATCCGGAAGCCTATCTTGATAAGGTTGCCTACAGATAACACCCCAACATGCAACTTCATCATCCTCATCTAACTGAACCCGAAGCTTTTTATGCTTCCATAAACTTTTTCTTGATGTTTTTAACGTTCTTGCAGTTGTAGACAACAAACGACTAGTTGTAGTGTTTTTTTCCACAACCCCTATTAGAATTGCTTTACGAGCAACCATGGAATTGTGAGATCGGTTTTTTGCAAGTGATGCAAGGACCGAGGTCAAATTTTGTGATATAATCTGATTTGACTTAGCCTCTTTGGCACTTTGAATGCCCAATAAAGTAATTGCATCTCTTAGACATTTTCGCTTTAACAATTTATGCAACAATTGAGCTTGTTGTATGACAGAAATACCTTCTGTTGACCAATGCGACCTTGGTCGACAGGGGTTCACCTCACTGTCGACACATACCTCAGTCTCCCTAGGCATCGACTCAGGCAGGTTTGAGCCCACCCAACAACACTCGCAGAGCGGATGAGGTCTCACCTAAGGCGTCCAGGAAGAGTAGATGGAGCCATGTTTCCACCGAGGGAGGAGGAGAGTTGTGGCTGCACGGACTAGCTCTATTGCAGTACTTAACTAGAAACTTTAAGCATTCGACATGGAATTATAACATATTACTTAATCGCAAAATTTATCATCACAATAACAGTAAGTAGATATTGCATCAATAAAACATAACAACATTCATATATCGCAACATTGCACAAAGATCATACCAAAAAATAAGCATTATATTACTGTCACAGTCGTATACCAAAAGCGAAACATAGATCTCCGTACACATATATCTCCTTGTCTCTCGCCTGTCATTCCTCTATTCATCTCTGTCTATCTCTCTAACACTTACAACTCTCATCTATTTATAGGCTTCTGCCATTACAATGTTTGTCCACTTACTAATGACTTCCTAACAACTTCCTAACCGATATTATGGAAAAATGACCCAATATCTAACTGACTCGGTCCAACTGACCCAAAAACCCGCATACCGCGGTACAATTGACTCAACATTACATAAGATGTGGTCCAAGTGATCCAAAACTCGCCAACCGCAGTATAATTAAACGCAAAATACTCCTTCCGCGCCCTCATCCGATGTGTCGCAGTGTCGGTAGTACTGTGACATTTCCTCATCAAATCGCCTGCCAACAGGCCCCCAACACAATCTTGTGGCTCGCCCTTGAGCCAAGTCAACTGTTGGACATCGTACACACCGACTGTTCTTGCTCTTTGGATCACGTGGTGTGGTTTTTCTCCTTCGGCTATACTGATCATCATCTCGCTATTCGGTAAGTCTTACCCGAAAGTGGGGAGCCCCCGACTTGCTGTCATGTATGTCTCGAACTCATCCTCGAGTCTCTATGAATGGTACTGACGGGAAGGAAAAGAGGATGAATAGTACCAAGGTGTGAAATGAACAGATGAATCTGGCACATCTATTTCGCACCGGCAAACGGCTCCTACTATGGTCGGGGAGCTATCGCCCCAACCATCTCATTGGTCAAGAGAAGCACAATCCTTCGAACAACTACTGCGTACTTAAGCATGCTGTTTCAGCCCTTGGATTGGTCATACCACAGTGTAAATGCACCTTCCATATCAAGGTGCTCAGGGACACTCATCGTTCTGGTTCGCTGGGCCCCTAGGGTACTGCCACAGGAAATGAAGTGAAGCATTTGCACAACCTCCTTGGAATTCCTCACAACTTAACTCGCCAACTAATCTAACAGCATAACCATGCTATTTCGGAAAGACATCTTTGTACCGAACTATGGTCGACCTCTTCTTCTTATAGTCGGACCATGCTCGGGTCATGACGGTGAGAATGATTCCTCAGTACCTCGCATCTACATTTGTGAACCCATCAACTGACGTAGCGGGTGGCAACCATGCTGCCACCGAAGATCCCACATGTCATCGTGTGAGAAATCTCCTCACATCTTCCTAATCATACCGGCCCAACGTGCCATGGGAAAAACATATCGTCTTCATGTGGTAACCAAGCCAAATCATGTATAGAGATGATGGCACAGGGTCGCAAGAAGTTAGCGGGACAGTAGTCCCAATACTGCCCCGTACCCCTAAATCCTCTGTAATCATCACAAAATCTTGAATGTACTCAACCAAATCTACCGTCGATCCTGGTCGCAACGCTGTCATGTGTCTCTGAATGCTTCAAACTTGTGGCACAAGCCTCCCTGCTTGCGCATTCCTTCTTCTGTAGGTGGGCGATCGACCACCAAACAACTTGCAACACACACTCTCTTTCTTTTTTCTTTTTTCTCTTTTTTTTTCCCGATGTAACTCAGGCATCGCACTATTCCAAGCTCGACTGATAGGGCTTCAACCTGTGACTATTTACCAGCTTGGGGAGTATCGCCCCGTCCAACTGCTATAACTGAACCGCTCCTCCTGAAGTAATACTACTGATGCAACCAATGCATCTGCAATTTTCTTGGATGTTTCATAAACTTGTTGTCATACAGTAGCACCAAGTCACCTTGATAAAACTATTTACTTTTGATGTGGCAATCATGCCATGCCTTCTGGCAATCCTTCTCCACCCCTTGGTGAAAGCTAGCGATAAATCGATCCTCTTCCAGCTGCACCAATTGCGCTAGACCTTCATCTAAGGCTCCGACATTGTCCATGCCTATAACAACCATAGTGCATAGACTCAAAACAATGTACTCTATTGGCATAATCACTTCCTTCCCATATACCAGCTTAAAAGGTGTCTAACCATTCAACCTTTTACATGTGGTGCAATAGGCCCACAACACTGCTGGGATTTTCAGATCCCAGTCATTGTGGTTCGCATTGCACACCTTGGTCAGCGCATGCTCCAATACCTTGTTAAACGTCTCCATCGTCCCATTCGCCTATGGGGGATAAGGTGTACTCTTCTTATGTTGTATCTGCAACTCCTCCGTTAATGCACTGATGGTGCGATTAAGAAAGTCGCTGCCTTGATCACTCAACAAAATCATAGGATAGCCAAAATGAGTGACAATCTGGTCGAACAAAAATCGGGTAGCCATTACTGTAGAACAATCAACTATGGGTGCCTCCTCGCCCCATTGGGTCAAATACTATGTTGCCGTGATGATGTACCATGCACCTGTACGTTTTCCTGGTGGAGTAATCGACCTGACAAAATCCACAGCCCATTTTTTGAACGGTTGCAATATCACTTGAGGTAGCAGGGGCATCTCATCACGTCTGGACGGCTTGCCAGTTCACTGGCAAACATCACAAGACCACGCATAGTCTGTCGCATCATTATGTAATGTGGGCCACCAAATCCCTGCATGCAGTACCTTCCGGGCAGTCGCCTGACCACCATAGTGTCCTCTCGCTACTCCATCATGTGCCTCAGCTAGTATTTGCGCTTGATCATGCGGCAAGACACATCTGCGCAAGATCTCATCAGCACCAACTTTATACAACTCTCCCGTGATTAGCTAAAAGTCAGAAACCTTGACAATGATACGAACCGTTACACCAAAACCTCGAGGTGTTAGTGAAGGCCGCCCACCAGGATCTTAACATCCCACCACGCTCCGCAGTCGAGACTCTGGGCTGGATGTGTGCCCGTACTGTGGTGTCCCCTTTGCGCCGTACGAGCCCCAGGCAAACACTACAATGCCGACGTTGCCACCCGCTCTGTGACTTGAACCTGGGTGGAGGCTCTGATACCAGATGATACGAACCGTTACACCAAAAACTCGAGGTGTTAGTGAAGGCCGCCCACCAGGATCTTAACAAGGACTATTATCTATTGCCATTCACTCTCTCTATTGCTGTTGGTGCATTTGCTGCTGCAAATAATTTTATGATTAGATTTCCAGTTCATGGCACTTCCTCAGAAAGTATGCTAGCATTCTACTAGACTTGAACAACATCTCTTTTTAATGTAAGCCAATGTAGTTGGGTTTATATTGTACTTCCAGCTCTATCATCTTTGCAAATAAGAAAGATTATTTTATGGGGTTTTCTCCCACTTTGGGTTTCCCCAGGGTAATTTCCCGTGTCTTTGTGTGACTCTCTATTTTGTGCACTATCTATTACTGCTTTACAGTTTTTAGTTTCCGCATTATTGCTGATAAATGTTCTCAGATCTGCACATTTATATAAAAGAAAATTTAAATTTTATTGTATCCTGAATTAAGCTTGAAAATTTACAGTTGCAAACCAAACACTGTAAGCATTGCAGAAGCCAAGTCTGAGAGTGGCACTTGGGAAAGAAGTCAGTAAAGGTAAATAAATGAATTTTTAATGAGAATGAGCATACCAGTTCCATAACCTCTATCCCTCACTATTTATGCTCCATATTATTGCAATCTACAACTAAATTTAGTCAGCACCATCCAATTTTGACGAAACTGCCAAATCCAAGCGTTGTAATATGGTAGAAAAAGTTCAACATGGCTAATCAATGACTTCAGCTTGAGTGGAGGGTATATTTTTGCTAAGGGAATGGCAAAGGAGTTCAACAATCAACACCATCAACAATGAGGGGCGTAAAGGGCTTAGTGCTCTTGATTAAAGGCCAATCCCATACCCTCATACATGATAGAATCCAATGAAAATGTTGCAATCCTGCCAATCCTAAAATCGTCAAAACCGCTAAGTCTGCTGAGTTTTGAATGGGATATGAAATTCTACTTTCTCCATATGAAGTCCCATGAGGTTGGAACTACTATCAAACATCTTGAAACAATTAATTGCAATGTTAAAAAGTTGTCATTTACTCTATCTTTCCTTTTTCTATCCTTTTACTTAAATTTTTAAAATTTCCATTAAAAGGTTAAATAAAAACGATAAAGGAAATGTCAACTTTTAAACATTACCATTAATTGCCATCATTTTTGGTCAAACACAATGAAAAACAGAGTAAAAAAGAAGCTAAACCTTTTTCGAAACACGTCATATGAACGTTGATACAACCCAGAAACACGTTTTAGGGCCATACAAAACACATTTCCACACTTTGGTATATAAACATTCATGGTACAACCCTATACAACACATTTCCTGCAACTAGGGTTACACCCTAAAACCAAGGCAATTAACATATGCCATGAGTTGCATTACGCCGTGAAGACCAAAGATGTCCATTTAGTTAATTGAGCTTCGCATTTAGGAGAAGACACAGTGGGGATCGCAAGGATGCCCGGGGGAAAGTATTTAGACACTAAAGCATAACATCTAATATTAACTATCTGGAGAATGAATCATGTAATGTTCCATACATCAGCAATACTTCCCAAAAAGGTTACTTGTTGTGATACTACATGAATGAATGGGCTTAAGAATGGAATTTCATCACAATGTTTTTTGAATTGACACCACGAGATAATTTTTCATATCTTATTGAGTTCACCATTGTATTCTAATTATAGATATAGTAGGAGATATTACACTCATTGTTCAGAACCAGTTGCCAACGGGGAATTGGTTCACTAATGAGGTCATAGTGTTAAGCTGTCCACCAGTATTTATTCCCACTGTTCCTACAATTCATGATTTGCATGATCCACTAGATTGTGATGAGATCTGTTACGATTTAAGGGATTTATGATAGGAAAAGGTATGGATCATTCTTGGTGAATCTATGAGGGAATATCTCTTCTTCAACACCTTGCACAAACATATATCCATGGGTATTTTGGGTAGCAGCTACAGGCAGCATGTAGGGCATATTTGTGACACCTTTTGCTTGTGATAGTACCTTCCTCATACCCTAAACTACAATTTCTCATTTTGGGCAAGGTATATGATATCAATCTTAAATTTAGTGTTGTTGGCAGTTAAGTAATGTGTACACCATTCAAATAACATGTCTCTGCATGGATGAAAATGCCTACAGACATATACCAGCCATCAAACAAGTAGTTACATTAATTTTGGGCAGTTCTAGGCTTGTTTTGGATAGTTTTATGGATCGTAATAGTAATAAACCTCTTAATTCTTATTTATGTGCACATTGAGAGCTATTTTGGCTAGTCTTCTAGGCATGAAAAAACCCTAATCTCTGAATCTGGGCACGAACCACCATTTTTAACAATAAAAAATGCACAGAATACCCAAAATACCATGAATATAATTTCAATATTATGTATATAACACAGAATACCCATAAAACTAGGAGGTAAACCTTTTAAGCTAAAGCTAAGACCAATTATTAGAAGACATGAAACAGGAATATCCATACCTGTGTCCCTTGTGGAAATTGTGAAACTACAATTTCCTCAACATGCATATTCGTGCTACTAGCATATGTTTCTGACCAGTCAATAAAATCCGTATCATCAAAGTTGTCATCATTCATGAATCTGGTATACTGCATAAATTCCATATAATTTATAGAAATTAGATTTGGAGAATACAAAAATTAGATTTCATATAATAAATTGGAAAATATTATTGCATACTTACGTACCATGCCTCTGTTTTGATTTTGTCCAGCGATGACTCGCTTATAATTATCTCTACAGTACGTTGCATACTGCTGAAGCTCTAATCGAGTCATGCTACTCAAGCGATCATCAGAATAATCATCAAATGGAATTTCATCCATATTGGTTGAATATGACAAAGTATTTATGCCGATTTCCACCCCTGCCAATGCAGCCCCAACACTCTCTTTTATCTCTTCCCTTACCCGTCTTGCTATTTGGGATGTCATTTCCAACTCCTCTGGAAAAGAAACGACTCTAGGATGTGGCTGTACTAACCAAGGCATCAGATGCCTATACTGAACATCTCGTCATGCATCATGTCGTTCATATGTATGACCTTTGCCGGCACCATAGAAACTGGATCTCGTATCTGTATAGTCGGGGTCGATGTGAAACCGGAACTCTGCAATCAACATCTTAACAAAATACTGAGGAACCTCGTCATTATTAAAGAACTTCCCATATGCACACAATAACTTGGAATAAATATCGGGTCCAATCAGTGGATCATTGAATCTTGTGATCTTTAGATGTTTTTTGTCTTCAGGCCACAAGTCAAAACATGAAAAGACCATTTATTTTATGACAACTTTTTTTATTTCTTCAAACTTGTGGCGACCCATCACTGACAACCACCTCCTATGCATCATGTCATGAAAAATATGGGTTGATGGTCCAACCCCAAGATATGTCTCGATCAAACTATTCAGATTGTGCAAAACAATCTAGAGACACCGCTGAGAACCAAAAGAGATATTTGAAGTGTCAAGTTCTGCTTGCAATCTTGATGAATTTCATCTCTTCCACAGTCAACATAGCGATGTTGTCTTACCAAGGAGTCTCCTCGGGAACATCTCTAGGATGACTGTAAAGAGGATCATATCTTTCATTGCAAGCATATTGATGCACCCGACGACCTCTCCTTGTCTGGGGAGGTGGATTAGGATCAACAGCAGCAAACCCTGTAAGAAGTAAAATGCATGTGCAAGTATTAAAAACTATATATATAATTTGTCAATCAAATTATAAACATTTAAATAAAATGTGTTCATTATAAATACATGATGTAACCTCTGCATTATCATGAACATGGTGAGAAATAGAAATAAAGTCTTCTGAACCATCATTATTGTTAGAATGTCCAGAAGCCCTTGTAGGAAACCAAATATTGGCAATCACATGTAAGTTTACACGAAAAATCATGTAATTTTTCACAATTAAAGCAGTCATGTCAAACAAAAATTCTAGTCAAAATGTATGTAAACAATCTCTACCTAGCAATGGTGTATCTGAAGAATAAGACACTAAGGGTGCCATCTGTGGTTTTCCAACGGCCCCTGTAGACCCACCCTCAAACAGACGTATGTCCTTTTGAGAGACAACACCTGTGCACAACAAGAGATTAGAAAGATCTGTGTAAAAGATGTTTTATGTTTATATAGACTTGAGCATGAATTGAATGACAATTGAATTTATTTGACAATGAACTCAGGGAGTGAAGCTGCATACTAGCCAAGATTGCTTCACCCTAAAGCTGTGAACCTGTGCCTGATAAGAATTTTCCACAGATTAATAAACATGTCAAACAAGAATTCTAGTCAGAATGTATGTAAACAATCTCTACCTGAAGATGGCGTATAAGACACTAAGGGTGTCCTCTGATTTTGTCCACCGGCACCTGTAGACCCCTCAGACAGACGTCTGTCATTGGAAGAGACACCACCTTTGCACAACAAGATCTTAGAAAGATGTGAAAAAAAATATTTATGTTTATGTAGACTTGATCATAAATTGAATAACAATTGAATTTACCAGACGATGACCTCACAGAGTGTTGCATAGAAGTCAAGTTTGCTTCACCATGAAGTTGTGAAGCTATGCATGATAAGAATTTTTCATATATTAAAAAACATGTCAAACAATAATTCTAGTCATAATGTATGTAAATAATCTCTACCTGGCGATGGTGTATAAGACACTAAGCATGTCCTCTGATTTTGTCCACCGGCACCTGTAGACCCCTCAGACAGATGTCTGTCATTGTGAGATACACCACCTGTGCACAACAAGATCTTAGAAAGTTGTGTAAAAAAATATTTATGTTTATATAGACTTGAGCATTAATTGAATAACAATTGAATTTACCTGACGATGACCTCACGGAGTGTTGTTGCATAGAAGTCAAGTTTACTTCACCCTGAAGCTGTGAAACTGTGCATGATAAGAATTTTCCATAGATTAATAAACATGTCAAAACGTGTCAAACAAGATAAATATATTTCATATTAACAATCGAATATACCTGACTGCATCACATGTCTTCATCTAGCACTGATGGTAGATGTCTCTGGACGATCCATGTGTCCTTGTTAAGACAAAATGAGAAATCAACCAGGTTAATCATAAACTTAGAGATGTAGGCACATGAAATGCAATATTAGAACCTATTCTAGCCTAAATTAATGCTAGCAAGCACACTTCAAAATGTAATAAAACCAAATCAAACAATGAGGTAAACTAACACCATAGGATTAGCTGAGACTTGGATCACAAGATCATATCTCCCCTGTTAGATCTTGATCTTTGATCTCTTATTCTGGTAGAGGTTGACTAAGCTACTAAAGCAAACTACAAAATGCAAGAAAATGAAATTTGGAAATGACTTTCAAACAACTAATCTCTTAGAAATATTCTATAATCAAAAGTGTTATATTGCATTTATATAATACGATGTTCTAATGCCAATGGAATTGAGAGGATCAAATGTCTAAACCTATAAGAAATAGATTCTAATACTAGAAATGAAGTGATCACGACTAAGTATTCTTGTGCAAAGAAAGAGGTAGAGATACTAAAAATCAATTGTCAATTTCTAAGTATACCTAAAGAGGTGAGCAAAAATGAACGATGCAGAAAGCTCTGGAAGATCAAGTACCCATCGGAATACAAGACTCACAACTCATATGAATGGAGGGTGAAAGGAAAGGATCCATAATTTGGAACAGTTCGTGCAAAAATAGCGATATCATCCAAGAACACTTTTTCTAGATTATTAGAGATGGGAAGAGATCTATTTTATGGTAGAATTTCTAGAATCAACTGCATAGGTTTTCAAAACAACTAGAACTCCAGGAATTTCATACAACTCTACAAAACCAAGGCATAACCCAAGTCAACCAATACTGGAGAACTAGTCATAGAAACTCATGATGGAGAATCTAGTTTCCGAAAGAGCGATGGCCATTATCAAGGACAACTCTGATTGGGAGTGGATATGGTCAAAGTTACAACAAACAAGGATTAGAATCAAAATTGGCCTTGAAAAACTCAAATGGGGATACGATATCAATGGTACATTCAATATAATGGTAGCTTATCGATTAGTAGTAGGGAACAACATTATTAGTAGCAGGGAACAACATTGAATAATAGTAGAAAATAGGGGATTAGATTTGGAAATGGAGGTTGTGGCCAAATATATCCACCTTCCTCTAGCTAGTGGAAAGGAGGAAAATCCTAACATGGGATAAAATAATAATCACAAGATTTGAAGGCCCCTCGTGGTGTTACCTTTGTAGGATAAAAGAAAAATCCATGGCACCTCTATTGAACCAATGAATTTTTGTGTCAAATATATTTGATATAAGTGAAACCCTCTTTTGAAAAACCAGCAGCCACAGGGATAGTATAAGAACAACTAGTGCATTCTAGAAAACAGAGACATTTAAAAACCCCATCCTCAATTGGGCATGGAATCTCCTACTATAATTTCTTGTTAGGGAAACCATGAAAGGGTGCAATAGCAAAATATTTAAGCATAGGTAAATGAACAATAATCACATCTATATTAAAACCAAGCATGACAATGCAGAGACCCTACGATAAACCAATGGAGTGAACATTATTGGAAGTGTCAATAAAATGAGATCAGCAGCATGCAATCCTAAAGATTTAGAACTAAAGACACTAACACTAGTTCCACATGCAATAATACCCTGATGTATAGACAAATGGAACCCTCCCTTAACAAGCTTAAAAAATATAAATTTTGACAAAGTGTCAAAGGGAAATCTTGGACCAGAAGGATTTGGTGTATTATTGTATACAATTATACATCATAGACAATTAATCCTTGGATGGGGTGATAGGGACACAAGGGTGCTCCTCCATGAATCCACAAGGTGACTGCATCGCCAAACAACTAGTGGAGGGACAAGCAGATGGTAGGAAAACAAATGAGGGGAGGTTGGAAATAGGTAGGAAGTATGGGAGAAAATATATGTGGCTTGGAGAGAGTACTTTGTGGACACCAAATGGTACTTTCGATATTTATGTCAGTGAATTGGAACGTAGTTTGTGTAGCAATTATGTCCTACAAAGCATATTCTTCATCAAATCATATTCTTCATTAACAAACGCTTATATGCACCCATATAACTAAACCTTTTGAAAATGGAAATATTAGTTGTAAAAGTGTGCTTTCTAGCTAGGGGGAGTTAAAAGAGATTCTTCAAAAATAGGATCTCCCAATCCCACTATGAATTATTCTACAATGCTTTTTTTTTGGTAGCAACATGGATAACTAAAAAATAAAATACCTATATAGTGCGAGGCAAATAAGAATGATAAACATGTGCATTATCTTCCCTCATCTGACTCCTTTCTTTAGCTCCCTTATTAATTTTTCATCATTCACATCTACATTAATCCATTTGCATTAACCCAATATACTTATCTCACTTTTGATGTGAACATCACTTTGTCCCCAGCTAAAAATATTGGTCGACCTTGGATATTATGATATATGGTTGCAGGGAGTGGGGTTGTAAAAAATGTAGGGGATTGTAGTAAAAATTGATACAACCGAGTGGAATGAACAAGGCATTAAAGGAGATGATAGCCAGTGTTTTCTAACTAAAAACATCTTAAAAATGATGAATTGTGGTCAATATTCAAGGAGAAAGTGAATGGAAAACTTGAGTTAACTAAAGAAGAGTGTTGATGGAGTGCAAAGAAGTCAAATGCTAGTAAGATGTGGTTGGTAGCAGCACTCTGAAGTACTTTGGAGCAGGTAGGAAGTATTCTGAAACTTTATTGAATTATGTAGTAGCAAATGAAGAAGTCCGTCGAATTCAACAATGCAATTTCACACTCGATTGATGTTGGATTCGACAATGGTGAGCCTCAAGATGCGGGTTTATCAAGGTAAAGGTCTTATATCATTTTCAAAATGGTTTCAAAACAGTGAAATCTCCCAATGCACTAGGGCCACATTGACATGGATTCATTTTTTACACTTAGGGTTGCTCAATGAAGTAGAAATCCCCGACTCAGTGAGGGAAGTTATCTTGGCTATTGACTTGGTAGGTGATATATCTATTTATTGATCTTGTCCCTTAGGTTTGTCTCTCTATCTCTACAGGGATCCTTTTCTCTACATTTGTGTTTCTAGATGTTCTCGGGCTCCAACACATAGGTAGAGAAGTATTATCATCAAAATATTTTGGTGTGCTAGAGCAAGGCTAATAGGGGCTCGGTGTTTGTGCTTCAGGTTTCTTGATGCAGTATATTTCCCTTACTCAATGGGGGAAGAGTTACTAAGTTGAACTTGACACTCAATGTGCTTCTAGTTGGAAGAGGGTCCAAAGAAGAGGGTCCAAATATACAGTTGATCCAATTACAAGAGGAATTCAGCCTCTAACCCTAACCCTAACCCTAAGGGTGAATTGATCGAAATTAGAGTAGTTCCAAGGACCAGTAGCCAAATTTGAAATTGAATTCGGTTCGGTTTTAGAGAGATGCCCATGGAAAAAGAGAAACATACCTGTGTGCGGTAGTCTGATGGTATGGTCGTTTGGTCGGCTGGATCGAACTAGAAGTGGAGGTCCTCTTCTCGTGGCCATTCACTTCATTTCCGTGGGTGGTCTTCCCTTCCCTTCGGTGTTTCAGGAAATAGAGTTGCAGTGGGTGGTCTTCCTTCACTTCGCTGTTTCAGCACAGTGTCGATTTGAGTGAAAACAGACAACAACGAAAACAACGTTAAAAATGACAATGAGTGTGGCAGGGAAATATTATTGCGTTTATATAGTTGAACATGTCTCGGCCGAGACGTTAAAAGGAATCAAAACTCCCAACCGAGAAACTTGTCCGAGAGTTCAATAAAAAAAAATGGTTATACTCTCGAACGAGAAACTAAAAATTCTCAAGCGAACAATTCTCTAACTATGGAAAAACTCACAGATGAGAGAAATCTAACCGTGGTTAATGTCTCACCCGAGAAATAGTAAAACTCTCACCCGAGAAAATTTGTTGACTTTTGTCTCAGGCGAGAAAACGGAAATTAGAACAAAAAAAAGCAAATTGTCACATAATTGTTTCCCACCTTCGCGTTTTCACCCCAATATCATGGCCTTTTTTGTGGCCTTTTTTGTTCCCTAATAAATTCACATGTGAAATGGAGTAATTCAAGAACCGTGGTTAATTTTTATATCAAGTTTTAACAAAGTAGAGACTTTGCTCTGAAAAGTTTAACATGGTTAATGCATACATGCACACGTGTGATAGCGTGAGAGAGAGTTGCATTATAGTTCAATTTAGTAAGAATATCACATTAAATGGATTGCATTAAGAGTTCAACTTTAGTAAGAAGATCACACTGAATGGATTGCATTGAGAGCTCAAATTTAATAAGAAGATCACATTGAATGGATGACATTGAGAATTCAATTTTAGTAAGAAGATCACATTGAATGGAGTGTATCATTTACAATCATACTTATATAAGATAATCATAACATTTATGACTAAATTTAAATGGATCATTATACAAGCATGCTATTTCTTCAAAATAAACATATTACATATAATCATGATTTTTTTACAACATTGTTTTCCCTCAAAGATATAATTAGCTAGTTAATAAATTTGAGGATGTATGTATGTGTGCATACATTGATTAAGACTAAGATACATTTTAACACTAAATATTTGAAGCACAAAAGCTTTACATTTCAATTTCTTTTTGATATTTAAAATTGTATAAACTACTTATTCCATATATATAGAAGGAAGAAGTCTAAAACTGCGATGATTTCGACTTCCTGATGGGTTTTGGCCAGAATCTGACAATGATTTCTTTAAGAAATATAAATTTTGTGTTGTTCAAATAATGATTCCGAATTCATAAATGGATTCAGTGCCCTAAAAAACCCCAAGGCACCCATATTTTTAGATAGTAAACATTGTTATTTGGAATTTTAAGAATACCTTTGAAATTTCTACTAGATTCTATCGAATTCATGATGGAAAAAGCCCTCAAGAATGGTTGAAATTGTAGCGCTTTTAAGCTACATGTATACCAAAGTTGTCCTTTTAAGTTTATGTGACAATTTATTCTTATTTTATTTTCAAATTTTATTTATATTTTAGAATTTTGACCTCCCTAGCACAAGGCCTAACCCCGAAGGACTCAAGGCTTGAACCCATGACCTCCCCGCATTGGGAGAGTGTGTGTGTGAGCTAACTATTAGGGCTATAAAATAGTTAAGCTTAGTGAAAATAAATAATCATTTTCTTTAAAAAAATCAATTTTAATGTTTAATTTTGAGAAGATTTAACCAAAGTAAGGTTTAATGTATAAAGTAGTATAAAAATCTTTTACTCCACCTAGAGTTCTAGCGTAACAATAATAAAAAGAAAAATCTATAAAATCTGGAAACAGGCAATCAAAACAGTGGTGCAAATAAACCTCTTTTGCAAGTGAGAGGAGTATATATAAATATTTCACTAAATTGTGGTAACAGGTCAGATGTTAAGGTTGAAAATTGGCATTTCGATTATTGTTAGCAATGAACAGAGGCCTCATATGAAACACATGAAGCCTTTAGGTTGGTTTGATTGGAAAACATGCATTTGAGATCGATCAATGTCTCTCATTTATATATTTATGCCAGTGATTCTTCTGCCATATTCCTATGCCTGCCCAGATCCTTTGTTTCTACACTTCAAATTGTTGGCATTCTAAGGCATTTTTCACTCTCCCAGATTTTCTCTTTTGGCAGTTCAATTTTCTTGCTTGATCTTTGATTTCTTCCTGCACTTTTCTTTTCCACTTGAAATTTTAACTCTTGTTGAGAAGGCTTTGACCGCTATGCTTTAACTGGGTGGATTGTAACGGGATCGGTCACCAGGGAAAAAAATGATTAGACTGTAGAGGCATTAAAGTTGGGGTTTCAGGTGTTTTTGTGGGATACCTTAGGTCTTATAGTCTGTAGGTCCTTCCTTACTAATTTGGATAGATTTAGTACTTGGCATTCTACAGGAGTAGTACTGATCTAGATCTCTATGATGGAGCTGTATTTTTGGTGGATCTACGTATTTGGTAGCCCCAAATCGTGGCATCTCAGTCTTAGTTACCAAAAGCACTATAAATTGCTATGCACTTGGAATAATTAGGAGGATGCTTGGAGCCTTCCTCTAGATTAACGCAAGTGTAGAATCAACTTGATACACTAACTATATAGTTGGAGGAGATGTCCAAAGGTAAGTTTCTTCGCATCAAACAACATATAATGTGTTGAAAAACTATGATGATCACTAATAAAAAGTTGTAGATGGAATAAATATTTCAATATGCATGTCATATTGCAATGGATCTGCCACATTTTTACCCCTGCCTCTCTTACAGTCTACACCAGCCCCAAGAAGCATCATTGGCGAAGACCGCGTATAGGAAATAAGGCATGTCAAGAGTCCCCATATAAGGTTGGGGTGTTTATGAGCGTGCCATGCCGATCACGGAAGAGAAATATATTGGAAAGGGGCCACTCACATTGGGGTTTCGTCGGTGATATCATCTAAATCATTAAAGTAAAGTAAGAATCTCGATATTCCAATTGTCAAATATTAAATTTGTATTCCTTTCTCTAGAATGAAATTTTGAAATACCCATCTACTTTATCCAAAAATTCATTAATAAAGTATGTTTCTCTAGCCCCATTTGTTAATATCTATGGTGCATTTTATCTTATGAACATAATGTGTATTCATTTTCTAAAAAAACTATGCTTCATTAATTGTTTTTGCATGCTTCAAAATCTATTTATGGAGAGCTTAAAATTAGATCATGTCTTAGGGTTTAAGTTTATGAATGCCACAGAGATGAAGGAAGCCGTCTTTTTTGTTTGGCTATCCAGGTTTTAGCCTTGAATTTGTAACATTCAATCCCCAACTTTGACAATGAGGGTTGGATTTCTGTTAGTTCAAAAAGACAGAGGATCAAAATGAAAAGAAAACCCTTTGCATTACAGAAAGGGTTTTATGCTTGAGATTTCGCTCTCTCAGGCTATTTGGAGGATACTTTTGCTTATATAAAATGATTGGAATCTAGCTATTGTCCTTGATTAAATATTCAATAAATGTTGGGAATCAATATAATGGAAAACAGGGAAAATGTGAAGTATATGTCTACTCCACTTTCTTGGAATTAGATTCAAAGGTATAAGTCCGAAAGCAACTATATTGAATCTTTTCTTATTTTCCTTAGTTATCGCCAAGTGTTTGTAAAAACGCCTTAACCCAAAAGATGATTGTATTTCATTATTTTAATTACTTGGTCTAGTTATGGAAGGAGCATTAGGAATCTATAGGAGAAAATATGTTCCATGACATGTCCTGTTCAGGCCTTGAATCAACACAAGGAAACCTTCTTGAGAACAATCCTAAATATACAGCTCTATAAGTTGTGTTAGTGAAACTTTAGCATATCACTACTTCTCTATGGTTTGATTTTAATCATTTGAACTAATATTTAAACAACAATATCAAACTATTTCTCTCAACACATCGACTTTAAACTTAACCATACACATTATGGTGCACACAATGGCCTTGGTTGGGAATTTGCTTCACAGGTCTGGTGCGTAGTCTCTCATTTAGATTGTTTTAAATTCATAATCAAATGCTTTCGATATACAAATACTATTATTTATTGGCGGCGGGGGACTCATTAATTCTCACAGCACATTTGTGCTTTCATTCTATATTCATTAATCCTTCCTATAATGTATCTAGCTCGGCTCCCGATTGCCTTTCACTTGATATTTTAGAGCATATTCAGGATTTACATAAGATAGACTCCCTCACGTAATAAGTAAACTCAAATGACATGACTTACAATATAATATTTGGGTTTCCATAATAGTCTAGTTCTACTTTGTGATCTTTATTTTCCAAACAAGTGGATAACTGACCATGGATAACTTTCCATGGCATACTAATACCAATAGGATGTCCTCTACCTTCTTGAATAATAGTTCAAGACTGACTGTCATATAAATGATCAATTATTAATTATTACCTTAATGATTATGAAAGGTTGGTTACAGGCCTCAACTCCTTCTTAATAATCATTCAAGCTTAATAACTGGGTGTATCATTTGTTAGAAATACCCTACCCTTCCTATAATATTCTCCTATTTGGATTTCCATAGCTCATAGCATTTAATTCATGAGTGTAGTGAATGATATACCCGAGCCCCCTTGATTTGTTGGACTGGAGTGGTATTTTGGTTATATAGGTGGTAACCGGAAGCATTGCAATCTGTGGTATTTTTAGTTTCAATTTGAATGATTGAGTTCATCAAAAGACAATTGTTTCAATTTGTATCAAGGTCGGATGGGATTTTTCTCTAGATTTGACAGTAGCTCCCACACTTGTGTTCACCATTGAACGACATGAGTTACTTGAAGTAAATAGATGGTAGTGCACAAGAGTATTTCTCTAACTAGGTAGCAATACTATCATTTGAACTTAATAACCATCAGAAGAAGAAAAAAGTCAATGTATATGTATTCCGCTCTCGAGGATTTTGTTTTTATACATTTATTATGCATTGGTTATGAATAAATATCAAAGTGTACATTGTCTAATGAGACCACTTAGTCCTATCTTCTAGGGACAGTGGATGGTTAAATCCTAACCAACAAGAATTTGAAACCAAATAAAATTAATGAACAAAGCTTCGTAAGTCAATAAACTTTCTAGGAAGAAATTTGAAGAATATGTTGCGGAAGACTTGATTAGAGAAACTTGATGTAGAGTATAAAAAATGCCACCCTATATATATACTTTCATGAGTTATTGACATTTAACATAAAAAAATGCTTATTTCATTAAATTTGGACAAATTAGGCAAATTTTGGACTAAGAAAGTGAATTTAGACTCTGAAAGTGAAAAAACAAGTTTTGAAAGTGGCAATATTGGATTTGAAAAGTGTGTTTTTCCATTTGAATAGAGTGTTTTTTGACTACTTGTGAACCTTAAAATTGCAGTTTGTTTGTTATAAAACCATGAATTTCAATTCAAAATGTGTGAATTTCAAATCCGATAATGCGAATTTTGATTTGAAAAGTGTGAATTTCAAATCCAAAAATGCAAATTTTGAATCAAAAAATGCAAATTTCAATTTGAAAAGTGTGAATTTAAAATAAAAAAATGCAAAATTTGATTTGAAAAGTGTGAATTTCAAATAAAAAAATCAAATTTTGATTTGAAAAGTGTGAATTTAAAATCACAAAATGCAATTTCGGATTTCAAATGTGTAAATTTCAAATAAAAAAACTGCAATTTTTTATTTAAAAATTGCAATTTTCATTTGTAATTTTCAAAATTTTAAGGGGAAAAGTTCAATGTCTAAAATATTCAATCATTATTTGAATAACAACGCAATCCGCTAAGTTATAACATATAAAAATGGTTTGTCCCGATTTCTCTTTTCCGACAAGAAGGATCGGTCGCCCCTTCTTTTCATAGTTAATTGTGAAAACCTTTATCCAACAATTTAGCTATATCCATAATGGAGAACACAAGAAGGATCGACTGACCCTTCTGGTAGTGTCGAAATATTATGAAATGTTAAATTTTCTGAATTTACTTCAAAATGATCTAGGATCTTAACTGAGAGAACAACATGTACAGCATATCTACAGCATATCAATCATGGAGACAATAATGCAAGCACACAAGAGACACAAAGATTTACTTGGGGAAAACCATAAAGGTGAAAAACCCCAATAACTTCCTCAGAGATAGATAGAGCAATGATACAACCAACCATGAGAGATAGACATAACCTAGCAGCAGATCCTCGTCCTCCATAAGTGCGCCACTCCTCCTTGAGTGCATGTGTGAGAAGTGAGTGAACAAATAGAGTGCCTCCCGCACTCTATTTATACTTGACTTGACTTTCCTTTTTACCTAACTCATGTAGGCTCGAACTTTACCACATAACATAATGCTGAGTGGGCCGACCCCCAATAGGGTGGTATAATAAACCTTTGAACCACATGGCCGACCCCCAATAGGGTGGTCTAATAACCCTTTGACCCACATGACTTATACAGGGCCAACCCCAAATAAGGTGGTCTAATAACCCATCAAGTATAAGTTACGACACTTACAATATAAATGACGACACTTCCTTATAGAGGAATAATACCATCTCTATAGGAATACAATATACATATATGTGAAATACATTCCGAAGTTACATATATATCAACACTCCCTCTTAACTACGAAGGTATTTCTCAGCACAGTTCTTCTAGCACAAGTCATCTTCTCTGGATCATCGTCACTGGATAATCGTCATCGAGTCATCATCATCATCGTCACTGCTGCTGCTATCTCAATCAATCTCTAAATATACTCGTCATAGGAAGTTCTACAGAGCCAATCCTTTTTCATACTGGATGTAGGCCCACCACCTGCAGGTCTTCATCATCACTGGCCATACTGTGGAATCCTCAGGACTTATTACGTGCGTCACAAAACCTGGCTGCAGCATCCCAGGCTATTACGAGCACATAGCTCTACCTGTAGGATCTCCCAGGAGCACATTACATGTGACCCATCACAAAACCTGGCTGAAGCATCCCAGGCTGTTACGAGCACACGGCTCTACCTGTCGGATCTCCTAGGAGCACATTACATGTGATCTCACCACAAAACCTGGCTGAAGCATCCCAGGCTGTTACGAGCACACAGCTCTACCTATCGGATATCCCAGGAGCACATTACATGTGGTCCACCACAAAACCTGGCTGAAGCATCTGAGGCCTTTTTCATCTTGTCCAGATCTCCCAGGAGAAAATTACATGTGGTCATGGCAAAACCTGGCTGAAGCATCTGAGGCCTTTTTCATCCTGTCCAGATCTCCCAGGAGCAAATTACATGCCATATGACAAAACCTCGCAAGAGCATCTTCCAGATATCCCAGGGCACCGAATTACATGCCATAGGAAAAACCTCGAAAGACTATCTGCAGATCTCCCAGGGAACAAATTACATGTCCTCCCAAGCAAAACCTCGCAAGAGCATTTGCTAGATGTCCCAGGGCACCGAATTACATGCCATAGGCAAAACCTCGAAAGACCATCTGCAAATCTCCCAGGGCACAAATTACATGCTTTCCTGCACAACCTGATCTACGGCCACAAAGTATCATCTGATACTCATCATCATCACTGCAACATCCTGCTGCATGTCATCTGGAGAAGCTCGTCATCCACGATCATCATGATCATACAATGCATCCATCAGATGCACACATAGATACATGATCCACACAATGTATCCATCAATCATACATGATCTACCTGATCATACAAAGATACATGATCCACACAATGTACCCATCAACATACATGATCTACCTGATCATACAAAGATACATGATCCACACAATGTATCCATCAGCATCCATGATCTACCTGATCATACAAAGATACATGATCCACACAATGTATCCAACATCATCCATGATCTACCTGATCATACAAAGATACATGATCAACACAATGTATCCATCAATCATATCCAAGCAGAAACCAGAACATCATCCTGATGCTCATCATCCAGCGCTTACATCCACAGCCATGTGAAGGATCCTCCTTCCAACATGCTTGGAATGGCTTCAGCAAATGTGTCCATCACTTCTTCCTCGAAGTGTCCGCGATCTGAAGAACGCCAAGCCTCTCTCTGAAGTACTCGAACTTCACTCTGGCTAGTGGCTTCACCAGCACATCTGCAATCTGCTCGTCCGTCACAACATACAGAAGCTTCACAGCTCCTCTCTGCACCATATCCCTGATATAGTGATATTTGATCTCTATGTGTTTCGACCTGTCATGAAACAATGGGTTCTTGAACAACTTCACACAACTCTGGTTATCACAGAAGATACCAGTAGCCTCCAACGGGAGATCAAATAACTCAGACAGTAGCTTCCGTATACATACTTCCTCACAACTAGCTGAACATGCTGCAACATACTCTGCCTCAGCTGTACTCAGTGCTATGCAGGACTGCTTCCTATTAAACCAAGAGATCACATCTGATCCCATACTGAAGCAGCACCCAGATGTGCTCTTCCTGTCTGCAGCACTGCCAGCCCAATCTGAATCAACATAACCCTGTAGGTTAAACTTTTGATTCACCTCATACTTGAGCCCATAATCCACTGTACCCTTCAGGTACCTCAGAACATGATTTTACAGCAATCAGGTGAACACTCCTCGGATCCGTCAGGAACTGGCTCAATGTGTTCACAGCAAAGCAAATGTCCGGTCTCGTGTTCGTTAGGTACATCAAGGACCCAATCATCTGACGATACATAGAGACATCAACCGCCTCAGATGAAGCATCACATAGAAGCTTCAGATTCGATGCCATAGGTGTGGTCATGGCCTTGCAGTCCATCATCCCAAATCTCTTCAGGATATCTACTATGTACTTCCCTTGTCCAAGGAAGATTCCATCTGCACTCTGCCACACCTCCATGTCAAAAACAAATAGTGCATCATCCCCAAGTTCTTCATCTCGAACTCGGTAGTAAGCTTCCGCTGCGTGTCGGCAATCAATCTATCTTCACCTGTAACAAACAGGTTATCCGCATACAAAAGTAGTATCACTGGATTGCCTTCCTCAACCTTGTAGTAAAGGTTGGAATCCGCTTTATTCTTGTTAAAGCCCAAGACGGATAGAAAGTTGTCTATCCTACCATATCAAGTTCTGCACACATATATGACTACACCATGCTGTCTTGAAATCCATCTGGTGCATCTTCTATTTCATCACTTTTGTATTTCTCAATGCTGCCATCTGCAACATGCTTGATCTGATAGTTCCATTTGGAATTCATAGCAAACTTCCCTTCATGTCTTGGGATTACATCCCAAACATCATTCTTCATTATCGACGGATCATGGCATTTCATTTCTTCATCCCAGATCCTGGGAACTTCAATATCTTCAATATCTTCAATAGATATCTTTGTTGCTGGAACAAAATGTTGTAGTTCTTCTTTTGTAGGAGATGGCATACGATCTTTCCTACACAACAAGTTAAATTGCATGATTAGAAAACATCTCATAGTTTTCAGAACAAATTCTTACACATAAAGAAATATGCCATACAGTCATGCAATTATTTTAGCCAATGCTTCAATACAACATTTATCCATATCCCATAACTTTCTAGATGCCTTCCAATCTCTACCAGAACATTGTTAAGAGTGTGCACAACTCCCAACATGTCAGCAAAGAGGTTTCATTCTAGATAAGTAGCAATGGAATGTTGTACAGTGCCATAGGCCACTTACCCATGTATATTAGTAGTATACTGTTCATTAATGCAACTATTCTACTATGCACAATACATATCCTAAGTCTAGGAACATGAGCATATACATCATTGAACAATTTTATTTAAACAAACAGATATGCATGAAATGATAATTAAAAATACTTATCTTTGTTTGTTCGTTGGGTGGAATCCCTCCGAGTCTTTGCTTCCTTGCAAGAGTTGCTGGAGTCCTAATCTGAAGTAGCTTCTTCTACACCTTTCTGTTGTGGAATGTAGAGAGATGATCAACTCCCTCTGAATATTTGCATCCTTGCATAAACCACTGGAGTGTACTCCCTCTTGATCTTTGCTTCCTGGATTACCTGTTCTTGAACTCATATTCATCCTTGGTCCCTATGCATGCTTATTAGTATCATGATTGTGTTATCCTTGTGATCTCATATAAAATCATACATTCATTAGTATACTATTAAAACACAATAATCTCAAGCATGTATAGTCATGATCATTTCAAACAGAAATAATAAGCATTAGCATTCAAGGTTTATGTAGGATTCTTATGGTTAGTCAAATCATAAGAAGCATAACATGTCTAAACCTATAATTACTCAAACCTATGACTCTTCGGGTTAGTTGAATCATCAATTAAGATAAGAGATATAATATGCATAAAACCTGTGATTATTCAAACCTATACCTTCATGATTCTTCTGGTTAGTCATATCATCAATTATGGTAAGAAACATAATATGCATACAACCATGATTATTCAAACCTATGACTTCATGAATAATCATTATCAACAACAGTATAAGATCCTAACACAAGGTAGGATTCTATCTTGATATAGAAAAAAAAACATACCTAGATTAGCATGCTAGTTAGTTATGTCTAACATACTCACATGATGTCTTCTTGTTCTTCTTTAATGACTTGTGCTAGTAACCTGTACATCTCATAGGTTAACTATTACAAAACCAAGTTATACATACCTCGTAAATGGATCTTCTATGAGATCCATGACAATGGATGAATCTTTGTCCTCATGTTATCATGATCATATGTTCTTGGACCAGAACATGATTTGTCTTTCTTGGTGTACCTTTCATGTTAGTAGACAACATAAACCTCATACAACACCATAATGCATTAGTACAATCATAAGTGTCAACACCCTAACCAATGAATATCTTCTATCATGCATTCATAATTTTGTTAAGGTGATACGACAAATCTAAAATCAAAATTGTACTAACCGTAATAACATGAAGACAAACATACCATAAACTTAATCATGGACAAATATCGAAACATACCTCGATGAGTCATACCTGTCGAGATCGCTTGTAATCTTCTTATGTAAGGCCTTAGCCTCATCTCCCTCTGAAACAGGAACTTCTTCACTCATGCAGATGATCAATCCATCTTCTTCTAGGATTAACCCAATCCACTTGATTTGCAAGAACTGGACCTAGAGCTGGATATGGGTTTGTCAGAGAAACCCCAAAAATTCAAACTTTGAATTTCAACCTTCTGACAGGATAGAAATATGTGTCTTGATGAGCTGATCAAGCTGATATATTCAAAATTTGAAAACTGCAAAGTTTCACTCCTCAATTTTGCCTTTGAAACTTTCGGATTCACTGGACGTGACCCTGAACTGGGGTTTGATGAAGCCCACTCTTCTGCCCAATCAAAATGTTTGATCCAAAGCTCTAAGCTTCTATTTTTCTGAGGAGCTTCCAGCCGTGGTCACAGATTTCAAAAATTCCCATTTTTACAGAAACCCTAATTTTCCACTTTTCTGATCAAAGTCCCGAACTAGGGTCTAATCAAGCCCGGCCTTCTGCCCAACCAAAAATTCTGATCTTGGTCTCTAAATTTCTATTTTGATGAGTAGAATCCATCCGTGGTCTCCGATTACAAAAATTCCAACTTTCTCCAAAGCCCTAAATTCCCGAAGCCATGAATGAAGGTACCAAAAAATAATTCTGTTTTGACAGAAATATGTACCTGATTGTTTCTAGTGTAACTCCAAAAATTTTTGATCCACAGGGTCTGAAAAAGTTTCTTGAGATAGCCTGACCTGTTATCTTTCCATCCTGACAGGTCTGACCTCAATTGGATTCTCTGAGAGAGAGTTATGCCAAATGTCGCAACGTGACCTGTTTTGGGATAAAACAGGAGAGCGAACTTGTACGGCGTGCCACGTGTCACTGTTTTAACTTCGGCCTATGAAAACGTTTCCTGCGATAGCTCGTCCTGTTACCTTTCCATCCTGATAGGTCTGACCTCAATTGGACTCTCTGAGAGAGATTTATGCCAAATGTCGCAACATGATCTGTTTATGGGATAATACAGGAGAGCGAACTTGTACGGAGTGCCACGTGTCACTGGTTCAACTTCGGCCTCTGAAAAAGTTTTTTGAGATAGTACAGTCTGTGTAATACCTGTCACTTTTCACTAAATTTCATTTGGAGCTTCCTAGCCCAAGTTATGACCTTTTTCCCAAGGTCACCTGATTTTAACTCATATCTGGAAGAGGCAGAAACCCTATATTCCACAGATCATAAATCACAAAGTACAACGAATTAGAGGTTTTCCTTTGGACACAAGGTACCTGGAGATCTTAGCTTCGTCCTGTAACAATTTCAGATCCAAAAAATTTTCGAAAACGGATTTATAGCAAAAGTGCTACGATGACTGGTTTTTGCTATATCAAGCCCTAGCATCGTAAGTGCAACAAGTGTCATACATGCCATATCATGCCTTCTTTCAGGCTAGCTCTGATACCATGTTAAATTTTCTGAATTTACTTCAAAATGATCTAGGATCTTAACTGAGAGAACAACATGTACAGCATATCTACAGCATATCAATCATGGAGACAATAATGCAAGCACACAAGAGACACAAAGATTTACTTGGGGAAAACCATAAAGGTGAAAAACCCCAATAACTTCCTCAGAGATAGATAGAGCAATGATACAACCAACCATGAGAGATAGACATAACCTAGAAGCAGATCCTCTTCCTCCATAAGTGCGCCACTCCTCCTTGAGTGCATGTGTGAGAAGTGAGTGAACAAATAGAGTGCCTCCCGCACTCTATTTATACTTGACTTGACTTGCCTTTTTACTTAACTCATGTAGGCTCGAACTTTACCACATAACATAATGCTGAGTGGGCCGACCCCCAATAGGGTGGTATAATAAACCTTTGACCCACATGGCCGACCCCCAATAGGGTGGTCTAATAACCCTTTGACCCACATGACTTATACAGGGCCGACCCCAAATAAGGTGGTCTAATAACCCATCAAGTATAAGTTACGACACTTACAATATAAATGACGACACTTCCTTATAGAGGAATAATACCATCTCTATAGGAATACAATATATATATATGTGAAATACATTCCGAAGTTACATATACATCAACATGAAAAGAATATTGGTAATAAGAAGGGTCGAGCGACCCTTCTCCCAGTGTCAAACTATTATGAAAATAATATGGGGAATAAGAAAGGTCGACCAACCCTTCAATTACGAGGGAATTGTAAAAATAGAACACCTTGGAAGTTATATCATATAAAAATGGTTTGTCCCAACTTCTGTTTTACGACAAGAAAGATCGACCACCCCTTCTTTTCATAGTTAATTTTGAAAACCTTTATCCATCAATTCAGTTATAACCATAATGGATGATGCAAGAAGGATCGCCCGACCCTTCTTGTAGTGTCGACCTATTATGAAAAGAATATTTGGAATAAGAAGGGTCAACCGACCCTTCATTTAGGAGGGAATTGTAATAATAGAACATCTTGGAGAAAGAGCGACCGCTCTTTCTCTGAGAATTTGTCTACTTGCCAGCAAAGTCTTTAAAGCAAAACATCTATAATTTTTTTTGTTAAAATGTTGATATCTAATATCCTAGAGTGACACGTGGAACGAGTATATTGTGACACATGGCATATTTGATTTGGCACATTGAGTATAGCGAGGTTACTAATTTTTATTTGATTTGGCACATAGTAGTTTATGCTAATTGAAAAATTCACTGATATTAGTAGTTTTAAGGATAATTAGGCACAATGTGCAAGATTACCTTGTAGCTTATGTTAATCATTAAGATGAATTTCTTAATTTATGTTAATCATTTGCAGAAATAGATAAATGTTTTAATTAAATAAACAATGTTCATAAATAATATGAAGTAAAAATCACCATTCATCAAAGAAATTTGATCAATTAACAAAAGAGGAATGAAGAGAAGGAATAACTGCATTACTTCAAAGTTGCAAAAAATTACAATCTCTGCATCAATCAGAGTGTCTCTAGTCTTCTTTTGCTGATTTTCTCCCCCCCTACCCCATGAGACCTCTACCGACCCTTATTTCATTCTAGAGGTATTAATTGTAAAAATATCCAACTTGTGAAAAATAAAATCTGATTAAATAGATTCTAAGGAGAATCTAATTAATAAAATATTCAATCTCCGATGAAAGTTAAATATGAGCAACATCTGTATATTTTGTTCATGACAAGACATAATGTCGACTAAAGCATGAGATTATTTTCTACACACGAGTAATATCTATGATTACTCCAGCAAAATCTGTTATCGCTGTAGATGATATCTATGAACAACATCCTCCCATACTGTGATAATTACATTACCCATCCGTCCCATCTCGGTCAATCCATCAACTCACTATATATTATTAAGCTAACCATTCTCCATATCACAACAAACTGAAATCTTTGGTAATCAAAGCCATGGCATTTTTCTTTACTGCCTTTGTTCTCTGTTATTTTTTTATGAGAAATGCTTGAGTCTTATGATCTCTCCCCAGTTCTCCTCATGATATATGAGCATATTGAAACCGACTCCCTTGAAAATCCTCACTAGACCATGATATATGGGAATTTTGAGCACTGTCGAAGTCTCAATATGGGCATTTGTATACATGGATCACATTTTTGTCAATCTTCTTTCCGTCACTCTTCTTTCAATAACAGATGGCTATGCAAGCCACTGTCTTGGAAGTTTTCTTCTCTAAGACAACATGTGTTGTTGCGGTCCTCAATGTTAGGCTTGCAGCAGTTGTCGAATGGTCTTTTAGTACCCGACCATTCTATCAGCTTCTTCTTAGTGCATGCAGATGTTTCCAGACATGACCACCTATTTCTAGCCAAGGGAGTATCGGGTATCAGCTCGTAGTTGATCATGTTTGTGCCTCCAGACATGTTTCTAGACATGACAACCCATTTCAATCCAAGGGAGTATCGAGTACCACCTCATAGTCATCAACGCATTATTCATCCAACTCCAGTTATTTTCTGCCAATTATTTTTGTAAATGGAATTTAAACCGAAATGTGATGAAAAGATGATGAAAAAATTAGAAACGCCATTTTGTTCAATTCCTTTTTATCATGGCATTACGTGAAATCATCATGTGATAGAAAATATATTGAATGGCCTAATCAGTTATACATATATATGAGGTTTTGATGCCCATGAATGGTCAATCATAAGGTGTTTTTGTTTACTGTAAATATGTAAGTGTATGGAACCATTTTCAAGGTTTTATATGGTTAATTTATTTTGATGGTTTAATATCTTCAAGGTTTTAAATGGTTAATTAGACAGTAATTTGATGTATGATATTAATTTTCTCTGTTTATGGGGTAAGGGAGTTTGTGTGTCTATAAATTTACTTTATATAACTTATATCAGCTCGTAGTTCATCATCTGTGTGCCTCTAGACACGTTTCTAGACATGACAACCCATTTCCATCCAAGGGAGTATCGAGTAATAGCTCATAGTCATCAATGCGTTGTTCATCCAATTCCAGTTATTTTAGGATTTCTTCGAGATGAAAAAAAGAATTGTTCATGGGGGAGATGTTGAAGGAGGTTAGGTCGGCCGCTCATAGTCATTAACGTGTTAGTTTATCGAACTCCAGTTATTTGCCGCTCAACTAGGTCCTCCGTTCGACTAATTCAAACAACATGTTGAACCGTCGTGTGGATCACCACATGTTGAGTTAGTTAGTATTGTAAGTTAGTGAACCTAAGAGTTGTTACGAGTCGTTAGTGAAGCTACGAGTAATAGAAGACTTCTTGACTCTGCTACTTACGTATATTGGGTTGTGGACTAGTAAGAAAGTGTAAATTTAGACTTTGAAAGTGTCAATATCAACCTTTCTAAAGTGCAAAAAACGATTTTGAAAGTGGCAATAATGGATTTGAGAAGTGTGTTTTTCTATTCGAATAGTGTGTTTTTGAAAACTTATGAACCTTAAAATTGCAGTTTTCTGTTATAAAACTATGAATTTCAATTAAAAATGTGCGAATTTCAAATCAAAAAATGCAAAGTTTGATTTGAAAATTGTGAATTTGTCACGACTTCTATTTTCCGACAAGAAGAATCGTCGGCCCCTTCTTTTCGTAGTTAATTGTGAAAACATTTATCCAACAAATTGGCTATATCCATAATGGATAACACAAGAAGGATCAACCGACCCTTCTAGCAGTGCCGAGCTATTATGAAAATAATATTGGGAATAAGAAGGGTCAGTCAACCCTTCAATTTCGAGGAAATTGTTAAAATAGAATACCTTGGAACTTATAACATATAAAAATAGTTTTTCCCGACTTCTATTTTCTGACAAGAAGGATCGCTTGCCCCTTCTTTTTGTAGTTAATTCTGAAAACCTTTATCCAATAATTCAGCTATATCCATAATGGAGAAAACAAGAAGGATTGACCGGCCCTTCTTGCACTGTCTAAATATTATGAAAAAAATATTGGTAATAAGAAGGGTCAAGTGACCCTTATTGCAGTGTTGAACTATTATGAAAATAATATGGGGAATAAGAAATGTCGACCAACCCTTCAATTACGAGGGAATTGTAAAAATAGAACACCTTGGAAGTTATATCATATAAAAATGGTTTGTCCCGACTTCTATTTTACGACAAGAAGGATCGGCCACCCCTTCTTTTCGTAGTTAATTTTCAAAACCTTTATCCATCAGTTCAATTATAGCCATACTGGATAATGCAAGAAGGATTGACCAACCCTTCTTGCAGTGTCGAACTATTCTGAAAAGAATATTTGGAATAAGAAGGGTCGGTCGACCCGTCATTTAGGAGGGAATTGTAACAACATAACAACTTGGAGAAAGAGCGGCTGCTCTTTCTCTGAAAATTTGTCTACTTGCCAGCAAAGTCTTTAAAGCAAAACGTCTATAAATTGTTTTGTTAAAATGTTGATATCTAATATTCTAGGGTGACACGTGGAATGATCATATTCTGACATGTGGCATATTTGATTTGGCACATTGAGTATAGCGAGGTTACTAATTTTTATTTGATTTGGCACATAGTAGTTTATGGTAATTAAAAAATTCACTGATAGTAGTTTTAAGGATAATTAGGCACATGCAAGATTACCCTATAGCTTATGTTAATCATTAACATGAATTTATTAATTTATGTTAATCATTTGCAGAGATAGATAAATATTTTAACTAAATAAATAGTGTTCATAAATAATCTGGAGTGAAAATCACCATTCATCAAAGAAATTTGACCAATTAACAAAAGAGGAATGAAGAGAAGGACTAATTGTATTACTTCAAAGTTGCAAAAAATTACAATCTGTGCATCAATCAGAGTGTCTCCAGTATTCTTTTGCTGATTTTGTCCCCCCCTACCCCATGAGACCTCTACTGACCCTTCTTGCATTCTAGAGGTATTAATTGTAAAAATATTCAACATGTGAAAAATAAAATCTTATTAAGTAAATTCTATGGAGAATCTGATTAATAAATTATTTAATCTCTGACGAAATTTTGTGTCGAAATATTATTAAAATAATATTGGGAATAAGAAGGGTCGGTCAACCCTTCAATTTCGAGGGAATTGTTAAAATAGAACACCTTGGAACTGATAACATATAAAAATAGTTTGTCCCGACTTCTGTTTTCCAACAAGAAGGATCGGCCACCCCTTCTTTTCGTAGTTAATTCTGAAAACCTTTATCCAATAGTTCATCTATATTCATAATGAAGAACACAAGAAGGATCGACTGACCCTTCTTGCAGTGTCAAAATATTATGAAACGAATATTGGTAATAAGAAGGGTCGACCGACCCATCTTGCAGTGTAGAACTATTATGAAAATAATATGAGGAAATAATACAAGAAGGACCGGCCATCCCTTCTTTTCGTAGTGAATTGTCAAAACCTTTATCCATCAATTCAGCTATATCCATAATGGAGAAGACAAGAAGGATCAGTCGACCCTTCCTGCAGTGTTGAACGATTATGAAAAGAATATTTGGAATAAGAAGGGTCAACCGACCCTTCATTTAGGAGGGACTTGTAACAATAGAACACCTTGGAGAAAGAGAGGCCGTGTTGTTAAAATGTTGATATCTAGTATCCTAGGTTGACACATGGAATGATCATATTGTGACATGTGGAATATTTGATTTGGCACATTGAGTATAGCGAGGATACTAATTTTTATTTGATTTGGCACATTGAGTATATTGAGGTTACTAATTTTTTATTATGGATTTAAAACTTATAAATATTTTTTTTCCAAAATTAGTAATGATAATGGATGGGACGGATGGGGAATGGTAATTATCATAGTAGATTTTGCTTGAGTAAGATATCATCTCTGTAGATTTTGCACGAGTAAGATATCATCTCTGTAGATTTTGTTGGATTAAGGTGTCATCTATGTAGATTTTATCGAGTGATTGTACAATTATCCAGCAATTCGCGAGAGGCCTAGAAATTGACGGCGTCTATAACGTATTTGCTTCACTAGAATGTATTTGACAGGTCTGCTTGAAATTTAAACCCATCAAATCGACGTCCACCAAAATTAATTCACTTATCCATCATAAACAAATAGTATAGTTAGTACAGTAGTAAAATTACTAGTTTGGGAATATTTAGTAATTAAGATTGGGAATATTTACATGGTTTAATGAATTGAAAATGTTCATAAGATTTATGCTTGTTTGATTTGCTTGTGACCTGAGTGCAGTGTGCTTCTTAGATGCATTTGTGACCTGAGTGCAGTGTGGCATTTTATACCAACTTTGATGTAAATAAGAAAATAGTACCGACTAGCTCGAGGTATGTCGAATTTTTTCAAGTTTCATATGGCTTAAGGGTTCTATATTGATGATTTTGAAAAGTAGTCAATTATTGCTTGGATCATTGCTTGTTACGATAGATGCACTTTCTTTTAGCGTGCCGGACTGGAAATCCCCCATATATTTTATTTATTTACCCAGAAAAGTATGGGATCATTGCTTGAACTGAAATTACCATGACGACGCCATAGACAAAGGGTCTCGAGGCTGATATACCAATTTTTATCACTGTTATATTTTATATATATATATGGTGACCACTTGTGGGATTGACCTTTGTGTTTAATTGCTGCAATATTCTATTTCTTTGCATGTTGTATTCAATAGGGATAGGATGAACTCTATTTTTCATATAATTGTTTATTGATTATTGTGCCTTGTTCGTTGATTTTTGAAATGAAGACTTGTTTTCATGAGAATGCTCCATACATTAATTTAAGTAATTTCATTGCTTTTAGAAAGAAGAGATCTCTGCCAATGCATGCTCAAATTGCTAGTTATTGCTTAAGTTATTGTATTTTCTTGTTTGCTGGGAAGATGGGATGATCGGGCGACCTAGGCTTCCTATTAATGCCATGCCTTGCTGCTACATATTTATTATGATGTCAAGGATCTTGGAAATCCCACCATGGTTCCATCCCAAGCCCCAAATTATTAAACTGCTGTGTCATTATCGTGATATTAAAGATTCTGCATATTTTCCTGGAATGATCATTTGCATAGGAATTGTTTGACTATTCTTACATAAAACGTAAAATGACTATTGTTACTAAAAAAATGTTACTGTCATCAAATTTTTAATTGACAAATACATAAAATTTGAAATTCCATCCCTTTTCGTGACATTGATGAGGAACTGGAACGTAATTGTACAAGTAAACTTCACATCGACAAGCATTATGGATGACCATCGTCAAGAGGAAGAGGTGGAGAGGAAGAGGCTCAACAGGGAATAGATCCTTTTGGATAATTGCAGAGTCTCTTCGGCTCATAGGACAGTTTGGATGCAATGTAGGATTCTCCAAATGGACCTATCGTCTGAAGTGCAGAAGGAAATCCAAGGTGTGGAGTGGGAGCTCTGGAAAAATCCTGGTAAAGATACCCTACAGGAGGAAAGCCGAAAGATGGGAAATTGGGTCGAGGACCCCTGGACCACTACTGGCCATTTAACCCAGTACGAGCGAACTGTTTCCTGTTACTGGTTAGTGAAAAACTTAGTGGGGTATGCTCTTATGGACTGTATGCAAAAAGAGGATGCGGTGCAGAACAAGCTTCAAGACAAAACTAGGGAGATGAACTAGAACATGGACTTCTTGCTGCAAGACATGGACCTCCATATTCCTAATGCTACCACAACTACCTCGAAAGAACATCTTGGTAAAGATACTCTACAGGAGGAAATCCAGGAGGTGGAATTCCAGGATGCAATGGACCCGGTGAACACTGTTGGCCATTTAACCCTGTACGAGCAAACTATTGCCCTTTACTAGGTAATGAAAAACTTGGTGGGGTATACTCTTATGGACCGTATGCAAAAAGCGGATCCGGTGCAGAACTTGCTTCAAGACGAAACCAGGGAGTTGCACCAGAAGATGGACTTCTTACTGCAATCCATGGGCCTCTGTATTCCTGATGCTACCACGAATGCGCGGAAAGTAAATGCTCAATGCCATTTCTGGGACTTTCCTTATATTTTACTATAATGATGTTAAGCTCTCTAGTGATCAGGGGTTGTTTCTCCCATGTAGTTGGTGTGTTTGTTTTGTTTATATCATAGTAGCAAAATACGTCCATGTTAGCAGTTGCTGCACAAAAATTTGAACAAAGTTAAAAATACCATGAACGTTCAAGAAAAGGAAAATTTTGGACTAAGAAAGTGTGAATTTAGACTTTGAAAGTGTCAATATCAACCTTTCTAAAGTGCAAAAACGGGTTTTGAAAGTGGCAATATTGTCTTTGAAAAGTGTGTTTTTATATTCGAATAGTGCATGTTTTGACTACTTATGAACCTTAAGCTTGCATTTTTTTTGTTATAAAACTATGAATTTCAATTCAAAATGTGTGAATTTCAAAGCAAAAAATGCAAATTTTGATTTCAAAAGAGTGAATTTCAAATAAAAAATTGCAAATTTTGATTTGAAAAGTGTGAATTTCAAATAAAAAAATGTCAATTTTGATTTGAAATGTGTGAATTTAAAATCAAAAAATGCAATTTCGGATTTGAAATGTGTGAATTTCAAATAAAAAAACTCCAATTTGTTCTTTGAAAATTGCAATTTTCATTTGTAAATGTTCAAAATTTTCAGGTGAAGGTTCAATGTCTAAAATATTCAGTCATTGTTTCAATTACGAGGGAATTGTAAAAATAGAACACCTTGGAAGTTATATCATATAAAAATGGTTTGTCCCGACTTCCGTTTTACGACAAGAAGGATCGGCCACCCCTTCTTTTCAAAGTTAATTGTCAAAACCTTGATCCATCAATTCAACTATAGCCATAATGGATAATACAAGAAGGATCGACCGACCCTTCTTGCAATGTCGAACTATTATGAAAAGAATATTAGGAATAAGAACGGTCAGCAGACCCTTAATTTAGAAGTAAATTGTAACAATAAAAAACCTTGGAGAAAGAGTGGCCGCTCTTTCTCTGAGAATATTTCCACTTGCCAACAAAGTCTTTAAAGCAAAAATTATATAAATTTTGTTGTTAAAATTTTTGTATCTGGTATCCTTGGGTGACACATGGAACAATCATATTGTGACACGTGGCATATTTGATATGGAACTTTGAGCACACCCAAAACTATATTGTTTCTATTTAAAAAAAAAACAAAAAGAAAGAATGTTTCTGTCTGGTTAGACATCATACTATTTACTCATCATTCGCATACTATGTAAGCAAATTATTCGCAGATTCAACATAAAGTAAACATTCAAAATAACATATCCATTCTACTTAATCGCATGAACCATTATCATTCAATCCACAACATGGTAGACATAATGCAACATTCACCACCGCATAGAGACAGAGACATAATCAGAACAATAGTCAAACATCTTCATGCATTCATTAAACTCTGCAGCAAACCCGTCGCAGGAACAGTCAAAACATAATGTTGTGGATCCAAATTAGACCAAAAAGAGCATTTCTCCATTATCTCTCTCTCTTCTAATCTGCCCTTAGGCTTACAATTCACTTCTATGCTATTCAATGGTCCATATTGACCGATTCTAACAATTGAATATTGACCGAGCAACTCCTATAACGAAACCACGCTAACATACGGAGTCTGCACCGAGACTGAACTTCCAAAGAAATGGAAAAATATACAGACAAAACAATGAGCCACTAGCAAAAAATACACAGAAAAAACAGCGAGCCACCAGTGAGGCGGACGCTGACCACCAAGACCGGCACAAACGTAGATCGGGAAGACCAATTAGCGAGCAGGGTGCTCCCCCCATGGAGAAACTTGTTCTTCATGAGGGAAGTCCCTTGAGGCATCCATGTAATCTTTCAGAGCAGACTTGAGCAAGCGAACACCGACCGAATGAGTTTTTTGGCCACCTTTTCTAATTTGGAGGGCTTCATGGAGGCCGTGAGCCAGCAGGTTCCTCGCTTGAATTTCGCGAGCGAACAAGATCCTCACCGCCTAGTAGGGGTTGGAGATTAATTTCCGTCCCAAGTGGGATTCGTATTCTCATAGAAGGGATAATTCGTGGTGTGCTATCTGCGCCTCTATCGCAGCAGGCATCTTTGCTAGATACTGAGCCCCCCAATTGAAGGTCTGCGGTGTATGCTATTGAGATGAGCCTTCTCCCTGAGAGTGAGTTCCCCCCCCAGGTCGTGAAGACCCTACACCCCTACTGGATCCCCTGTGTCTACACGGAATCATACGGGAAGCCATGATATACCAATTAAAAAAATTGAACCACCAGAAATCCACCCAGAAGTTCAACCAAGCTTTAAATTGCAGCTCTCTCGAATGGAGGTCACCTACTCCATTGAAAATATTTATAGAAATTTCTATGGAAAGCAAGGCGGAGAGCCGACTTGAATCCCAGATATTTTCACAAAAGCCCACACATACGAGAGGATTGCCATTAATGGCTTTGTAGAGATTGAATGACTCAAAATCCATGTAAAAGGCCATCTCGTACAATTGAAAATCATTTTGCAGTACTTGCTCGGTAGCATGGTATAACCAGAATTACTGCCTTCAGCATGGAGCCAGTTATGCCTAAGGAAGTAATGATAGAAACGAATTGTGTAAACCGGCATCAACATAATGATTGAGGGCATAATTTATTGGAGGCATGACGTTACAGGGCGTCTGGCTGACCCCTACCCCGTGTCATCCTCCACTACCGTCCCTTCAAAATATCCTGCATCTATCCGAATAGTACTGTCATGATTGTTGATAGAGGTGTAGACGGTGAAAGCTAAGCATTGAGCCGCAGAGTATTAAATGCGGCAGCTCCACCACCGTCCCTTCAAACGAGCCTGCATATGTCTGAATAAAAGATGGTGCCAACGTTCACCGACTGACAAGGACAATCTAAAACATTGAGCAACTTTAGCCTTTCAAAGTGTCAATATCAACCTTTCTAAAGCGCAAAAACAGGTTCTGAAAGTGGCAATATTGTCTTTGAAAAGAGTGTTTTTCAATTCAAATGGTCTGCTTTTTGACTACCTAAGATCCTTAAAATTGCAGTTTTTGGTTATAAAACTATGAATTTCAATTTAAAAAGTGTGAATTTCAATTTAGAAAGTGTGAATTTCAAATCATAAAATGCAAATTTTGATTTGGAAAGTGTGGATTTCAAATAAAAAAAATGCAAAATTTGATTTGAAAAGGGTGAATTTGAAATCAAAAAATGAAAATTTTCATTTGGAAACTATGAATTTAAAATTAAAAAATGTAATTTCTAACAAGAAGGATCGGCCGCCCCTTCTTTTTGTAGTTAGTTGTGAAAACAAAAATTCACCTATATCCATAATGGATAACACAAGAAGGATCGAGTGACCCTTCTTGCAGTGTTGAACTAATATGAAAATAATATTGGGAATAAGAAGGGTCGGTCGACCTTTTTGGGAGTGTCGAACTATTATAAAAATAATATTGGGAATAAGATGGGGCGGCCAACCCTTCAATTATGAGGGAATTGTAAAAATAGAACACCTTGTAAATTATAACATATAAAAATGATTTTTGACAACTTTTGTCTTCGATCCTTGTTTTTCGACAATAAAGATTGGCCGTCCCTTCTTTTCGTAGTTAATTGGGAAAACCTCTATCCCACAATTCAACTATATCCATAATGGAGAACACAAGAAGAATCGACGAACCCTTCTTGCAGTGTCGAACTATTATGAAAACATTATTGGGAATACGAAGGGTTGTCCGAGCCTTCATATTTCGAGGGAATTTTAAAAATAGAAAACCTTGGAAGTTATAACATATAAAAAATTTTGTCCCGACTTATGTTTTCCGACAAGAAAGATCGATGGCCGCTTCTTTTCGTAGTTAATTGTGAAAACATTTATCCAACAATTCAACTATATGCATAATGGAGAACACAAGGAGGATCAACCAACCCTTCTTGCAGTGTCGAAATATTATGGAAATAATACTAGGAATAAGAAGGGTCGACCGACCCTTCTTGTAGTGTCAAACTATTGTGAAAATAATATTGGCAATAAGAAGGGTCGGTCGACCCTTCAATTACGAGTGAATTGTAAAAACAGAACACCTTGGAAGTTATATCATATAAAAATGGTTTGTCTCGACTTCCGTTTTACGACAAGAAGGATTGGCTGCCCCTTCTTTTCGTATCCAATTGTGAAAATCTGTATCCAACAATTCAGCTATAGCCATAATGGTGAAAGAAATAAGGATCGACTGACGCTTCTTGCAGTGTCAAACTATTATGAAACGAATATTGCGAATAAGAAGGGTCGTCCGACCCTTCACTTAGGAGGGCATTGTAACCATAGAAAACCTTGGAGAAAGAGTGGCCGCTCTTTCTCTGAGAATATTTCTACTTTCAAGCAAAGTCTTTAAAGAAAAAATTGTATAAATTTTGTTGTTAAAATGTTGATATCTGCTATCATAGGGTGACACGTGGAACGATCTTATTGAGACACGTGGCATATTTGATTTGGCACAGAGTATAGCGAGGTTACTATTTTTTCTTTTATTTGGCACATTGAGTATAGAGAGGTTACTCATGTTGGTTTAACCACAACACAATCAGGAAATGAAAATTCACTAATAGTAGTTTTAAGGATTAGGCACATGCAAGATTACCCTGTAGTTGGAAATGCAAATTGAAAAATTAACATGAATTTATTAATTTATGTTAATCATTTGCAGAAATAGATAAATGTTTTAATTAAATAAATTCACTTAAAACATAAAAGACACACAAATCATTAGTAAAGACAAATCCAAACTGTAGATCAATGTATGGACTATTGATTGCAAAAATTAAATAGTGTTCATAAATAATCTGAAGTGAAAATCAACATTCATGAACACTGTAAAGGAGATTAATTACTTATCTGCTCAAATTACTATCAACCAATTAAAATTAACTGATGGAAAATTAAGGGTTCAAGCGCATTCAAGATTGACTTGTAACTGATATGTCAATTGAAAAATTAACATCAGTTATAATTTTATGTAAAAACCATTTGCAGAAATAGCTAAAAGTTTTAATTGAATAAATTCTTTTAAAAGATTAAGGATACACAGATCATAAGCAAAGAAAAATCCAAACTGTAGAGCAATATAATTATAGATTGCAAAAGATTAAACAATATTGATCAAAGAAATTTGATTTAAATAGACAAAAGAGTATGCAAGACATAACTGTATTATTGAAAGTTTGCAAGAAATTACAAGCCCTACATTAACCAGAGTATGCCCAGTCTTTTCTGCTGATCTTCTCCTCCAAATTCCATCATGATCCCTAGCCTATGAGAGATCTACCCTTTAAATAATAATTACAATTTTGTTACAAAGGATAAATTCCCCAAAAAACAGGGATTTCAAAAATCAATCTAGGCTAATGGCTCAGAAAATCTTACCACTTGGCTGCAATTTCTAACAATTCATCTATATTTGGATAATTGACCGACTCAAGCCATAGCTGGGAATCACACATAAAAGTTTCCAACTCATTTTTAGCCAAATTATCCCAAATACCAAAAAAATGTGGATCATTCCCTCAATGGAAACAGGTTGCCTGAATAACTGATCCACGTCATCAATCTTGATATGCTCGAGGTGTTGGATCTTCTCTTTAGCTTCCTCGCATCGATGTTCCACCTATTATAGCATCAAATTTGGTGGACAAGCTCTTTCAATGAGTTACATGGTAGGGAATTGCAACTTATCCATGATGCTATCCACAACGTACCATCTCCTTCCACAAACACCTTGTGCCTTCTGGATAGTATCTCCAACCTTATCATTTAGATCATGCCAAGCGCGCAACACAATTATGATTTTCTTCAGTTGGAAACTAGTGAGAGTAGGAATATTCTCAGGTCTCTCCTCAATGGACCTCTTCCATTTTACAATATCTTCATTGGCCTTAAAGGCCTGCTGTCTTTTAGCTACCTGTTGATCAAGAGTAACAGACATCTTCCCAAAAAATAAGTGAATCTCATGGATATCATTCAAGGTGTGAAACAATTCAGCTAGCAGCTTACAATGTTCATCATTGACTTGAATGGATAAATCCTTAAACTTTAGCTGGCAAAACCCAGAGAATGCAAAGGAGGATGCACTTGTAGTTGCATCCTCACATTGTTTTTCTAGCACAATTATCCTTTGTGTATTGGCAACATTTACAACTTCTGCATCATGTAATTTAACCTGGAAAGAGGTATTTTTCAACTGTAGATCCTCAAACATCTTTTCAAATACCTTCCTTATATCAGTAACATGAGATTCATGTTCCTCATTGGTTTTGGCCGATTTCTCTTCAAGCTTATTTAGCTCTTCTTTCTTTAAATCAATCTCCCTATTCATTGTTGTCACTAAATCATAGTTTGCACCTGCAAAAGCACCCATGGCTGCAGCAACATCCAATGCTTCTCACTGTATGTCATCAGACTGCTTGCTCCAAATTATTTGATTAGGAGTAGGTGCCTCCAATCCACCTTGATCCATGCTTATCTTCTTACCTTTTCTTACCACTGACTTGGAAGCTCTGCTGTAGAAGCAATCCCCAAGAGGGACTACAATGTCTTCTTCAAACTCAGCTACCAATTCAGTAAATGATGAAATCACATTTACTGTTGAAACCAATGAATATGTTCGAGTAGTACAAGGAGCAGGTATAGACATAGTTATTTGGGAAGTAGTTGGGGTGGAAGGGATATTTTGAATAACTGCTGGTACAGAAGTTGGGGATGGAATTGAAGTGAAGGATTCAAAATTAGGAACTTGGATATCATCAGCCGGTAATGAAGAAGGATGAATTAGAGTCTGCTCATCAGTAGCTGGTGGTGATAAAATGAATGGAGGTGATTGCAGAGGGACAGTCAAAGAGTGGATCTCTACAATAATAGATGGAAAAATAGGAAGTGGAACCAAGATGGATGGGAATGGAGTAGTGATGGTAGTTAGAGTATGGAAAAGCTGGGATATGAGGAATGGAGGTGTTACCCTAGATGACAAGGTTGAATGAATTTGAATAGATGGAAGTAGAAGTGTTGAGGTTGTGGTGTTAGTAGCAGGGGTAGTTTCAAGAAAATGATGGTCTGTGACAGAATCATCCACTTCAATAACATTCAAAAAATCTGTAATTCTTTGTGAAGTTTCAGTTACTTCCTCAATCACAGGCACAGAAGAATGTACCTCATCTTCAACATCACTGTCACTAATAATGAAGGTAGGGATTTGAGATGTAGAAGTCTGAGTTTTATGCCTTTTGGCTGCTTGGTGACAGTCTGAGTAACTGCAACAGTCACTTGAGTATCAACAGTAAGCTTAGAAACTGCAACTACTTGAGTGTCTAGCATCGAAGTCATCTGAGCTAACTTCTGCTTTGATTATTGTGATGCTTGCATCAATACATTTGATTGTTCAGCAGTCTTTACCTCTCAAGCATCTTCCATGAGACCTTTTCCTTTATCCCCTTTACTACAAGTCAGCATTAGTGGAGTAGGTGCTTTCTGACCTTCTTTCTCCTCTCTATCCTTTCTTGCTTGCTCAATGAGGTTTAGTTCCATTGCTCTGCAGGTCAAAACCGTAGTCTTCAGTTCATGTTGATACTGCATGATATGGTTATGTTCATATTTACTCTTAGCCCTTTCCAAGACTTCATCAAAGGTATTCACTCCTTGATAGATGGAGTCATCAGGAAGTTCTTCATGAATAAATCCAGCCCTCACATGGTTGTGCTTGAAATGGGCATCTAGAACACCTTTAGAATCATGTCTTCTTTTGGTCACAAAACCCAAGTTTAAAGAAGCAATTTTTGTCACCCAACACTGTAGCCCAAGTTGAATTTGGGATGGCCAATGGCCCATGGTTCAAGGGGAACTTAGGCCAAGCCTTCCTCTTAGGACCACTTAGCTTTAAATACACACCATCGGTAACAGTTTGATAGGAAACCTCTTCAATGACCAATCTGTCAGGAACTATCCTGGGTAGCAGATGAACAGTACTACCTCCCCAAACTCTGACATATGACAAGGATTCACACACATACCGGTCACCAATTGTGGAAATGAAGGTTATAGCATCAACTAAGAGAGAAGGAGCCTGTTCTCTAAATATTTCGAAGTAAATACTTCCAAAGAAGTGATCACAAATGTCATATATGAAAGGCATATAGTTGTTCTTCCATAATGTTGAATGATAAATATGGACAGGAGGATATGATGGAGTCCAATTCCATCACATGTTGGGATATTGGAATTCTGCACAAAATATATCAACGAAAAAAGCTGAAAAGAAGAAATGTGGCTTCTTCATAACCAGTGCCTTCTGATATGTTTGAATGGTTGTTTTGAGTTCAAGAGACAAGATTGACGCCCAAGGGAATGACTCACTAGTCGTTAGAACATGATGGGCTACAGGATCCCACTCAGCTTTAAATACAGAACAATTTTGGAGACCATAGAGTCTGCATAGAATGGCAGCCAATAAGGAATAAGGTTCTCTAAACCAGGAAACAGGGTACAAGTTATTAGCCCTACGGATGAAACTGTCAGGTTTATTCATCCATGACTTCAACATTTCGTTGAAATTGTACCTGGTCTTAGAATATTCCATGAACTCGACGTTAAGGGGTTGCGTAGACTATTTAAGAGCATAAGCTCTGATGAAATCCTTAGCGAGGAAGGTAGCCAATTGTGACCCTGCACTGTCATTAAATGACCGGTCTTTAGGGTTTGCGTGGTACACAATCCATTTAACCGCATCAGTATAAGGCAAGATAGCGGGTCTGGAAGAAATGGAATGAAGCTAGGAATCCCTAATTTTCTCATACACCAGCTGGTCATTCTGAATGTCTGATAGGTCATCATTATAAAAAATTGTATAAATTCTAGACCAATCTGGTTTATAGGTTTTAGTGATTTTACCACTAGTGTCAGAGAAAATACCAAAATTAGGGTATTTGTTCAGTAAATCCTTTTGAGCAGTTTTACAACATGTATTGCTCGACATGTTTGAAATTGGAGGTTTTCTGATAAACGAATGAACAAAAATAAAAAAATAAAACAATTCAAAATATCGAAACAGTAGATAACTGAATAAGACGAATGAGCAAAACCAACCTGTTTCAGCTGAAAGTAATGGGTAATAGATGCGCTAAAAACATTGTAGTAAAATTCAAGCAGCAAGGTAATTTCCGAAAGTAAAAATGACAAGGAAAAATAGGGAAAATCACATATTTAATGCTTTTCGACGGGCCAAATTTAGATTGTAGGATAAAAATGAATCAACGACTGAGATTAAACCTTGTGGGATGCAGGGTCAAGTTGCGGGAGTTTTATTTTGGAACTATGTACATTGTTCCCCCAATCCGCAATCCGCAATTGCGAGTCGAGGGTTGCAGGATCGCAGCTTAGAAAGCCAACAATCAAAAAGCTTCCCGCAATCCGAAAATGCCGGTTGCGGGATGCGGGAGCACAAACAACCTTTTATAATTCAAATAATCTTTAGCAATCCGCAATTGAAGGTTGTGGGTTGTGGGGCCACACAAAACACCTTATTACCTAAACCACTTTTCCGCAATCCGCAATTAAGGGTTGCAGAACGAAAAGTTCAAAACCTATTTACAAAGTCTTCCTGCAACAAGCAATAAGCGGGATTGCGCGATGAAAATGGCTTGTTGGAAAAATTCAAAGCTTTCTGCAACTTCAGAAAAACAGTCAAAAAACGAACAAACTAAACTTCATTTAAATCACCTAGTGTAACCTCATCCGCGGGATCAAGACAAATCGAAGGTTAAAACTTAAACATGCAGGAAGGAAAAGAAAGGTTGCGGGTTTTTATTTCATAAATGTTCTAAATTTTAAAACCTGTATCAAAGAATTTAGCTATATACATAATGGAGAACACAAGAAGGATTAACCGACCCTTCTTGCAGTGTCAAAATATTATGAAAATAATATTGGTAATAAGGGTCGACGGACACTTCTTGTAGTGTCCAACTATTATGAAAATAATATGGGGAATAAGAAGGGTCGGGTGACCCTTCAATTACGAGGGAATTGTAAAAATAGAACACCTTGGAATTTATATCATATAAAAATGGTTTGTCATGACTTCCATTTTACGACAAGAAGGATCAGTCGCCCCTTCTGTTTGTTGTTAATTGTCAAAACCTTTATCCAGGAATTCAGCTATAGTCATAATGGATAATACAATAAGGATCGACCGACCCTGCTTGGAGTGTTGAACTATTATGAAAAGAATATTTGGAATAAGAAGGGTTGAACGACCCTTCATTTAGGAGGGAATTGTAACAGTAGAACACCTTGGAAAAAGAGCGGCCACTCTTTCTCTGAGAATATTTCCACTTGATAGAAAAGTCTTTAAAGCAAAACATCTATAAATTTTGTTGTTAAAATGTTGATATCTTCTATCATAGGGTGACACGTGGAATGGTCTTATTGAGACACATGGCATATTTGATTTGGCACATTGAGTATAGCGAGGTTACTATTTTTTCTTTGATTTGGCACATTGAGTATAGCGAGGTTACTAATGTTGGTTTAACCACAACACAATCAGGAAATGAAAATTCACTGATAGTATTTTTAAGGATTAGGCACATGTAAGATTATCTTGTAGTTGGAAATGCTAATTGAAAAATTAACATGAATTTATTAATTTATGTTAATCATTTGTAGAAATAGATAAATGTTTTAATAAATAAATTAACTTAAAACATAAAACACACACAGATCATGAGTAAAGACAAATCCAAACTGTAGATCAAACTAACCAAAGGCAAGAGGCATGATATGATTAAACATGACAGTGCTTTGCAAAGAAAACCAATCAGAGGCAGGATAGCCACCCGCTCACAGTCAAAGAGCTTTTGTTTGGTAATTAAAGAAGAAGATATGAACAACCCACCAATATATAGCTTATGATAATGAATTCTATATAGAATTTACCAGAAAATGGTAGTGGATGCTTGAAATGAAAGCAACAGAGCATAATATTTATGACTTCTATCCCGATACAACACTTATCTAAGCATGAAAAAGAATGAAAGTATGAATTAAACCGTGAGAGAAAAATTCACATAAGAGAAGAAGTAAACATACTGTAAGACGAATAACACAGGAATCTCTTGTTGATGTATATGTAACTTCGGAATGTATTTCACATATATGTATATTGTATTCCTATAGAGATGTTATTATTCCTCTATACGGAAGTGGTTGTATTCCTATAGATATGTAATTATTCCTCTATATGGAAGTGTCATCATTTATATTGTAAGTGTCGTAACTTATACTTGATGCGTTATTAGACCACCTTGTTGGGGTCGGCCCTGTATAAGTCATGTGGGTCAAAGGGTTATTAGACCACCCTAGAGGGGGTCAGCCCAGTCAGCATTATGTTAAGTGGTTAAGTTGAGGCCGACCTAGTTGAGTAAAGGTCAAGTCAAGTTAGTGTATAAATAGAGAGTGTGTCTCTCTCATTTTACACATTCTATTCTCTCACTCACACTTGGGAGAGTGGCGCACTTGTGGAGGAGGAGGCTCTACTGCTAGGAGAAGACTATATCTTGTATTCTGGTTGTATCATTGCTCTATCTATCTCTAAGGAAGTTATTGGGGTTTTTCACCTTTATGGTTTTCCCCAAGTAAACTCTTTGTCTCTTGTGTGCTTGCATTATTGTGTCCATGATTGATATGCTGTAGATTTGTTGTACATGTTGTTCTCTCAGTTAAGATCCTAGATCATATTGAAGTAAATTCTGAAATTTTAACATGGTATCAGAGCTAGCCTAAAAGAAGGCATGATATGGCATGTATGACACTTGTTGCACTTATGATGCTAGGGCTTGATATAGCAAAAACCAGTCATCGTAGAACTTTCACTATAAATCCGTTTTCACAAAGTTTTCGCATCTTAAATAGGTCGAAGATCAGATCACCATGTACCTTGTGTCGAAAAGAAAACCTCTAATTCATTATACTTTGTGATTTATGATCTGTAAAATATAGGGTTTCTGCCTCTTCCAGATCTGAGTCAAAATCACTTGACCTTGGAAAAAAGTTCATAACTTGGGCTAGGAAGCTCCAAATGAAATTTCGTAAAAAGTGAAAGGTAGTACACAGACTGTAATATCTCAAGAAAATTTTTTAGAGGCCGAAGTTGAACCAGTGACATGTGGCACGCTGTACAAGTTCGATCTCCTGCATTATACCATAAATAGGTCACGTTGCAACACTTGGTATAACTCTCTCTCAGAGAATCCAATTGAGGTCAAACCTATCGAGATGGAAATATAACAGGTCGAGCTATCTCAAGAAAAGTGTTTAGAGGCTGAAGTTGAACCAGTGACACGTGGCACTCCGTACAAGTTCGCTCTCTTGTATTATCCCATAAACAGTTCATGTTGCGACACTTGGCATAACTCTCTCTCAGAGAATCCAATTGAGGTCAGACCTATTGGGATGGAAAGATAACAGGTCAGGCTATCTCAAGAAAATTGTTCAGACCCTTTGGATTGAAAAGTTTGGAGTTACACTAGAAAAGTGGAAAATTAGGGCTTCTGCAAAAATGGGAATTTTTAAATCTGTGACCACGGCTGGAAGCTCCTCATAAAAATAGAAGCTTAGAGATTTGGATCAAACCTTTTGATTGGGTAGAAGATTGAGTTTCATCAAAACCCAGTTCGGGGTCACGTTTAGTGAATCCAGAAATTTCAAAGGCAAAATTGAGGAGTGAAACTTTGCAGTTTTCAAATTCTGAATATACCAGCTTTATTAGCTCATCAAGGAGCATATTTATATCCTTTCGGAAGTTTGAATTTTTGGGGTTTCCTTGACAAGCCCTAATCCAGCTCCAGGTCTAGTTCTTGCAAATCAAGTGGATTGGGTTAATCCTAGAAGAAGATGGATTGGTCACCTACATAAGTGAAGAAGTTCTTGTTTCAGAGGGAGATGAGGCTAAGGCCTTACATAAGAAGATTACAAGCGATCTCGACAGGTATGACTCATCGAGGTATGTTTTGAGATTTGTTCATGGTATGTTTATCTTCATGATTATTACAGTTAGTACAATCTTGATTTGAGATTTGTCGTATCACCTTAACAAAATTATGAATGCATGATAGAAGATATTCATTGATTAGGGTGTTGACACTTATGATTGTACTAATGCATTATGGTGTTGTATGAGGTTTATGTTGTTCGCTAACATAAAAGGTACACCAATAAAGACAAATCATGTTCTACTTCAAGAAAATATGATCATGGTGACATGAAGACAAAGATTCATCCATTGTCATGGATCACATAGAAGATCTACTTTTGAGGTATGTATAACTTGGTTCTACAATGCTTTACCTATGAGACATGCAGGTTACTAGCACAAGTCACTGAAGAGAACCAGAAGACATTATGCGGGTATGTTAGACATAACTAGCTAGCATGCTAATCCAGGTATGTTTTTCCTATATCAAGCTAGAATCCTACCTTGTGTTAGGATCTTATGTTGTTTTGTTGTTGATAATGATTATTCATGAAGTCATAGGTTTGAATAGTCATGGCTGTATGCATATTATGTTTCTTACCATAATTGATGATATGACTAACCAGAAGAATCATGAAGGTATAGGTTTGAGTAATCACGGGTTTATGCATTGATGATTTAACTAATCAGAAGAGTCCTATGATCAAATAAGAATATGCATGAGTAAAAGAAGACTTCCCTGAAACCTTGAATACTAATGTTTATTATTTGTGAATGATCATGACTATACATGTTTAAGATTATTGTGTTTTGATAGTATTAAGATTATACTAATAAATGTGTGGTTATGTATGAGATCTCAAGGATAACACAATGATGATACTAATAAGCATGCATAGTTATTAAGGATGGATGTAAGTTCAAGGACAGGTAATCCAGGAAGCAAAGTTCAAGAGAGAGCACACCCCAGTTGTTCCTACAAGAAAGCAAAGGAGCACACTTCAGTAGTTTTTGCAAGGATGCAGATATTCTGAGGGAGTTGACCACTTCTCACAATCCACATCAGAATGGAGTTGCAAATATTCAGAGGGAGTCCACCCAGCAACCAAACAAAGAAAAGTATTTGAATTGTCATTTCTTACATAATGTTATTCAATTATGTATATGCTTATGTTCCTAAGAATTAGGTTGTGTATTATGCATATTAGAATAGTTGCATTGATGAACAATATACTACTAATATACATGGGTAAGTAGCCTATGGAACTGTACAACATTCCATTGCTACTTATCTAGAATGAAACCTCTTTGCTGACATGTTAGGAGTTGCACACACTCTTAACAATGTTCTGGTAGAGATTGGAAGGCATCTAGAAAGTTACGAAATATGGATAAATGTTGTATTGAAGCATTGGCTAAGATAATTGCATGATTGTATGACATATTTCTTTATGTGTAAGAATTTGTCTAAAAATTATGAGATGTTTCTAATCATGCAATTTAACTTGTTGTGTAGGAAAGATTGTATACCATCACCTACAAAAGAAGGACTACAACATTTGTTCAGCAACAAAATTATCTATTGGAGATATTGAAGTTCCCAGGATATGGGAAGAATGCCATGATCCATCGATCATGAAGAACGATGTTAGGGATGCGGTCCCAAGAGCTGAAGGGAAGTCTGTTGTGACTTCTAAATGGAACTATCAGATCAAGCATGCTGTAGATGGCAGCATAGAGAAATATAAAAGTGATGAAATAGAAGATACACCAGGTGGATTTCAAGACAACCTTCTTGAATGGTGTAGTCATATATGTGTGCAGAACTTGGTAGGATAGACAACTTTCTATCCAGTTTGGGCTTTACCAAGAGTGAAGCGGATTCCAACCTTTACTACAAGGTTGAGGAAGGCAATCCTGTAATTCTACTCCTGTATGTGGATGACCTGTTTGTAACAGGAGATGATAGATTGATTGCCAACACACAGCGGAAGCTTGCTGCTGAGTTCGAGTTGAAGAACTTGGGGATGATGCACTATTTGTTTTTGGCATGGAGGTGTGGCAGAGTGTAGATGAAATCTTCCTTAGAAAAGGGAAGTATGCAGTAGAGATCCTGAAGAGGTTCGGGATGATGGACTGCAAGGTTATGGCCACACCTATGGCATCGAACCTGAAGCTTCTGTGTGATGCTTCATCTGAGCCAGTTGATATCACTATGTATCGTCAGATGATTGGCTCCTTGATGTACCTGATGAACATGAGACCAGATATTTGCTTTGCGGTGAACACATTGAGCCAGTTCTTGATGGATCCGAGGAGTGTTCACCTGGTTGTTGTAAAGCATATTCTGAGGTACCTGAAGGGTACAGTTGATTATGGGCTCAAGTATTATGCGAATCAAAAGTTTAACCTGCAGGGTTATGTTGATTCAGATTGGGCAGGTAGTGCTGCATATAGGATCAGGTGTGATCTCTTGGTTTAGCAGGAAGCAATCTTGTGTAGCATTGAGTACAACCGAAGCAGAGTATGTTGCGACAAATGAGAAGGTTGTAGATGTATTGACCAAGCCATTGCCCAAGGTGGAGTTTGAGTATTTTAGAGAGAGGCTTGGTGCACTTCAGATCGAGGTTCCTTGCAAAGAGAAGTGATGAGTCTGGAAGATGCACATGAGCTTTTATGACATGGTTGATGTGTTCTCCCTTGCTCGTGATGTAATTGCTGAGCCATTTTTCACATGGTGGTAGATGTGTTCTCCCATGGTGAAAAAATAAGGGCTGGAGCCTTCCCTGAATGGTGGTAGATGTGTTCTCCCATGTCGGTGGTGTAAGTGCTGGATGATGTGCATATGGGATGTGCTTCGTGGACGATGACATGATCTGAAGAAGACGATGCTATGATGATCAGGAGGATCATGGATGATGAGCATCAGGATGATGCTCCAGTTACTGCTCTATATGTATATGTACGCATCATGTTGGATGCTGGATATGATCAGTTGGATCATTTATATGTATATGTATATGTACGCATCATGTTTGATGCTGGATATGATCAGTTGGATCATTTGTATGTATTTTGTATATGCATCATGTTGGATGCTTGGACCATGTATCTGTATATGTATTAGGTGGATACATTGTATGATCAGGTAGATCATGTATGTTGATATGTATCAGTTATGATCTAGTGGATCATGTATTTGTATTTGTATCAGGTGGATACACTGTATGATCAGGTGGATCATGTATGATGATATGTATCAGGTAGATACTTGGTATGCATTAGGTGGATGCATTGTATGATCATGATGATCATGATGATGAGCTTCAGGATGTTTCTCCAGATGATATGTATCAGGATGGTACAGTGATGATGATCAGTGTGATCATGAGCATCAGGATTATGCTTTATGTGATGATGATCCGTTGGATAATGAATATCAGGTTGATACTTGGAGGTCAGAGATGATATGTGGCAGGTTGTGCAAATAGCATGTAATCAGTCCCGGGAGATCTTGTCGGTCGTGCTCCGGCACATAAATGTTCCTGGGATACTCTTTCTGGTATCGCAACATCCTGCTTCATTTGGCAGAAACATAGTTTCGTCTGCTCTCCCTTGATCGCCTCAGGTGAGACCTCATCTGCTCTGTAGGTGTTGCTAAGCAGGGTGAAACCTGTCTAGGCCGGGGCTCAGGGAGATCGCGGTGGGATGGTGTTAACACCCAAAAAGTGTTCACTAGCTCATTTCCTTATTCACATGACCCATTTGTCCACTTTTCCACCATTTGAGCCTCTAAATCCATCAAAAGGTCACCAAAAGACCATAATACACCCCTTTTTCTCCTCAAAATGAATATTTTTCCTCAAAAAGCATAAAAAACCCTAAAAAAGGGTCCATAATTCCCAAAAATATTAAAAAGGGAATAAAAATATTCAAAATATTCAAAAAAGGAAAAAAGAGGAAAAAAGGTACCTAAACCTTGTTGGTCAATACCATTGGTTTCCTCAAAACCATAATGGTATTCCCCACCACCAAAAACTATAAAAAGGTGGTAGGGGCTCCTCACTTTCCATCCATCCATCATCCTATCCTCACGCTGTCAAAATCTCTCATGAGACTTTTGGCCATTTTCAACATCTTGGAGAAGAGACCATTGGAGCTTGGAGCTACTCACCCTTGGAGTTGCTCAACACAAATTCTCACCATTTGAGGTATCTTAATACAAAACAACCATTCTTTTATTTCTTGTTATTGCCATGAATCGTTTTTAAATTTATTTGTTATATGCACATGCTAGTTTAGATTTAGATTTAATTCATAATCATTTTTTCTTTCTATATTGAAACTGCTATCACATTGTTGATAGGTGCCCATTGCACAAAGCTTGGTTGCAAAACCAAGCCAACAATTTTTGGCGACTCCATTAGCTTCGAATTCTTAGATCGTGAGTTTTTGCTTTAGATCTTAGTTTTTGTTAGTTTTAATCATTTTAATTCATAGATCTACCATCCTAGACAGCAGATCCATTGCTGTTCTATATCTTGGCCCTTTCTAATGCCATTAACAGCCTGAAATTTCCATTTTCGGGTTCGTTTTTCGGCATCCATTTTTAGCTTTCGTCTCGTGGTTTTTTCGCTCGACAGTCGCGCAGCTCATCACGACCTTGCAGCTTTTTTCTACACGAAGCGTCGTGGCTTCGCAGCCATTTTAGGCGCTGCACATCATGGCTTCGCGGCCATTTTCCGCGCTGCACATCGCGACTGTGTGACCAAAACTTGCGCTGCACATTGCGGCTTCACGGCCAAAACCCACATTGCACATCGCGACTGCACAGCCGAAACACGCGCTGCACATTGCGACTGTTTCCTTAAAACCCGCGATGTAGTTATTTTGAATTCGGCCAATTTTTTGAAAATATTTTTTGCTGTATTTTTTGCCCATTTAGCATATTTTACAGCATTAATTTTTCTGCATTTTTACAGCCATACTATATCTTTTTATATTTATGTATGCTCCATTAAAAGTCTTTTAAAAATTTTCAGTAATTGAAAGAAAGATTTTTCTGCATTCTATTTAGATCAAAGGTTTTACTGTTTTATGCTCAATAATTTGCCCAAGCAATTTTCTAAGAGATCCATTTATTTCTTGAAATATTTATGTTATTTGCTTCCTCTTAAATTATTTCAAAGATCCATTATTTTTTAATAGTTTTTTCAAGCATTTACATTTAAAAAACGCCTTTATTTTTTGCAAAACTGGAAGCATCTTTTCTTTCATTTGTAATCAATCGCCCAAGCGAGGCAAATCAATTTCAGTTTAAATACCACACTTGCACCCACTCTGCCACATAATTTAAACTGAGCCTTAAAATTTAAGTTAACTCAACAAAATTTTAACCCCACCTGGAGAGCACTTAAAAGAATCTTGTAGTTAGGTAGAATTGAGGGGATAGGTGTTCCAATAACACCCCTCAATTATTACATTTGAGACATAGTGGTTGTCCTCTACGGTACCAAAATCCCTTATAATTTTGACACGGTTATCAACCAATTTATCTGGAAGGCCTCTCCCTTAGGAGGGTTGAGTAGCCAAACTGGTTCCAGAAGTCTGAGTGGAATACTGCAATCCATTCAATAACCGAAGGATACCTTTCGAAGTTCTCGGTGTACACCCAAGTGGGGGTACAGCGACAATAGAACCAAACTGTAGATTCACCCAACCAAACGTGTCATGAACAGGGTATCCTAGTTGCCACTCTTTAGGATTGTCTACCCGGTGTTCCTCTCGGTAGGGGGATATCTAACTATTGATGCAACACTCTATATTGTCTGACTTGGATTTCATCACCTTGTAGAGAATATCATTTGTTGACTCACAATACTTCTAGTTAGGTTTTTGCATGATACAATACCCACCTTTGGTCTAGTAACAGCACTTTTTTGCTAGGAACTATTTGACTTTTGGTATTCTGACCAATTTTGTTGCTTCCCTCAAATTATTATAGCACAACTATTATAATAAGTGCCTTTTGAGGTTGGTTGTTGGCCTGAGAGCCTTTATTTTTTCACTCCCCCCTTGCATTCATTGTTGCATTAGGGTTTCAAGTTTTTTACATCACCACCTTGCACTGAAATTTTTAAATATTTCTCACCATTTAGAATTTAAGACGATCTCGTCGTCTTCAGGGTCAACCCCCTCGGTTCGGTACACTTGGCTCTACACACCATAGACATAGATCCCTATCCCTTGAATCGACACGTCATCGGCCAAACACACATTCATTTGATTCTGACACGCCTCACTTCACATCTGATTCTGAGGCTGAATCCGAAAACCCTATTGAAATATCACCAACCAACCCCATGGATAGATCACAATACGAACCACTTTTCACCAGTACTATTGTAGATACATCCACAAACCCTTCTACTACTGTGCCACCCATGGTAACAACAACCCCTTTAGGCATGCCTAATATAGGGGCCACTCCACCTTTAGGTATGCCCAACACAGGACTACCTCCTATTATGGGTATGCCCAGCATAGGAATCACACCCCCTCTCATTAAAACAACCCAGATCCCAGGAATTCCTAGCACTATTCCTAACCCCTCTACAACCCATGTTGCACTTGGGAGCACTGGACCATCCCACACCACAACGGTTGGAGGACACATACCTTCAATGCCTAGCATACCCTTAGGGGTTACTGGAACACTACATAATGCAATCACTAATAGTTATGTCCCAATCACTATGCCACACCCATATGCTAGTTTACCATACATGGCTAGTATGAACTTACCAGACCTAGCCAGGTTAACCAACGATCCTATCAGGCACAACCCTACATGGCCACCCATGCCTACAAAGCTCCCCTCGGACATCCCCAAGTTTGAAGCAAAACCTGGGGAGGATCCCCAAAACCACATAATGTCATTTCACCTATTGTGTTCATCTAACTCCATTGTGGATGACTCCATTAGACTAAGACTGTTGCAACAAACGTTCACTAGCTCTGCAACCAAGTGGTACATTGAAAAACCACATGGGACCCACCATACATTTATGTCCCTCGCCTCCACTTTCCTTCAGTTTTTTCAGCTACCTGTATGCTATGATGCAGGAGTTGAAATACTGTTGTCTAGCAGACAAAACACAGCTACCCACATCACCGACCATATCCATGAGTGGCACAAGTGTCGTATCCTTTGCAAGATAAAAATGGATGACCATATATTTTTAGACTAGTTTCTTAAATCACTCCTACCCCTCATAGCCAAAGATGTAGCCTCCAAATGACCCCAGTCAGAAGAGGAAGCTATCTTAAAAGATCAATAATTTGACCTAATTTATGCCCAATCAAGCTATCTTTACACCATCATACCAGACACCCGATGAGGCGATTCTTCACGCAGTGATGCTCCAGGGGCATCACATGCCATTTATTAATGATGTCATCCATTGACATCAACCTACAGACTTGCAGGAATCAGTACGGCCCACCCCCAGAGACTCCTCCCATTGACGCATCCACCTCCCTTCCACTAGATCAACCACCATGCATACCAAATATGCCGTTGGACGAAGGACCTAAAATCCCTCACATCCCTTTGCGAAGGATTAACAAAAATCCTAATGTTCACGTAGCATCCAATTATAATGTCGTGGAAGACCTAGCACAATCCCCCGCTGCTATGTCTGCTTTAGAGGTACTAAAAACATGCCTTGCACAACGAAAACTACTACTATCCACCATCAGAGGAGTAGACCTTGACGATACACACATGATGACTTTCGACTTAGACCAAGCCGAACCTCAATTTCCATCAAATTTGGCCTTCCAAGTATCAGTAAAAATTCAAAACCTTGTTGTGCATCGATGCATCATCGACAAAGGAGCTTCAACCTGTGTTATGTCCACTCTTGTGTGGCAGAAACTTGGCTCCCTTGCTTTAAAACCATCTACCACAACATTACGAGCTTATGACAGGCGCTCAGCTCAACCATAAGGCCTCTTAGCGAACATACCCGTAGAACTAGGTGGCAAATTAGTTCTCATCGACATCGAAGTGATCAATGCCCATCTCGACTACAACCTCCTTCTTGGACGTAGCTATATGTACAAAATGAAAGCGGTGGCTTCGTCTGTTTTATGCCTCATGATGTTCCCAGATTAAGGAAGCATTATCAAGATTGATCAACTCACATATTATGATCCTAACGCCCCCACAACCCTCAAAATGTGCTACCAATGATTGAACAAACCGTTCAAACTGCACCGACATCATTTGTCTCATCAATTGGTCCTGGAATCTACACAAAGTCACCTATGAATTCCACATTTCCATCGATCGCACCACCCTTACCGATAACAAAAACATCTGATTTGTGCACCCTGTTGCACACCACACAGTAGCCCTCGTCACTACCACAAACACCCACAGTACCTACTCATATTGGAACAACATCAATTCATACTATCCCATTCTTGTTCCCATTTTCTGGAGTTGTCAGTTTGCCAGTAATGGCTACACTCAACCTTCCTAGTTTAACATTAGGGATACCTGTATGTTACTTACCTGCTCCGAGCCCCCCGCCAACTCCAACTATTATTTTACAAGTGGTACAACCTATCCTTACTACCCCACACCCACCCCCTCCTGTCACTCATCTGCAAAACATACCACCCCCAATAGTGACTATGACATCAATGTCTAGAAATGCCCCACCTCCATTACGAAACACAAGGGGCAAAGGCCCACCAACTTATAACACTGGACCCATAACTCGCACCCCCCCAGCAACCCCCAAGGTAGCTAAGAACCCCCCCCACTATTTTCATTCCCCCTAAGTGCTCGTTGTGTGACGACATAGGCCATGCTACTCATCAATATCCACAATTACCTGCACTCCAAGAACACATGAATATGTTGGATGACGACACCAAAATTCCAGTGGTAAGACTTGAGCCACCTCCTCAATCTCGCGACAAAACACTTCGCACTAACCACCCTTGTGCGATATGCGGCATTTATGGCCATTATTCACACCACTGCCCTAATCTCCCAGATTATAGAGCAGCCTTATATGAGATGAACAATGCCGACTTAGAGATATCACCTCCCCTCATCAAGGAGATCTACCCTCCAAAATCATCTTCTTCGGAAGAAATCAACCACGTACAAACCAAAACCCGTTGATTTATGGTCTGATTACTTTCGTACTGATAAGAAAATTCTAGAAACACTCACTGCACCGGGCTACCCTTGGGACGATATGCACCATCGATCGTACTTCCTTCCTGAGGCATCTACATCCACCGTAGAAAACCAATTATCAGTCGAATCGAAAGATTTCCTACCAACTAAGGTTGATTTGTTCAAGGACCCCATCCCAGCACCAGATGCCTTCGAAGAGGGCAATATGTCCAACATTTCCCCTATTATACAAATCAGCATTTCCACCACACCTGGAAAACCTGAGCTCATCTCGCTTGGCGCATCATGCACTCAAGCAGAAACTCAGGCATATAAGAAACTCTTCCAAGAGTTTCGTGATGTCTTCACCTAGTCTTACACCAAGATGCCTGGCCTCGATCCCAACATTATGGAACATCACATCGACACTTGGCCCCATGTGCCTCCTATCCGACAGAAACAACGCCCAATTCACCCGTCCAAACTCCCAGCTGTTAAGGATGAAATTGAGAAACTCCAAAAAGCAGGATTCATATATCCTATTGCCTACACCACCTGGGTTTCAAACCCAGCGCCAGTCAACAAGAAAGTGGGCACTAGATGCATTTGTACTGATTTCAGAGACCTCAATCTCGCTTGTCCCAAATACAACTTCCCCACACCATTCATTGACCAACTAATTGATGAATGTGTGGGGCATGAGGTTCTTTCTTTTATGGATGGTTTCTCTGGATATAACCAAATCAAAATCCGTAAAGAAGATCAATACAAGACAGCTTTCACTACCCCATGGGGCACCTTCACCTATCACGTCATGCCTTTCGGTCTCAAGAATGTTGGTGCCATGATGTCCCGATCCAGGTCCCTCCACCCATCCTCTGGAAATCCTGCCAGGATCATGTCTAGTGTCTCTCGTATTCCCTCCACGGCATCATCTCGAGGCCCAGCTCCTCGACCGCGAGGCCCAACTCCTCGAGCATGAGGAGGCGATACCGCTACAGGAGGCGGAACGACCACCATCGCCCATCCCCTACGAACCACATGATCTGCCGGTGGTACAGGACCAACATCTACACAATTACGCAAGTGAACCATCATATAAATATCTCTAACTATAATCATAAAAAAAACATCTAAAAAACACATGATATAGTAGAGAACAAAACACAAAAACATACCATCTAAACCCCAGGCCTGTCCCTGGGCTTGAGGCATCTCCAGATCTCCTCGATAATACATACCAGCATATGGATAGTCATCAATCAGCAGGGGGATCTTTTCCCACTGCTCATACATATCCTGTGAAAAGAACCCATGGATACCACCACCACTGCGGGGCATTATCTGCCGCCACTGCACCATGCGCGGCTCGCTCACCAAGCCGTCTTGAACCGGCACCTGTGGCCGCAAAGTCAATACCCTCTCAAAGAAGAAACAACACAAGAAGGAGGCATAGCATAACTCTCCCCCCTCCTGACTGACCTTGTCCAGATCTCTCCGGACACCAGCCAAAAACATCTAACCCCACGCGTAGTAGGTCCCCCTCAGCAAAAAATCCACCATCATCATTTGTCCCCCCGAAAAAAGATGTGGCGCCGCGGCACCCAACACCCACAGAACACAAGCCCCAACCGCCCGCATATCCCACTCCCAAAGAGATATCAGGCTCAAAGCACTGTTTTGCACCATAGCCCCAGGAACACAGAATGTCTCCAGCAGAGCCTCGATATCCACACCTGCCGGGATCCTCGGTAGAAGATCCCCTACCCCTAAGCGAGGCAACCTGATAAGAAAGTAAAGATCAGTAAGGGTGATCTCTAACCTCTCACCCCCAACTATGAAAGCACCCTCTGCAAGGACCCAGAGACTCACCAATTTGTTCAGTAGTGGTCTTACTGAATGCATCGGTGGCATCTGAGTGAACTTCAGGAGCCTGCTCACAGCTAGAGCCTATCGGACCACCTGATCGGTTTGAATCCGAATCATCAGGTCCTCCTCCATTTCCCTCTCTCGCCATGACACCAGTGGTCTCCTTAACATCCTGCCAAAAAACAAGAAAAAATTTTAGAAACAGAAAAAAAATTCAAAAAATTTTATCTCATCTTTTTGATCAAAAGCCGCGATGATCATCGCGGCTTTCATCCATGAACCTGCGATGAACATCGCGGGTATTGACCCCACAGTCGCGATGAACATCGCGACTATCATCCCCATAGTCACGATGAACATCGCGACTTTCAGCTCAACAACCGCGATGAACATCGCGACTATCGGCCCCAAACCCACGATGTTCATCACGAAAAAGGATGCGAAACCCGTGATATTCCATTTTGGAAGGCCAACATGGAATTTCGTGGCCTTCGGAGGCCCGCCGCTAACCAAAAAATACATAATTAAAAAGGCTAAGGAAAATAGGGTTACCTGAAACTCGCGGAATCGAAAACCAACGGTTGAATCTCCCAGAAATCAAGAAAGAGCTCTGATTGCTCTGCCAAACTTGCACGTAACAATGACATGTCATATTGGCCCCACACCCTATTTATAGAGATTTGACCATTTTTCAAACAACCATTGCGGTATCATACGACATCCGTTCCTCAAACCGTTGGTACCCTTGGAATCAACACAGCGAGAACTTCATGATAGTCCTTTCCTTTTCCTATTTTCACCAGGTCCATTTTTTGACCATTTTTTCATGCCCTCATTACCTCGGTTTACGTGCCACTTCGGCCATTCTCCATTTTTTACGAGTCTTATATCGCCGGATTCAGTTTTCCTTGCTCATGATGATGCTTGAGATCATTTCTCGCTCTCAGGCCCAGATTTTTTGGGCATTTTTCCCATGCCCCCTCGTTGCCTCGGTTTGCATGCCACATCGGCCGTTGTCCATTTTTTACGAGTCTTATATCGCCAGATTCAGTCTTCCGTGCTCGTGATGACGTTTGAGATCATTTCTCACTCTCACGCCCAGATTTTTCGGGCATTTTTCCCATGCCCCCTTGTTGCCTTGGTTTGCATGCCACATCGGCCGTCGTCCATTTTTGACAAGTTTGATATGGTCGGATTCATTTTTCCATGCTCGTGATGATGCTTGAGATCATTTCTCGCTCTCACCCCCATAATTTTTGAGTATTTTTTCAAAATGCCACTCATTGCCTTGGTTTGCGTGCCACATCAACCATTGTTCGTTTTTGAAAAATTTGATATTGTTGGATTCAGTTTTCCACACTCATGATTATGCTTGAGATCATTTCTCGCTCTCACCCCCATAATTTTTGGGCATCTTTTCAAAATGCCACTCATCACCTTGGTTTGTGTGCCACATTGGCCATTGCCCATTTTTGACAATCTTTATGTCACCGGATTCAGTATTTCATACTCATGACGATGCTTGAGACCTTTTCTCGCTCTCATCAATACCTTTTTGTTCGGTATAGTTTTACCCCTTTTTTGGGCCAAGCACTCCCTTTTACGAAAAAGGCACTTAGGGAGTTTATGTTAAGCTCTTTTCTGACTCCTAAAACAATGAAAAGATCATCGAGCAACCTTGTTTCCTTTCATGCTCACTAAACGTATCTGAAAGGGCGTCTACCTGATATAAGTTTACCCCTTTTTCGGACCTTGTAGACTAATTACGAAAAAGGAATACTCTAGTCACATCGGCTAGAATAGTTCTCCATTTGCATCATTTTATGCTTTTTCGGGCCTTCGAGACTAACTTACGAAAAAGAACACCAATGGAGTCCACTTACTGCTTTCAGACTCTAAACATGAAAGAAACCATGAGCAATCACCATCTTGGGCTCGTAAAAACCCACAGGATGGTACTCACAACCACTGCAGAGTCTTCTTATCGTTTTCAGACTCCTTAAAAATGAAAGCACCCATGAGCACGAACAGTCCTGGGCTCACAAAATCCACAGGACAGTACCATTTAATAGCACACTTTTATCCCTTCTTGGAGCTCATTAAAACTACGAAGAAGGACCCAATGGTGTTTCTCGGCGCCACAACAGATCACGTCTACTCATATGGCAGCCTCCCCATTTTGGTCTCCTTTGTTCAGAGTATTCTACAGTATGTCACACTGAGAATCCCTCGACAGCACCCATCAGCTTGGCCCCCCATAGTCAATACATACCCTTCAGTCCTTAAAAGCTATGATCCGCACACCTACAAGTCAGTTCCCTACGCTACCAGGTCAACCATGTCATCATGCTCTAAATAAAGGAAGTTTGAGTCCACCCACTCTATGACCCTAGTCACTTCCCATTCCCACAAGTATGTTAGTCCTACCATTAGTACTACCACACTTCAGTTCTACACCTAGTGCTCCTATCAAGGAAACATCATTGCCTTGTTAGTTGCTGGTCTCTCTCTGTCGATGACAACCAAATTTATTCCAGAGGATAGACCTAGAGGTCCCTGTGTCTTGGACTCATCACCATTTATGATGAGTTCCTACGAATCATTTCAAGAAGAGTCCTCGGTGCCTCTCCAAATGGTTGTTTCTCACATGCTTGACTTCAACACCTTGATCGCATCATTGACACTCGCACAGGGTATTGGTCCTTTCATTTATTTGTTAAAGACCCTGGATACCACCTGACTCCACATTTGAGAGTCTACTCATGGAAACAACCAGTTACATTTTTCCTATAGATATCCGGGTTGCACATGGCGACATTATTCATATGTACCCCAGTTTTATACTCCCTCGAGTATACAGTTACATATACTCCTCAGAGTTGAATCAGAGTCATTGAGTCCCTATAGGTGTTGGACACCTTCACATTCAACAATTCATCAACCCTTTTGAGACCTTGTTCAGAACGGTTGTCGCTTTATTCAAGTTATTGAGATCAGTCATGTTATGATCATGAGTACATCCCAAAATAGTGTCCCCTTTGGACCATTATGACGTACCGGCATATTTTTTTATGTATTATTCAGGTCCCCCTTCTTGGGACTAATTGTTGTTTATATGTCTTGATAAAAGCATGGGTATGCCCGCCTCGTCCATTATCAGAGATTATTCCTCATTCCTATTGAGGCCATGTAATATTTTTTCTTTTTGCAGCTTCCAAGGGTCATGGATCCAGTCTCCAACCAGTCTCTTATCTTCCCCAAACCCCAGGAAAAAGACAAAAGAACTATGATGTCTATCGGCCATACGATGAGCTACTACCCTCACACATCAGGGGGCAATCTGTTAACACCCAAAGAGTGCTCACTAGCTCATTTCCTTATTCACATAACTCATTTTTCCACTTTTCCACCATTTGAGCCTCTAAAGCCATCAAAAGGTCACCAAAAGACCATAATACACCTCTTTTTCCCTTCAAAATGAATATATTTCCTCAAAAAGCATAGAAAACCCTCAAAAAGGGTCAAGAATTCCCAAAAATATTAAAAAGGGAATAAAAATATTCAAAATATTCAAAAAAGAAAAAAAGAGGGAAAAAGGTACCTAAACCATGTTGGTCAATACCATTGGTTTCCTCAAAACCATAATGGTATTCCCCACCACCAAAAACTATAAAAAGGTGGTAGGGGCTCCTCACTTTCCATCCATCCATCATCCTATCCTCACACTGTCAAAATCTCTCATGATACTTTTGGTCATTTTCATCATCTTGGAGAAGAGACCATTGGAGCTTGGAGCTACTCACCCTTGCAGTTGCTCAACACAAATCCTCACCATTTGAGGTATCTTAATACAAAACATCCATTCTTTTATTTCTTGTTATTTCCATGAATCGTTTTTAAATTTATTTGTTATATGCACATGTTAGTTTAGATTTAGATTTAATTCATAATCGTTTTTGCTTTCAATATTGAAACTGCTATCAAATTGTTGATAGGTGCCCATTACACAAATCTTGGTTGCAAAACCAAGCCAACAGATGGTGTCGATGGCGAGGGAAACCCCTGTTGACTGGGTCTAAGTCAACAAAGAACAAGTGACGATGATTCAGTAAGAAGATTGATGAAGTCAAGAAGAATACTTTGAAGAACCAGAAGTACTCAAGAATCGATATGCAACAATGAATGAAATAAAGCCAAATTTAAAGATAATGAAGATCGTGAAAAGGAAGATCATACACCAAATGGATGTCAAGACAGGATTCTTGAATGGTGTAGTGGAAGAGGAAGTATATGTGGAGCAATCAATCGGGTTTGAGACGCATGATAGGGAGACTCATGTGTGCAAATTGAAGAAATCCTTGTACAATCTAAATATTATGGGGTGACATTACGGTACACAAATATTTGCAGAGACAGTGTAATCAGTCCTGAGATGTACCTACTTGATGGCTTACTCACAGAGATGATGAAGACCTACATGGATGAACACCTATGATGATGCTCCAGTGATCTAGTGTTGATGATCCAACTCCAGTATTGAAGACTTGTGCCTATATGTATTGACGCCTGTGTCAAGAGAATACCTTCCTCGTTAAGAGGGACTCCTAATGTACTAGTATTTGTAACTTCAGAAGATATTATTCACTTTTATATTGTATGTATTACATTTGTACTTTATTGTATCCCCGATGGAGATGTTCTTATTCCTCCGTTCGTAGGTGTCGTCATTTGTATTTGCAAGTGTCACAAGTTTTATTGTAAGTGTCATAACTTATATTTGATGGGTTATTAGACCTCCTTAGAGTGGTCAGTCCATTATATGTTAAGTGGAAGGGTTGTTAGACTCCCCTAGGGGGTCGACCCATTTAGGATAAAAGGAAGGTCAAGTTATTAATTTTAAGAATAAATAGAGTGGTTGCACCACTATATATTCTCATTCACTCACACATCCAACTCGCATAGTTGAGCGAGAGGAGTGCGCACAAGTGGAGGAGCCTGGAGAAAGAACTGGTGGAGACATCTATCTTTTGGGGTTTCATCTTTGTGATCTTTGTATTGGTGTTTATTCTATATATGAGGAAGTTGTGGGGTTTTTCACCTTTATGGTTTTCCCCAGTAAAATTCTTTGTGTCTCTTGTCTTTTGTGTTTGACATGCTCTACATGTTGTTCTCTCTGTTAAGATCCTAGATCCTATTGAATTAAATAATGAAAAGCTAACATAACGATGCTACAACCCCTTGGTTTTCATAATTTCCAACCTAAAGATAGGACTGCAGACCTCAGTAAAGTCCAACTCAATATTATTACTAGCATCAACTGGATGGAATCCCCAACTCCCTAAGATCACAAGCACCAAACCAAAGGAGACTTCAATCTCCTATCCTTGCTCTATCCTGCCACCCTAATATGAATAAGAAGAACAATACTCCACTGCCATTATATCACGATTTCCATCAACCTATACATTTATCTATGATTGTCCTTGTACCTGTATGTCATTATACATGTCTCATTGTATTGATGTCACTATCACAATCCATGTTCGTCCCCTACCCTTGGGGGTTTTGAACCTCGATTTGACTAGTAAAATTCCCCAACTTCTCCTGAAGTTAAATGGATGTTGCAAAAGTATTATGCTATTAGTCTATAATCACTGATGAGGTTCCTTTTTATTTCTTAATACCCTCCATATACCTTCAGACCCAATTTGAAGTCCTTTAAAGAGTCTTTTGGAGCCATCTACCCTTGGGGGCTTCAACATAGATTTTCCTAGTGATTCTTCCTTTCATTCTCTAATTGTAAATGCAAGTGGTTGAAGTCTATTGGAAGTTTCCATGCCTATAATAGCTGCATAAATGTGTCATATTAAACCTCAATCCACTCTCGACATAGTTCGAAAGCATTTGGGATCGTTTGGGACATTTTGAGGCTTCACTAGTCCAAGTTTTGAAAATTGACCGAATTGGGAAAAGTTCCAAGTTGGAGACATTACACAAGAATTTAACGTAAAGAATGCCTTAAAGGCCAGTTGAAAAACACAAGAAAGTAAGGCTTTCAAGTTGCCAAAGGGCTTCAAAGGAGTGGCGTTTGTTAATGAAGTGATTCAAGATAATAGTTTTTGTATTCATGAACATATTTTTTAGATTCACTCCCTCTTTTTTGTTTATCAATCTCTGTATTCATTGGAAATTGCATAGATTGTATTCCATTTGCATCCAACCTTGGTTTTTCTATTAGAAGTTTGATTACTTGTCAATTCAATCTCAACGGTTATGAATATTTTTCAAATGTTTTTTTCAAACTATTAGGTATTTTTTATGTTTCTAAAATTTCCTCTATATGGTTTCTTGGGTTATCTATGTTAGACATTTCTTATTAAATGCCGTAGAGAGGAACAATGCAAATTTTGTCATTTTTTATGTCCTAATACCTTTCAAACACCTTGAGACCCAAATCAGAAGCATTTGGAGCCATTTGGAAGCATTCAAGTTATTAATAGTCAAACAAGAACAATATAATTATGGAGATAAATTATATGAAATGGGTTGTTTAAAAAAAAACAAAACCTTAGATGTTATTGCTACGACATGTGATCTCTCCTTCTTTTCCTAATTTAATGTTTCATCTCAATGCCATCAACGCCATCTTGGAAGATTGATCTTGGTTTTTAGACTTCTCTTATCTCTTATGGTCATCTCTCCCTCTTATTCATCGAATTCTTCCCATGTTACACTAGATCTTTGTTAGGAACCCATGTCTTTACTTTGTTAGTATGTTGTTGTTGGACGCATATGCTTTGTAAGTCATCCCATAGTATTTGTTGATCAATAGTTTGTGTTATTGTTGTTGGCGCATATGCTTTGTAAGTCGTCCGTAGTATTGTTGATCCATAGTTTGTAGTGGCCCATGGTTTTGACCCATAGTATTGGTGCCTAGACTTAGTATATAAGTGTGTGTTGAGACCTATGAAGGCACCGTGAAGTTATTTGTATTGAGCTTGCTCATAGGAGGTTGCCCCCGCGAAGTGGCCTATGATCAATATAAAAGTGATTCTGAGTTCTGTCATTTCTGCTATTTCGCATATTTGTATTAATTAATTGTTGTAGGTGCATCACATCTGGTATCAAAGCACTTTCTTGGGCTTGCTGGGTGAAATTTCTGCCAATTTTCTTTTGCGCATCTGTTGTAGGTTCGTATTTGGGAATAATCCCTATCCGCTTAACTATGGGAAGTACTTGGACATAAGCCCTAAAACTCATTGTGACGAGTACCACAGGAACCCCGAAGTAGCTGGCCCATTGAGAGGACCTGCCAGCAAAAGGGGCAACGACCCCTACCTGATTGACTAGTTCCCACCCATGAGGTAAACCAAGAGCTGTCGTTTGTGGCAAAGCGGTTATCAGTTTTACTTGAGCCGTGGAGTGAGGGGTACTGCCCCAATACGCAAGCCGTCAGACAGCATTGGTGGCTGAGTGAAACCCCTAAACTGTTAGGAAGCCGCACATACCTGGGGTCCATATCTAGTTTCAGCTGAACTATTGTCGATCACTACTGTGCCGTTTCAGATCCATTTTGCAAGCCGTTCCAGATCCAACCGTTTTCAATCCATTTGACATTGTTCCAGATCCCTTCCGAGACGTAGCCGCTCTAGTTAGTTTTTGTCCATATCTCCCTTGTTTTCACTCTGTTTCCCTTGAAATTTTTGGGGAACCCTTGTCACCCCATTTTGCATATTTCATTCTTGAGGAACCTATCCCCAATTCACCTTCCCAAAGCTCGAAAGCCCACATTTTTCTATTTTTAGGGTTTTCCATAACTTCCTCAGATTTCACCCAATCACCTTCAAATTTTACCATAGAGTTTCCTTTCTGAATTCTGCTTCTTTGTTCCCCTCTGCCAAATTTTCCCATTCTTTCACCCCGCTTCTGAAATCCTCATTTTTGCTTCCCTGTCTAGTCGACAATGTCCAACACCTAGTCAAACCCCAATTACCCTTCATATTTTTTCCCAAGTCTAGATTTTCCCTTACTGAAGCAGTTTCTGTTTTTGTTTTCCTACCCATTCAAAAAAAAAAACTCCTGGTTATGGTTGTCACCCCTGCAGGAGCAAAAACCATGGAAGAAGCACTTGCAGCCATCCAAGCCAAACTCCAGGATCTGGATGAAAAATTTCTCATCCTCCATCTTGAACATTCAGCTATGAACAACAAATGGCAGTCTGAGTCTTCATCAGACAATGGGTTCTCTTCTTCCAGCAATTTCCATGGTTCGAAGCTTGATTTTCCTCGCTTCAATGGTACTGATCCAACTGGATGGATCTATCGTACAGAACAGTATTTCAGTCTGCATAATACTTTTGATGTCATCAAAGTTCCGTTGGCATCCTTTCACTTGGAACAAGAAGCTCTTCAATGGTACCGTTGGTACATTAAGGCTCATCCAGAGCCCAAATGGTTAGACTTTTTCCAACTCCTTTTGAAACGATTTGGTCCTAGTGATTTTGATGACTTCACCGGATCCCTCACTAAACTTCACCAAATTGGCACTGTGAGAGAGTATCAAACCGAGTTTGAGAACCTAGCCAACCACACCGAAGAATTGTCTGATGACTTTTACCGGAGTTGTTTTATCAATGGTCTAAAGGATGCCATCCACTATGAGGTCAAAATGCTCTGTCCCACCACAATGATGGAATCCCTAGGGTTGGCTAAGTTGGCAGAAGACAAGATTGCAGCCCAACAATGCTCCAAGCCCACTTTTGTTCCCTTCCGAAATATGGGTTCTCAGCGACCACCTATACCGCAGGCTCCTCGACCGACTCCTATCAAGCATTTGTCAAAAACAGAGATGCATGCACGCAGAGAAAAGGGGCTTTGCTATAATTGTGATGAGAAATTCACTCGGGGACATAGCTGTGTTCAGGAAAATCTCTATCTCTTGGATGTGGAATCTCCGCCTGCCTCTGAAATTGGTGACGAAGATCCAAAAACACTGGATGCTCTGGTCAACATTCAGGAACCACCTATTGACCCTCCGTCTCAGGATGACCAACCATAGATATCTCTCCATGCTTTAGCTGGAATCACCACCCCCGAAACAATGTGGGTTAGGGGTTACTTCAAGAAGCTTCCTCTTACAATACTCATTGATTCTGGTAGCACCCATAATTTCATTGACCCTTGGATCGCCAAACAAGCTGATTGTTTTATCCATCCTTGCACCAACTTTGAAGTCTTGGTTGCCAATGGGGGCACCTTACCTTGCAAAGGGAAGTGTCAAAATGTGCGTATCTCTATGGGAGATTATACCTTGCGCTCTGACATGTTTGCCTTTCCCTTAAGCGGATGTAATGTGGTTTTGGGCACTCAATGGCTATGCACACTTGGCCCTATCTTATGGGATTTTGCTAAACTTTGGATGCAGTTTTCCCTCAATGGACAAAAACACACATTGACAAGATTACAACCAGGTTCTCTCAGCATCATCAGTTCACATCGCATGGAAAAACTCCTCAAGAAGAATTCACATGGTGTCATCGCTCAGATCCATTCCATTCAGATGCAACCATCAGCGGTCTCCACTACTCCTTTGGATCTACAACAAATTCTTGATCGATATACATGTGTCTTTGCTGAACCAGTGGGATTGCCACCTTCCACGCCAGAAGACCATCGTATTTAGCTCCTTCTTGGCAGGGTTCCTCCCAACATCAGGCCCTATCGCTACCCATTTCACCAAAAAACGAAGATTGAAATGCTCGTTCGGGACTTATTGAAGCAAGGTATTATTTGCCCAAGCACTAGTTCCTTTTCTTCTCCAGTTATTCTTGTCCGTAAAAAAGATGGGTCATGGCGTCTCTGCATTGACTTCCGAGCACATAATCACCTCACCATCAAGGATAAATTTCCAATTCCTGTTGTTGATGAGCTTCTTGATGAGCTTTATGGGGCTCACTTTTTCTCCAAGTTGGATTTTCATTCTGGGTATCATCAAATTCGGGTTCATGAGGATGATATCCCTAAAACAACTTTCCGCACACATGATGGCCATTATGAGTTTTTGGTCATGCCCTTTGGCCTCACTAATGCTCCTTCCACATTCCAGGCCTTAGTGAATAAAATATTTCGACCCTACTTGTGGAAATTCATTCTGGTATTCTTTGATGATATCCTCATCTACAGTAAAACATGGGATGAACATCTCCAGCATCTGGATCTTGTCATGCAACTTTTCTCTGACCATCATCTCCATGCCAAGCATTCTAAATGTTTTTTTGGACAGAAGGAAGTTGAGTATCTCGGGCACATTATCTCAGCACAAGGGGTTCACGTGGATCCTGCCAAAATCGATGCCATGAACAATTGGCCACATCCTCAAACACTCAAGAGCCTTCGTGGTTTTTTGGGGTTGACTGAATACTACCGCAAGTTTGTCAAGTATTATGGGAAGATTGCAGCTCCATTAATTGCTCTATTGAAAAAGGATGCTTTTACATGGACACCTACTGCTCAGTGTGCATTTGACAAACTAAAACAAGCTATGTGTACTACACCTGTGCTAGCTATGCCCGATTTTTCCAAGCCCTTCACTATTGAGAGTGATGCTTGCGGCAATGGACTTGGCATTGTTCTCCTTCAAGATGAACACCCCATTGCGTTCACCAGCAAAGCCCTTTCCGGTAAGAATTTAGCTGCCTCTACCTATGAGAAGGAAATGATGGCTATTTTGCATGCAGTACAGAAGTGGCGCCCATACCTATTAGGGAATCATTTCTGCATCAAGACTGATCACCAGAGTCTGAAATATTTCTTGGACGAGCGTGTCTCCTCCCTAGCACAATAGAAATGGGTTAGAAAACTCATGGGTTATGACTATCAGATCACTTACAAGAAGGGTAAAGACAATATTGTGGCAGATGCTCTTTCTCGCACATTTGATGCCCAAGGTTCTCTTTCAGCTATTTCTATGTCTGTTCCAAATTGGTTGCAATCTATTCAACAGGGTTATGTCAATGACTCTTCCTTATCTCAAATCATCCAACGCTTGACCAACAACCCTTCTGCTGTACCACATTACTCTTGGGATGGTGCTTCTCTGCGATACAAGGGTCGTCTGGTGCTTCCCCAAAGCACATATCTTCAATAGGCTGTCTTCTATGAACTCCATGCTTCTCCATCGGCAGGGCACTCTGGGTTCCTCAAAACGTATGAACGAGCACGGCGTAACTTCTTTTGGCAGGGCATGAAAAGGACAATTCAACAGATGGTGGCTGAATGTGATACCTGCTAGTGCAATAAGGGTGAAACAACACTCCTTCCAGGATTGCTTGAACCCTTTCCCATACCTACATGGATTTGGATAGATATTTCTATGGATTTCATTGAAGGGCTCCCTAAATCTGGCGGGAAGACAATGATTCTCGTTGTGGTTGATCGCCAATCCAAATATAGTCATTTTTTTGCTCTAAGCCATCCCTATACAACCTCCTCCGTCGCTCAAATTTTCCTGGACCAGATCTTTCGTCTTCATGGCATCCCTTCTTCCATTGTCTCGGATCGTGATGTGACTTTCACCAGCCATTTTTGGACAGAACTATTTCGACACACTGGCACCAAACTGAAGATGAGTTCAGGGTATCACCCACAAACAGATGGTCAGACTGAAATTATCAATAAATACTTGGAAACTTAACTTCGTTGCTTCACCTCAGAACAACAACATCAGTGGGAAAAGTGGCTCCCTCTTGCTGAATGGTGGTACAATACCTCTTACCACACTGCCTCTAAAATGAACCCATATGAAGCAGTCTATGGTCAGGCACCTCCAGCTCTTCTTCCATACACTCCCATCAGTTCACCAGTTCAGGAAGTTGACACGGTCCTTTGAAACTGCAATCAGATTCTTTGCATTTTGCGGGACAATCTTCACATGGAAAGAAATCACATGAAGCAACAAGCTTATCAGCACCATTCCGAGCGCACTTTTCAAGTCGGTGATATGGTTTTTCTTCATCTCCAACCGTACAAACAATCCTCCTTGAAAATCAAAGGGCGTCATAAGCTCGCTCCAAAGTTCTATGGGCCATATCGGATTCTTCAGAAGATTGGGGCTGTTGCTTATAAATTGGAACTTCCTCCTTCTTCCCACATTCATCTAGTCTTTCATGTCTCTTGTCTGAAGAATGTTCTTGGCACCAACATCAATGGAAAAACAATTTTACCCGATCTGGATAATGAAGGATCCATCCTTTTGGAGCCAGAGGCCATACTCAATCGGCGCATGCTTCAGCTTCGCTCTCGCTCTATCACAGAGGTCTTAATTCAGTGGCACGGCATGCAACCAGAGGATGCTACATGGTAACCACTCCTTCAGATTCAACAACAATTTCCACATATAAAGCTTTGAGTACAAATATTTTTTTAAGGGGGAGGGGATGTTAGGAACCCATGTCTTTACTTTGTTAGTATGTTGTTGTTGGACGCATATCCTTTGTAAGTCGTCCTGTAGTATTTTTTGATCAATAGTTTGTGTTATTGTTGTTGGCGCATATGCTTTGTAAGTCGCCCATAGTATTGTTGATCCATAGTTTGTAGTGGCCCATGGTTTTGACCCATAGTATTGGCTCCTAGACTTAGTATATAAGTGTGTGTTGAGACCTATGAAGGCACCTTGAAGTTATTTGTATTGAGCTTGCTCATAGGAGGTTGCCCCCTCGAAGTGGCCTGTGATCAATATAAAAGTGACTCTGAGTTATGTCATTTCTGCTATTTCACATATTCGTATTAATTAATTGTTGTAGGTGCATCACAGTCTTCAACAAACCCATCTACAAACAATGTCTAGAATTGGTATTATTCATCAAACAAGTTATTTCTTCATATTGATAGCATTTTTGTCTTTACGTTTTTTAAATTTATTCTATATGGATTCTTGGGTTATTAATGTTTATAGAGAGGAACAATGCAAATATTGTCACTATTCTAAGGTCTCTCACTCGAAGGGCGGAGGTGGAAAAGGCGCTAAAAAATGGACAACTCACACCAAAAATGCAAACGTGTAGCAATGTGGCAGACAAACCCAAAAGCAAATCAACAGTGGAAATGGGTTCCCGCACTAGAAAGTGCACGATGGTTAAACTTGGGAAAGGTAGAGTGGAAATTAAACTGCTTACCATGTGGCAAGCGTTGCTGGAGTCTGCTATGAAAAGTGGTTAAATGTAAACCGCTCATCACAAGTTCAAAAACCACCTAAGCATATGTTCTATAAAAGGTTTGTTCGAAGTTTTAAAAAATGTTTTTGTCGCTTATTATTCGGAGGAAAAGAACAGTCTGCGAGAAACACGTCGTTGTCTTCATCAACTGGAACAACACCCAAGAAGCTCACTTCATAGTTCACAGGTAGCTTGAAACCCTCAGTGTTTAGATTTTGTGTCCCAAATGGTGAAAACCCAAGACCTTCTTCCCTTCAATGAAAGTTCAGATGAAACGAGAAGCTTGTATTTGACCTTGTTTTGTCTGTGTGTAGTATTTCGTAGTCTGTGTGTAGAAATTAATGGAGTTTTAAGTCACGGGGAAAAGATGTATTTAATGTTTTTGGTTCTTTTCTATACTATTTTTGTGTTGAACAAACCCTACACTTCCCCGAATTTGTTTGTTAGTGTTCGGTGAATTATTTGTAGGGCGAAAGGGTAATCATTAATGAAAAACGACCAAAATTCTATGCCCAGTAAATGCGTAGACTGTCCGTGGGGTTCTAAGTTTACCTGAAACATTTCCCAAAAGCCCTGAGTCGTTTAACGAAGAAAATTCGGCAAATTTTATAGAAACAACAATCCTGCAGAAAAAGACAAGTTTTTATTACAAGTCTTGAAAGATGGTCAGTCGCATGAAAACCTATCATTCCCATTGAGGATTGATGTCTTTTAGTTTTTTCCTTGTTGAGTAAAATTTTAGGTCTAGATAGTGATAAGTCGAATCAAGGAAGTTATGTTAGGTTTCCTTCTCCAAGTAATTTCACCAGAGTCACAGTCGAGTCCAGTGTGTTGTTTTAATTTTGATGAATTCCTAGCTGAAGCGATTCATGTCTAGTTGGTGAATTTCAACCAGTTGAAGCATTTCAGGTATCAGTCATATCTCCTGAAGCTGTTCATGTGTTCAAACATTTCGGAATTCAAGTTTCTTGGTACCATCTTTTCTCATGACCTTCCTAAACAAGTCAATATGTTTGAGTTCACCCATAAAATCATGGCAGAAATTTACATAATTATTTTTAATGCTAAAATGCCTCGAGTGTTAGAAGAAATGAAAGAAACTTTGTAGCCTACACCAGAAGGACAAATAGGTGATTGGTTCTTGTATAGAGAACATACTATAATTAGGGTGTATGGTTTTACTGGAGCACCATATATGTTGACAGCCTTAGAATTTATTAAACAAAGGTTGCATTCAGAAGAACATTTATGTGCTTTCAAACAAGCATCAGATGTGAAATTCCCCCTTAAAGTTGGTACATTCATCATTAAGAATAAGGCAGCCCTCTGTGTAGTAGAAAAATTACTGAAGATTATGGATTTCTAAGATGCTGAAAGGATTTATGATCCTCATCAAATTATATTGCAAAGGAGACATATAAATAGAAACAAGGATTTTTATCATCAAATAGTAGAAGGATTGAAATAAATGGAAAATTTATTCAAATTTGAACAAGATAATAGGGGTTGTATCAGAGAGATTTCTTTGAAATTTCTTTTTTTAGCGACGATTTGAAATTTCTTTTCTTAGCGACGATTTGAAATATCATTTTGTATAAATTTTGATTTTATAGAGTAATAGGGGTTGGATCCGAGAGCAAAAAATACAGTGATGTAATATTTTTTGAAGACTTTAATGAAGAACAGAAGTAAAAGTATATTTGAAACAGAGATTCATATGTTTTTACTTTCTTCAGTCTTTTAATTTCTCTTTTGTGGATGTATTTCGTGTTACACCATCTTATCGCTTTGCCTCCTAGTTGATTGTAATACCTGGGTTATAATTCATTTTATATGCTATGATCCACACATTTAAATATTGTCAATGTTCTTTCTTCCAAATTAATGTAGAATTCATCCTAGAACGGATATTGGCTAAGTTATAACATATAAACAATATTTATCCCGACTTCCGACCTCCGACAAGAAGGATCAGCCGCCCCTTCGTTTATTATAAAATTGTGAACAACTATATCCAGCCATTCACTTGTATCCATAATGGTGAACACTAGAAGGATCGACCGACCCTTCTTCCAGTCTAGAACTATTTTGAACAAAATACTTGACAGAAGAAAGGTCGACCGACACTTCATTTACGAGTGAATTGTAAAAATATTCAACCAGCTTAGGATGGGACAACAATTCCAGACTTTCGACTTCCACAATGAAATTATAGTTGGGATCGATATATTGGCTAACTTATAACATACCAACAATATCTTTCCCAACATGCTACAAGAAGAATCGGCCACCCCTTCGTTTAGTAGAGAACTTTAGACACATATAGGTTACAATTCACCTGTATCCGGAATGGTGAACACAAGAAGGATCGACCGACCCTTCTTTCAGCCTATAACTATTTTGAACAAAATGCTCGGTACAAGAAAGGCCGGACGACCCTTCTTGCACCCCGCATGAGGATTTCATCGCCTTTACCGAAGATGCAAATATGTTGCGGATTGCGGATACCTAGATTTCTTAAAATGTTCCATCAATACTGCTATTCCGCAACCCGGAATGCAGATTGCAGGATGGGACAATGATTCCTAACTCCCTACATCCACTGTAAATAGTGGGGAACGGAGACTGGCTACAAGAAGGATCGGCTTCCCCTTTTTTTAGTATAAAATTGTGAACACCTATATCTAGGAGTTCACCGGTATCCAGAATGTTGAAGACAAGAAAGATCAGCCGACCCTTCTTGTAGTATAGAACTATTATGAAAAGAATACTTGGTAGAAGAAGGGACGGCCTCCCCTTCATTGCATGGCCTTTTTCAACAAAGGCAAGGTATCCATTTAGTTACTGTCAAAATGATCTGGTCTGGTGGGAAAGAAGAGATAAGAAACAATCATATCAATACTCAAAGATAATTTTTATTTGTTATCTTTGTATGATTTGTAGAGCTTGTTCTCCAATAATTGTCAAAGCTTAATTAAGGTTTCAATCTATTCAATGTAGATAAATTTTATTCTTAATACCATAAATCTTTTCAAATTATCGAGTGGCCTGCAAATACTTTTGTCCAATTTTAAGGCTTAGCTCATTTGATCTCATGGACGAAGAACATACCTATGGAAGTGGAAAATTTTCTTGCATGCATGGGAGCAAGACAGGTATTGAAGACTATTAATAGGGTAGCCATTGAAGATCTATTTGCAGCCATTGAAGATAATTTGAAGCCATTAAATTTCTAATATCAGTCTGGGGTTGAATTGCTTCAGAAGATTTTAGGAGTTCAAGAAGAATCCTTCTCATTATCCCCTCTCTTCTTCCCCATTCTTCAGTATTGCAAGGTGTTGGTGGAAGGGTTGCTCCATTGAAATATTTCCAATGATCAATGTGATGAAGGATTTGATGTGTGATGGTGCCTCTCTGTAGTAGAAAAATTACTGAAGATTATGGATTTCCAAGAGGCTGAAAGGATGAATTATGATCCTCATCAAATTATATCGTAAAGGAGACATCTAAATGGAAACAAGGCTTTTGTCATCAAACAGTAGAAGGATTGAAATAAATGGCGAATTTATTCAAATTTGAACAAGATAATAGGGGTTGGATCAGAGAAATTTATTTTTTTAGCGACGATTTCAAAGAGAATTTTGTATAGCTTTTGATTTTACAGAGTAATAGGGGTTGGATCCGAGAGAAAAAAATACAGTGACGTAATATTTTTTGAAGACTTAAAAAATACAGAGATTCATATGTTTTTACTTTCTTTAGTCTTTTAATTTCTCTTTTGTGGATGTATTTCGTGTTACACCATCTTATCGCTTTGCCTCATAGTTGACTGTAATACCTGGGGTTATAATTCATTTTATATGCTATGATCCACACATTTAAATATTGTCAATGTTCTTTCTTCCAAATTGATGCAGAATTCATCCTAGAACTGAGATTGGCTAAGTTATAACATATAAACAATATTTATCCCGGCTTTCGACCTCCGACACGAAGGATTAGCTGCCCCTTCGTTTATTATAAAATTGTGAACAACTATATCCAACCATTCACCTGTATCTAGAATGGTGAACAATAGAAGGATCAACCAACCCTTCTTGCTGTCTAGAACTATTTTGAACATAATACTCTGCAGAATAAAGGTCGATCGACACTTCTTTTACAAGTGAATTGTAAAAATATTCAACCTACCTAGGTGGGGACAACAATTCCAGACTTTCGACTTCTACAATGAAATTATAGTTGGGATCGATATATTAGCTAAGTTATAACATGCCAACAATATTTGTCCCAACACGCGACAAGAAGAATCGGCCGCCCCTTCGTTTAGTAGAGAACTGTAGACACCTATAGGTTACAATTAACCTGTATCCAGAATGGTGAACACAAGAAGGATCGACCAACCCTTCTTTCAGCCTAGAACTATTTTGAACAGAATACTCGGCACAAGAAAGGTCAACTGACCCTTCTTGCACCCCGCATGAGGATTTCATCGCCTTTACTGAAGACGCAAATATGTTGCGGATTGCGGATACCTAGATTTCTTACAATGTTCCATCAATACTGCTATCCCGCAACCCGAAATATAGATTGCGGGATGGGACAACAATTCCCGACTCCCTACATCTATTGTAAATAGTGGGGAACGAATATTGGCTACAAGAAGGATCGGCCACCCTTTTTTTTAGTATAAAATTGTGAACACCTATATCTAAGAGTTCACTTGTAATATCCAGAATGTTGAAGACAAGAAAGATTGGCCGACACTTCTTGTAGTCTAGAACTATTATGAAAATAATACTTGGTAGAAGAAGGGATGACCACCCCTTCATTGCATGGCAATTTTTAACAAAGGCAAGGTAGCCAATTAGTTATTGTCAAAATGATTTGGTCTGGTGGGAAAGAATAGATAAGAAACAATCCAATCAATATTGTTTAATAATTTTTATTTGTTATCTTTGTATGATTTGTAGAGCTTGTTGTCCAATAATTTTCCAAGATTAATTAAGGTTGCCATCTATTCAATGCAACTAAATTCCATTCTTAATACCATAAATATTTTCAAATTATTGGGTGGCCTGCAAATACTTTTGTCCAATTTTAAGGCTTAGCTCATTTGATCTCATGGAGGAAGAACATACCTATGGAAGTGGGAAATTTTCTTGCATGAGTGGGAGCTCTCTTACTTGATTCTTTGAATTTTTCTTTGAGCTAGTTGTTTAGTTATTACATCAATTTTGTTGGACTTGGTCCCAGATAGAATGTGCATTCACCAAGGTGCTAGAGTCTATTTGAGTCTATCTAAATTATCTTTCCCCCTTGACCTCGACCAAGGGAGGAAGGGTGAAACCGAATAAAATAGTACTCAGATACCAATGCATTCCATTTTTTATATTATCTATCCTTTCCTATCATTCTTGCAAGCACCTCTAGGGATAAAGGAATTTCTCTGAGCGTTTGCGTAGTTATTATCAATTGTCGATCTGGCCCCTGTCTGCATCCTCACTCCCGACATCTGGCAAGAAGGATCGGCCGCCCCTTCGTTTAGTAGAGAATTGTGAATTCACCCATATCCAGAATGGTGAACAGAAGAAGGGTTGACCGACCCTTCTTTCTATATTGAACTATTACGAAATGAGTCCTGGGTACAAGAAGTTTCGGCCTAGCCTTCATTTACGAGGGAATTGTAAAAAAATTCAACCTTCAAAGATGAGGGTGTAAATTCATGTATATGAAGGATGGTGAACACTAGAAGAAGACTGAGATAAGGGTCGGTCAACCTTTCGACATCACCTTGTAAGCAGGTTGAAGGCTAACCTAAAGCGAATATGGGGGTTGCATAATCAAGACTCTCTTAACCATGGCGATGCACAGATGTTGTTACCATCTTCGCATAACATTCTATTTAACATCAACTCGAACACCAGATTACTTCGCCCTTGGAAGCTATCACAGTATACAGAACTCGAATAAAAAACATGTGATATACTCATACACATAAACAAGAAGGATCGGTCGCCCATTCTATGATAATCGCTCGTTCTATGATCGATCCTCATCCCAAATGACTCTATAAAATGTGCATTCTATCTCTCATGGACTATTTATAATTATAGACATTGTATGCATTCTTATATTGACTACTTAATATTGATTGTTTTGCAGATAAAGCATGGCTAATTTGTTGAGCCTCAGTAAGTACCAGGAAATACCTTGCTTTGAATTGATAAAAGAGCACTACCTTTCACCATTCACAAATGGATGGTATGTTAATATGGAAGAACCAGATAATTTGTACCTGGATTTATATCTATTCTACTTGGATTTCGAGGGAATTCTGATTAGAGCTGGTATATTGACATATGTGTAACCTGTTGATTCTGATAAAAAATTGCGAGTTCAAGCTGAAGCGATGATTGCTGAAAAGTATGGCATTATACAGTATGATCTTCTGGTTTCTAATTATCGACCATATCTAATGGAAAATGGTCCCGATCCAGATCTGATTTCCTATGCGAAGCAAGGGTGGGTTTTGCCCTCGTATGTTGTTTCTAATCGTTCCGTAATTGATACCGCGACATCCTTGAAGAAAGGAATTTTGTCAGTATGGAGGAAAAGAATGCTGGCTGGGAAAACTTCCTCTGTATTACATTATTTGAATATTTATAAGGGGCCGATAAAGGTATGCCATGAAAAGATTCTAACGTACAACAAAAGAGATTTTCTACAAAATCTTGTAAAAGATGTGGGGAAATCTACCTTGAAACAACTCAAAGGAAGTCCTTCTAGAGCGATGCTACAGAAAGTGAGTAAGATCTTCGAAACTTCAAAAGAAGTTCAACAACATCAGATCCAATACTTTTTGTTCGATGAGAAAGGTTTTCCCATTGATGTAACAAGATGTGTTGTTTCTCCTCCACACTTACAATATCGAAAGGTTGATGACGAGGTCGTGCAAAATATGGTGTTATCACTTGTCCATACATTTACAACGACATTGAGAGATGCTATTCTATTTCCTTTCAATAAGGAGACCAAATTTCCCTTTCTTCCTGAAAATGAAAAAGAAATTGATCTGCCATCGGTAAATTTTTATATATTGGATGGGCAGCATACTATTTCTGCACATAAAATGATCATTGCAGAAGATCAATATAAACAGCTCCATAAAATGTATCGGAATGGAACAACTTGTCTTCTACATAGAGACATTCCTCAGGACATCATTGACAAATTATGCTAACAGCAGAATTTGTCGAACAAGGAATTTGCAAACAATACATTCATTTCTTCAGTTGAAAAAGAAAGGGAGAGATGGTTTTTGTGCATTGTCCATCCTTTTTCGGGAAAGGGAAACGCTTCCAGTGATGCTTGGACGGTATAGAATTTTTCTTATTATCAATCAAATTATTTAGATTGCTGCCTGTGTTATGAAATTAGGAAATTAACTGGAATATTCAATTTTATATGTTTGCAGTCTTTCCAAAATCAATGTATGGATATATTTCTTATTAACCGGGAGAGCCTTAAAGACAAGCTAACTCTTGTTTTGACGTCGGAACGACTGTGGAGAAAATGGAAGTCTGTATTTGAGCTTTACAAAGGTGGCACCTTGGATTGCTCACCAAAGAGCATCGCTGACGATGATTTTTCTCTAAATAAAATAAAGAGTTATGGCTCTAATTTTTTCAGACCATTGCGTGATCTTGATGAAGATGAATTGACTACTGTGGCAGACAATATAATCAACGGATCGTTGTGGATGAGCACATCAGTTGATAAAAAAATTTGCACAGAAAATTTAGGTGAATATTGGAAACGAATAAAGGATGAGAGGTCAACCAGGAATTTGATCGTTGAATATTTCAAAGTTAATGATGTTCAAACTGATCGATCACACAATGTCACTGACCATAACATCATTGAAATATGTAAAATTTCACCAAACCATCTCAAGCAAATGTGCACTATTTTATGCTACGGAAAGCAACCAAAATCTCCAAGTAAAAAGAGAAAGAAGGAATTTGAAGTGGATATTAGTACCAAAATACCAATTGATGCTCAGAAAATATTGAATTTATATATCAATAAAGAGAGGATGTCCACTGAAGACGTCGAAAATAGTTCACAGTTTGTTTGTCAAAGTTGTTACCCTGATTATTTGGTCACCACACTCAGACCAATTCCATTTTTTGGTGTGAGAGTCAGCTATTAATTTGTTGCTATGGATATGTGTAATTGCGCTATTCCATGGACAGAAGAAGACATGCTGGATTTTTTGTACTACTTAGAAACAAATCAAGAGGAATGTACTTGTATTTTTGTAGCTGATATGGAGAACTCTTGTATGATTTCTAAAGCTTTCACAAGTTGGAGAAAGAAATAAAAAAACATGTTACGGCGATGAATCCTACAATGGGAGTATATAGAGAATTCTCTAGGGACATGTTTATAGGATTCTCTATTATACAATGTTGGCACCTTGTAAATGATGAGGATATTTTATCTACCTCTGAAATTGCCATGGATTGGAAAGACGAGGGCCTACCGATGCTTGATTTACCTCCGCCCAATGTTAACACTCATAGTGCAAGGAGCCATGTGTTTCCAAAAGAAAGGACACAGGAATTCTGGGATCACATTGTTTCCAGACAGGTCTCTTCTAAAGGCACAGTTCTTTTGCTGTACGCAGGAGGTAGGCTTCTTCGTTCGTTGACCAGGTCTCCAGAAAGAATAGTTATTTCTATTGTGGAGACGGTACAACAAGAGTTGTTTATGAACAATTTCTATCATGAATTGGGTATAAAACAAGGTATTTCTATTAACATTTTCAGATGTTTGATTTTATTTTACTTTTTCTCAAAAAAGGTATTTCTATTATTATTTTCAAATGTCTTTGATTTTATTTTACTTTTCTCGGTCGGTTATGTTTAATAACTTCTTTAAATTCCTATTCTACTACAGCTTCAAATAAAGAGCATGATACCCAGGTATCCTCCAATCGAATAACAATATCGGATGACGAAGCTGAAGGTGATAGACAATCTACAAAGAACTACAAAATAGGACAAGAAGGTAAAAAATTATTTTTCACAGATCGTGGTTAAATTAAGTAAATTATGAAAGGGGATAGAGACCTGCAAAAAATTATATAAAATGTATACCTGCACATTTCCAAGTCAACATGTGGATCATCCACAACCAGAGTAGGCATCGATGATGTCCCTCGAGATTGGCCAACAAGTCACATTGGAGAATAAGGGACCAGGTGGGAGCTTGGACAATAATGAACAAGTCGAGAGCTTGAACAATGTAGCACAAAAATAGGGCTTGGCCTGCCATTGATAGGTAAAAGACAATATTTTCTACTTAAATTGATAAAACAAATTTATTTCGAAGTATATATAATGACAAACAATATTTCTGTGCAGCCCCCATACAAAAATGTTTTTGATATTAGAAATGGAATGTTTTTTATTTTGCAAGAAAGTCATAGAAAATGACTCCAAAAGAGATAAAAAAGGGGAAAGAGTAAAAAAGCGGGAAGAGACTTCTCTAATAAGTGGTGAATTTAAACATAAAAAAAATTCATATGAGTCACGAGCAAATGCCATTCACTTTTTGGATTTAGTTCGTTCCAAATTCAATATTGGGATTTGGTCATCTAAATGTGATGTCAATGAGGGGAAGCAACTGCTTACAAAATTTTTGGTGGCATGTGGTAAAGATAAATCATATGAGCAAATTTTTTTATTTATTTGGTTTCAAGAGAGATGTGCCTCCAATCAAGAAGGAAAGCCACAAAAAAATATGGAGAGTGTGTCGAAGGAGTTCTCGATGCAAACTTTGGAAATTAATACATCAATGATTGTTTTGGAGGGTGATGGTGAGAAAGCAGTTCCATTTCAAAACTGTATTTCGTGTAATCCCTTTAGTGGATCATCCCTTCGGACAGATACTGAATTGGTACATGGACTTTGGTAGTGTTTGAGTAAAATTCAAGAAATCCAATCAACTAATATCATAAACTATCAAATGTAACCTATCATAGCATATTTCTAGATGTAATCTATCATTGCCTATTTTAAAACATTCAATGTGTTTTCTATTTTTTTTCTGGAGACGTTGCTATTATTGTTTGAATGTAACATATTATTAGTTCAGTATGATGCTTTTATTAAATCAATTGAATTTGTTGTGATCATTAACTTCATGAACAAAGTGTTAATGTTGTTGTTATATATATAGTCATTGTTCTTGTATGCAGTGAGGATATCACCGCAAAAGAAACTATTGGTCCTAGGAGTAGAGGGATTTCTCTTTGGAGTTCGGATGTTATCCAACATTGAAGATTCTTCCAAAGAACCTCATTTTGTCCATAAATGCTATCATTATTATACACGCATGTTCAGCCGCAAAATTATCAATGTTGCCAGAGAGCATTTCGACGTTGCTCTGTGGTTTTCCTGGCTCGACAACATGGAAATTAAAAATTTCTTGGTTGTATTTGACTGGTTGAAAAATGATGAATTTGTTTTTATTTGGGGTCTAGAGCAATGCGAACCTAGTACTATTTATAATCACTCAATGTATGCATACTATAATGTTGGGGAAGTATCGAACATATTATACAAAAATTCCTTCAAGGATGTACTTATCCAATATGGAGATATATATAAACAAACGGACATGTTGTTTATAGATGAAGGGCAATATCAATCAACAAATAATAGAAAGGAAAACTGCTTGAAAATGCCAACTAGTTGGAAATTTGACAATTCACAAGAGAGAGATATAACTATAAAAACAATGTTGTGTGCTCTTTTGATTATCTCGGGCCTCGTTAAAAAATGGGGCATTGGTTAAAAACATTGAATTTGAGATGACCATCATATTGTGAAAAACAAATTCATTTAGTGATTTGTATATTTTTTATAGTTAGTACTCCTACATTTGATTGATGTAAGTTTTATTGCACAGTTATCATCTTATTTATGGACATCGTACCATGTATCGGGTAATGTGCTTAAAATATTGTTGAACATGAAAGCAATATACTTAGAAACATTGAACCATAATATTTTATTGACTGGTTTGTGTGTGTGTGTTTTTTGTTTGCAGATAGTACTAGAAGATTTGTTTCTAATAAACCATTGATCATTTTTTATTTCAATGGTGTTTTGTTACACGCAATACATAGAAAACAGAAACCTGGATTGCAAGGACCACCGGACATCAAAACATCAAGAAAGTATTATTTTATACGCCAAGTGTTAGAAGAATTTTTGAAAAAATGCTTTAGTATTTTTGAGGTTGGTGTATAGACATCTGCCCAACGAAAAAACGTTGACGAGTTTTTTCCTAGATTATTACAAAGAACACGATTGAAAAGGGAACAATTTAGATTAATTTTAACACAGTAAAATTGTTCTTTCGTAGCCAAAGAGGGTTTTCAGGATGATGGAAATCCTTATGTATATCGCAAGCCTTTCAGTATAGTTTGGGAGACTTTGATATATGGTTGGGATCGGACAAATACTGTCATTGTGGATGACTTCGGAGAAAAATATGTTTCTAATGATGATGAAAACTGTCTTATAACAAAAAATTATAATTCCGACAATCTCAATGACACATTTTTATTACATCGATTATGGCCTTGCTTGTTGCACCTGGATGGCGTGAGCGATGTGAGGCCAATTGTGAATAAAATAAAAATGGAAGTATTTTGTTAAATAATACACTTGAATGTTTGTTTGTACTAGTATGTCCAATTTCACTGTGATTATAATTCTTGTAAAGTGTCGAGTTTGGTTTCTGAAAATGTAACTCTATTTAAATTATATTGTTAAATCATAAAACATATATTAATCTGTGTGGTTGATTTATCATTCATATGATTTATATGTAGGTTATGCACCAGTAAATTTCTTTACTTGGTTCAAATTGTTTCACATTCTGCAATTACATAACAGTCATTAATATCATTATATTAAGTTAATTTGCTAAGTTAAGTTATTAAGAATCTAATTAACAACTTCATAACTAGGCTTATGCCTATCATTCTAAGAACATACAGGAGGAATCCATCCACGAAAATGAGGTTGTGACAGCATAAGCATACATGTATTACATAAATGGAGTTTAGCCATTCATCATTCACATACAAAATCAATAAAGCAGATAGCTTATGCAATTGAAATAAACCTCATTCATGAATATAACCTTCTAACAGGCTTAACATAGCATATTCATGGCTTACATTTATTTACACATAATTTCATTCCACAGATTGGACATATCAAGCATAATTAAATACATGAACATTATAATCCATTTTTTTCAAAAGAAAAAATCATACTATTGTTATTCAAAACTGAATCAAATAGTACATGATGTTCCATGAGGTTACTTGACTCACTAGAGAGCCGAAGTAATAAAACCAGATATTGTCAAAAAGACTTCCTGGAAAATTACAATAATTTCTCAAAAACAATCTGAGAATTTCATCGTTCTGCCAGAAAAATAAAAAACTACCAGCTCTTTGGAAACTTATCCCTTCTAGGTCAAAAAGAAGTCCAAAATATGGCTTAGTCAAAGAACTTTACCGATCCCTTATCAAAAACCAAGTGATCAATAATTTCCTCCCAAAACAAATAACTAACTTCTCTTTTCATTGCATCCTTTGAAAGCTGATCTGCATCCATGCTGTGCTTCCTATATATATGCTCAAAGGAGATGGTTTTGAAAAACTGGATTTCTAAGCGGATCATTTGACACTAATGCTCAAGTTCGAGGATTTTTAGCATTATTGTTACCCTCTACCAAATTTTTTAAAAATTTCAATTAGGCTCCTAACTGTGATTTTCACTTTTGGCCAAATTTGAAGTCATAGTCATTGATCCGACAAACGATTAACGATATTTTATATTAAAAAGAGAGAACAGATTACATAGCATAGGAAAGACTGGTCCCAAAAAACAAGAGCTATCGAAACAGTCTCTTCATATTTCAGTCTATGATCTTCAAAAAAGGCTTAATGCCTGCTATTACTGAAAATTTTTAACAAACTGACCCAAACAGAGCTACTAAAATGCCGAGATGAGAACACAAAGAAGGAGTCAGTTGCCACAATGGAGACGAGCGTTCTTATATGTGCCTCCTGCTGTTGTACCTGTATTTTCATCGTCAATGTTCAGGATGATGGATGGGCTATTTCTGCCACTGGTTCTGATACAATCAACTTTAGCTTCCACGATCCTGAGGCAGCTATGGAACGAGTCTAACTTGCCAACTAGCTTCTCGAAGTAGTCTTTAATCTTTCCATTGCTATTCCATACTTCAGCGTTAGAAATTTGAACAAAGATAGAGAGGTGAAATATGGTTGTCTTCATCTCAGAGAAGTCACCCCGTAACCAATGGACTTGGGCTTCCAGGTCAGAAATTGCATGAGAATTTCTGGGGAAGGGATGTCCTTCCCACGAGGAGAATCAATGTTAACCAGACCACCATTATTGGCCAACGCATGCTGCAAATTTCCTAGTCTAGTACCAAAAAATTGTTGCGTAGGACCACTTTTATTGCGGCCAGCTTCATACGGGGTCGAGATAAACCCAAAATCAGGAGTCGAGAGGACCTTCCAATTCCTGCTTCTAGAATCAAAACCGAAGCTAGAATGCTGCACCAAGCCCCTGATTCCATGACCCTGAGCAAAGTCGAAAGGAACCCATCTTTTACCGCTGCCAGAGTCGTCAGCATGCTTTGTCAAGTCACCACAAGAGAACTCATTACCGCCAGTGATGTGCCCATGAAAAAGATCAGAGAGGTGTCGCTTCAAGCCAACCCCCTTGGATTGCCCCTGGGTAGACTTCCTACATTTGCAACTTTGCAAAGCAGATAGACACAGATTTCTCTCCTCCATATTCAGACAAAAAGACTGACTTCCGAGAAAATCGCAGGGAGAACCTTCGCAGAGAGGGACATGCAAGATACAGAATGTGCCACCTTCGTGCATGAAATAGCCACTGCAAACCTTGGGACTAGTCCGCATTAAACTCCCATATGTGAGATAGATGAAGATCAATGATAATTTGTTTAGATTTGACATCAAATCATGATACGTGATATAATTAAAATTGTACTTCATCTTAATCCAAATTTTGTTGGCGCATACTATATGTTATTTCGTTACAGATGTAATAATTGCATTTCTCAGACCGAAATGTTCTAATCAATTGCCTGGAAATTCATTACAGTTAATCATTATGGGATCTTTAATGCTCTTCTTAAACACAAAGACCAATATGGGCAATTTGTTAATTGTCATATTCCATAGAAAAAGTGTTTCTATTCAATTTCCAGAAGGTAATCTTGCTATGTGCCAAATCAAATATGCCACGTATCATAATATCGTTGTTCCACGTGTCACCCTAGGATACTAGATATCAACATTATAGCAATAAAATTTGTAGACATTTTTCTTTAAAGAATTTGTTGGCAAGTGGAAATATTCTTAGAGAAAGAGCGGCCGCTCTTTCTCCAAGGTGTTCTATTGTTACAATTCCCTCCTAAATGAAGGGTCGACAGACCCTTCTTATTCCCAAAATTATTTTCATAAGAGTTCGACACTGCAAGAAGGGTCAGTCGATCCTTCTTGTATTATCCATTATGGCTATAGCTGAATTGATGGATAAAGGTTTTGACAATTAACTATGGAAAGAAGGAGTGTCAGATCCTTCTTGCTGGAAAACGAAAGTCGGGAAAAACCATTTTTATATGATATAGTTTCCAAGGTGTTCTATTTTTACAATTCCCTTGTAATTGAAGGGTCGACTAACCCTTCCTATTCCCCGTATTATTTCCAGATTAGTTTGACACTGGAAGAAGGGTTGGTCGACCCTTCTGATTACCAATATTCTTTTCATAATATTTCGACACTGCAAGTAGGGTCGGTCGATCCTTCTTGTGTTCTCCATTATGGATATAGTTGAATTGTTCTATTTGACGTCCATGAATTTTTAATTTTCCCTCATAAATGTTAATGCTTGTTATACTATACCCTATACCCTGTACCTCGTAGTAATTAATCTTGGCCATGATAATGTGCCTCTCTCGCACTGCTAGTGTTGATGTATATGTAACTTCGGAATGTATTTCACCCATATATTTCATCTATGTATATTGTACTCCTATAGATATGGTATTATTCCTCTATACGGAAGTGTTTGTATTCATATAGAGATGTTATTATTCCTCTATACGGAAGTGTCATCATTTATATTGTAAGTGTCGTAACTTATACTTGATAGGTTATTAGACCACCTTGGTGGGTTCGACCCTGTATAAGTCATGTGGGTCAAAGGGTTATTAGAACACCCTATTGGGGGTCGGCCTAGTCATTATTATGTTATGTGGTTAAGTTAAGGCCGACCTAGTAAAGGTTATTAGGCAAGTCAAGTCAAGTATAAATAGAGTGCAGGAAGCACTCTATTTGATCATTCACTTTCTCACTCATACTCTCATTGGAGAGTGGTGCACTTGTGGAGGAGGAGAAGCTAATACTAGGAGAAGACTATCTCTTGTACTTGGGTTGTATCATTGCTCTATCTATCTCTAAGGAAGTTGCGGGGTTGTTCACCTTCTTGGTTTTCCCCGGTGAAACTCTGTGTCTCTTGTGTGCTTGTTTTATTGTGTCCATGAGTGATATGTTGTAGATATGTTGTACATGTTATTCTCTTGGTTAAGATCCTAGATCATATTGTAAATTGTAAAAAACTAACATGGTATCAGAGCTAGCCTGAAAGAAGGCATGGTATGGCATTTATGACACTTGTTGCACTTGCGAAGCTAGGGCTTGATATAGCAAAAACTAGTCATCGTAGTACTTTAGCTATAAACCCATTTTGGAAAAGTTTCAAGATCTAAAACTCTTACACATGGAAGATAAGATCCCCGTGTACCTTGCTTCTAAAGCAAAACTTCTAATTCGTTGTACTTTGTGTCTTATGATCTGTGCAATATCGGGTTTCTACCTCTTCCACATCTGAGTCATAAATAGGTAACCTAGGAAAAAACGTCACAACTTGGGCTAGGAATCTCCAAATGCAATTTAGTAAAAAGTGACAAGTAGGGAACAGACTATAGTTTCTCTGGTAAGGTTTTCAGAGGCCGAAGTTGAACCAGTGACACGTGGCACATCGTACAAGTTTGGTCTCCTATTTTATTCCATAAATAGGTCACATTGCGACACTTGGCATAACTCTCTCTCAGAGAATCCAATTGAGTTCAGACCTATGGGGTTGGAAAGATGACAGGTTGGGATACCACAGGTAGAAATTTCAAACCCTATGGATTCGTAATTTCGGAGTTACACCAAAAACAATCAAGTGCATATTTCTATCAAAACAGAATTGGATTTTGAGCACCCTCATTCATGGCTTCGGGAATTAGGGTTTCAGAGAAAGTTGGCATTTTTGTAATCAAAGACCATGGCTGAATGCTACTCATAAAAATTGAAATTTAGAGACCAAGATCGAATTTTTTGGTTGGGTAGAAGGCCGAGCTTGATCAAACACTAGTTCGGGATTTTGATCGGAAAGGTGGAAAATTAGGGCTTGTACAAAAATTGGAATTTCTGAAGTCTATGACCACGGCTGGAAGCTCCTTAGAAAAATCAAAGTTTAGAGATTTGGATTGAACCTTTTGGTTGGGTAGAAGGGTGGTCTTTATCAAACCCTAGTTCGAGATCCTGTCTAGAAGATCCAGTAGTTTCAAAGGAAATTTTGAGGGGTCAAACTTTGCAGTTTTCAAATTCTGAGTATACCAGCTTGATCAGCTCATCAAGGTGCATCTTTCTATCCTTTCAGAAGTTTGAAATTTGAATTTGGAATTTTTAGGGTTTCTTTGACAAACCCTAATCGAGCTCTAGATTTAGTTTCTACAAATCAAATGGATTGGTCACCTGGATAAGTGAAGAAGTTCATGTTTTGGAGGGAGATGAGGCTAAGGCCTTACATAAGAAGATTGCAAGCAATCTTGATAGGTATGACTTATCCAGGTATGCTTCAAGATTTGTTCATGATTAATCTTAGGGTATGTTTGTCTTCATTAAGGTTAGTACAATCTTGATTAACTTTAGACTTGTTGTATCACCTCAATAAAATATGAATGCATGATAGAAGATATTCATTGATTAGGGTTTTGACACTTATGATTGTACTAATGCATTGTGGTGTTGTATGAGGTTGATGCTTCCCACTAACATGAAAGGTACATCAAGAAAGACAAATCATGTTCTAGTTCAAAAACATATGACCATGGTGACATGAAGACAAATATTCATCCGTTGTCATGGATCACATAGAAGATCTACTTACGAGGTATGTATAACTTGGTTCTATAATGGTTAGCCTATGAGATATGCAGGTTACTAGCACAAGTCATTGAAGAGATCAAGAAGACATTATGCGGGTATGTTAGACATAACTAGCTAGCATGCTAATACGGGTATGTTTTTCCTATATCAAGTTAGAATCCTACCTTGTGTTAGGATCTCTTATATAAGTATACATGGCATGATTGATAATGATTATTCATTGAAGTTAGTAATCATGGGTTTAGGAATATTATGCTTCTTACTTTCATTGATGTTATGACTAACCAGAAAAGTCCTTTGGTCAAATAAGAATATGCATGAGTAAAAGAAGTATTTTTTATTATCTGTGTTTGAAATGATCATGACTATACATGTTTAAGATTATTGTGTTTTGATTATACTAATGAATGTATGATTATGTATGAGATCTCGAGGGTAACACAATGATGGTACTAGTAAGCATGCATAGTGATCAAGAATGGATATAAGTTCAAGGACACGTAATCTAGGAAGCAAAGATCAAGAGGGAGTCCACCCTACAACCAAACAAAAATAAGTAATTTAATTGTCATTTCTTGCATATTTGTTTGTTTAAATAATATTGTTCAATGAGGTATATGCTTATGTTCCTAGACTTAGGGTGTGTATTATGAATATTAGAATAATTGTATTAATGAACAGTATACTACTAATATGCATCTGATGGGTAAGTGGCCTATGTTATTGTACAACATTCCATTGCTACTTATCTAGAATGAAACCTCTTTGCTGACATGTTGGAAGTTGTGCACACTCTTAACAATGTTCTGGTAGAGATTGGAAGGCATCTAGAAAGTTACGGGATATGGATAAATGTTGTATTGAAGTATTGGCTAAGATAATTTCATGATTGTATGACATATTTATTTATGTGTAAGAATTTGTTCTGAAAACTATGAGATGTTTTCTAATCATGCAATTTAACTTGTTTTGTAGGAAAGATCGTATACCATCACCTACAAAAGAAGGACTACAACATTTGTTCAACAACAAAGTTATCTATTGAAGATATTGAATTTCCCAGGATTCAGGAATAACGCCATGATCGAGGAGTACCAGTCGATCATGAGGATTGATGTTTGGGATGCAGTACCAAGACTTGAAGGGAAGTCTATTGTGACTTCCAAATGGATCTACAAGATCAAGCATGCTGCAAATTGTAGCATAGAGAAATACAAAGCGAGATTTGTAGCTCGTGGCTTCTCCTAGAAAGAGGGGATAGACTATGAAGAGACTTTTGCTCTTGTAGCTAGATACACTTCCATCAGATCAGTACTTTCTCTGGTTGTAGTGATGAAGTGGAAGATACACCAGATGGATGTCAAGACAACTTTCTTGAATGGTGTAGTCGAGGAGGAAGTGTATGTGGAGCAGCCACTTGGTTTTGAGACACATGACAGGGAGTCATATGTGTGCAGGTTGAAGAATGCCTTGCAGCAAGCTCCTAGGACTTGGTATGGTAGGATAAACAACTTTCTATCCAGTTTGGGCTTTACCAAGAGTAAAGAGGATTCCAACCTTTACTACAAGTTTGAGGAAGGCAATCCTGTGATACTACTTTTGTATGTGGATGACCTGTTTGTAATAGGTGAGGATGGATTGATTGCCGATACCAAGAGGAATCTTGTTGCCGAGTTCGAGATGAAGGACTTGGGGATGATGCACTATTTCCTAGGCATGGAGGTGTGGCAGAGTGTAGATGGAATCTTCCTTGAGCAAGGGAAGTATGCAATAGAGATCCTGAAGAGGTTTGGGATGATGGACTGCAAGGCCATGGCCACACCTATGTCATCGAACCTAAAGCTTCTATGTGATGCTTCATCTGATCCAGTTGATGTCACTATGTATCGTCAGATTATTGGGTCCTTGATGTACCTAATGAACACTAGACCAGATATTTGCTTTGTAGTGAACAAATTGAGCTAGTTCCTAACGGATCCCAGAGGTGTTCACCTTGTTTCTATAAAGCATATTCTGAGGTACCTGAAAGGTACAATTGATAATGGGCTCAAGTATGATGCGAATCAAAAGTTTAATTTGTAGGGTTATGTTGATTCAGATTGGACATGAAGTGCTGCAGATAGGAAGAGCACATCTGGGTGCTGCTTCAGTATGTGATCAGTTGTGATCTCTTGGTCTAGCAGGAAGCAATCCTGCATAGCACTGAGTATAGCCGAGGCAGAGTATGTTGCAGCATGTTCACCGATTTGTGAGGCAGTATGGGTCTGGAACCTACTATCTGAGTTATTTGATCTCCCGTTGGAGGCTACTGGTATCTTTTGTGACAACCAGAGTTGTGTGAAGCTGTCTGATAACCCGGTGTTCCACAACAGGTCGAAGCACATTGAGATCAAATATCACTATATTAGGGATATGGTGTAGAGAGGAGTAGAGAAGCTCCTGTATGTTGCGACAGATGAGCAGATTGAATATGTGTTGACAAAACCACTAGCTAGAGTGAAGTTCGAGTACTTCAGAGAGAGGATTGGTGTTATTCAGATTGACGACACTTCGAGGAAGAAGTGATGGATACATTTGCTGGAGCCATTCCAAGCATGGTGAGAGGAGGATCCTTCACATGGCTGTGGATGTAAGCGTTGGATGATGAGCATCAGGACGATGCTCTAGTTACTGCTCTGTATATGCATCATGTTGGATGCTTGTTATGATCAGTTGGATCATGTATATGTATATGCATCATGTTGGATGCTTTGACCATGTATATGTATATGTATCAGGTGGATACATTGTATGATCAGGTAGATCATGTATGTTGATTTATATCAGGTGGATACATTGTAGGATCAGATGGATCATGTATCTGTGTATGTATCAGGTGGATACATTGTACGATCAGGTGGATCATGTATGATGATATGTATCAGGTAGATACTTGGTATGCATCAGGCGGATGCATTATATGATCAAGTTGATCATGGATGATGAGTTTCAGGATGTTGCTCCAGATGACATGCATCAGTACGATGCAGTGATGATGTACATTAGGATGATGTATGGAGAGTATCAGGTTGATACTTTGTGGTCACGGAGCAGGTTGTGCAGATAAGCATATAATCAATCCCTCGGAGGTTTGCAGATAGTCTTTCGAGGTTTTTCGTATGGCATGTAATGTGGCCCTGGGATATCTGGAAAATGATCTTTCGAGGTTTTCATTTGGGAGGACATATAATCCATCCCTAGGAGATTTGCAGATAGTCTTTCGAGGTCTTGCCTATTGCATGTAATCTGGTCCTGGGATATCTGGCAGATGCTCTTTCGAGGTTTTGTCCCATGGCATATAATCCATCCCTAGGAGATCCGATAGGCTGAGCTGTGTGCTCGTAATCAATCCTGGGATGCTCTTTTGAGGTTTTTCCATGACCACATGCAATACACCCTAGAGATCTGGACAGGATGAAAAAGGCCTCAGATTCTCTTTAGACTTCTTGATAGTCAAACCACTCTTTAACGTTTTTGTGGTAGGGGTCACATGTAATAAGTCCTGGAGATATGGATAGGATGAAAAAGGCCTAAGATGCTCTTTAGAGATCTTGCTTGTCAAGACACTCTTTTAAGGTTTTGTGACAGTCACATATAATACAGCCTTGGGAGATCCGACATGTAGAGCCATGTACTCATAACAGCCTGGATGCTCTTGTGAAGTTTTGTGACACACATAATAAGTCTTGAGGATTCCATAGTATGGCCAGTGATGATGAAGACCTGCAAGTGGTGGGCCTACAACTGGTATGAAAAAGGACTAGCTCTGTAGAACGTCCTATGACGAGTAGATTCAGATATTGATTGAGATAGAAGCAGCGATGACGATGCCGATGATTCGAGGACAATGATTCGATGACAATGATCTAGAGAAGAAGACTTGTGCTAGAAGATATATGTAGAGAAATACCTTCCTAGTTAAGAGGGAGTGTTGATGTATATGTAACTTGGGAATGTATTTCACCCATGTATTTCATCTATGTATATTGTACTCCTATAGATATGTTATTATTCCTCTATATGGATGTGTTTGTATTCCTATAGAGATGTTATTATTCCTCTATACTGAAGTGTCGTCATTTATATTGTACATGTCTTGACTTATACTTGATGGGTTATTAGACCACCTTGGTGGTGTCGGCCCTGTATAGGTCATGTGGGTCAAAGGGTTATTAGACCACCCTATTGGGGGTCGGCCCAGTCAGCATTATGTTATGTGTTTAAGTTAAGGCCGACCTAGTAAAGGTTATTAGGAAAGTCAAGTCAAGTATAAATAGAGTGCTGGAGGCACTCTATTTGATCATTCACTTTCTCACTCATACTATCATTGGAGAGTGGCGCACTTGTGGAGGAGGAGAAGCTGTTGCTAGGAGAAGACTATCTCTTGTACTTCAGTTGTATCATTGCTCTATCTATCTCTGAGGAAGTTGTGGGGTTTTTCACCTTCTTGGTTTTCCCCGGTAAAAATCTGTGTCTCTTGTGTTCTTGCTTTATTGTGTCCATGATTGATATGTTGTAGATATGCTGTACATGTTAATCTCTCAATTAAGATCCTAGATCAGATTGTAAATTCTGAAAAACTAACAGCTAGTAGGTCCCTTCACCGGCTAACTGGCTGCAACTCTGGTACTTCGGCCCTCTACGCATTCAAAGAAGCCCCATTCTCTCTGCTCCGTGTCTACTAGGGATCTCCATGTCTACTAGGGAGCTTCCCCATTCTCTTTGCTTCGTCTGTAACTGGGGAGAAACCCCATTCTCGAGGAATAATTCCTCCCAACTCATTTATGAGGGAATTGTGCAAATATTCAACCTACGAAGTATAGGCTATCAATTCGTGTATATCCAGAATGGTGAAGACTGCAAAAATACTAAGCACAAGAAAGGTCGGCTGACCCTTCATTAAAGCTAGAAAAAATGGCAAAAACAACCCTTGGAAAAAACTCATAGTAAAATCCACAAAGCAGGTAATTTTCGAAGACAAAATATAATAAAAGGAAACAGAAACAAAATCAACATATTTATTAATTCCGTCGGGTTAAATGTGGGCCATAAGATTAAGACAAGTTGATGGCTGAGATATAATATGGGGAATGCAGAAGATGAGTTGCGGGGGTTTAATTGTTTGGAAATATATACAACGTTCCCGCAATCTGCAATTGCGGGTTGCGGGACTACTACTTGAAATAAAAACAAACTAAAGTTTCCGTAATCAAGAATGGTCAAGAATGGAAAAATAGAAATCACAAGAAGGGTCGGCCGACCCTTCTAGCAGTCTGAAACTAGTATGAAAAAAATATTGGGTAGAAGAGGGGCCAACCGCCCCTTCATTTATGAGGGAATTGTGGAAATATTCAACCTATGAAGTATAGGCTATCAATTCATGTATATCCTGAATGGTGAAGACTGCAAAAATACTAAGCACAAGAAGGGTCGGTTGACCCTTCAATTAAAAGATAAATGAAATACAATTAATCTACAAAGGTTGGGACAACATTTCCCCACTATCGACTAGTCTTCCATTGTATGTGGCGGCGATCAGGACATTGCCTATGATATAACATGTAAACAATATTTGTCCCGACTTCCGACTACTGACAAGAAGGATCGGCTGCCCCTTCGTTTAGTAGATAATTGTGAACACCAATATCCGACAACTCACCTGTATCCAGAATGGTACACACATGAAGGATCGAACCACCCATCTTGTAGTCTAGAACTATTATGAAAATAATAGTAGGCAAAAGAAGGGTCAGCCGCCCCTTCATTCATTTATGTCGAGTCTCGTTCAAAAGAAAAAGTATTGTTTTGGAACCTAGATTTTGGCACTTTGGAAATGGATATTGCAGTTTCGGAACCGGTTTGGTCACTTTCAGAACTAGATTTTGCACTTTTGGAACCGGTTTTGGCTCTTTAGGAACCGGTTTTGTCACTTTTTGAACCTTGATTTGGCACTTTCGGAATCGGTTTTGGCAATTTTGGAATCGGTTTTGTTACTTTTGGATCTGGTTTCGGCACTTTTGGCACCTGGATTTGGCAGTTTTGGAACTGGATTTTGCTTGATTTTGGAGTTTAGAAAGGCGGGTTTTGACCCATCTTCAAAGTGACTTGAATATTTTAGACATTGATTTTCTCACCTTAAAATTTAGAACACTTACAAATGGAAATTACAATTTTCAACTAAAAAATTGCATAATTTATTTTGAAATTCACACTTTTCAAATCAGAAATTACATTTGTTTATTTTAAATTCACACTTTTTGAATTGAAGTTCATAGTTTTATAACAACAAACTGCAATTTAAGGTTCATAAGTAGTAAAAAGAAACACTATTCCCATAGAAAAACACCCTTTTCAAAGCCAATATCGCCACTTTCAGAAGGTCCTTTTCAATTGCATTTTTTGATTTTAAATTCAAGTTTAAAATAATTTAAAGTCGCTGAACATTTTAGATTATCCTTATCCTTAATCAGATCACCTCCTTTGAAGGAGTAATAAAAGACTAAACTTTTATTGGATCTTCGACTAATAGACTTAGAAGCACTAGACTCATTCCAGACATGAAGGAATGTACTGAAACATCATTCGATGACTCCGCTGCAAGTGTCTTTGAAATAATGAAACCAAATCATTCACCGAATACATCATACCTCATGCACAAGGTGGTAGTATAAGGTAAGTACCTTCAAAAAGTGTTGAAAATCCCATAGTCATCCAAGGATTCCAATTTCCATCCCATTAACTTGGCCTAGTTACTCTTGGATGCAGGCACCTTGAGAAACTTTAGAAAGCCTCCTACCCTTATGATTTTCCCACCTTTAGCTATAGAGGGAATAATCTTGCAAAGACTGGTAAGCTCTCCAGGCCAGATGTAGTTATTTGTTGATGAATAGTGCAAAAAATGTGCGATGGTGATAACAAGTTTACTATTTGTTAAGTCTGATACTACATCATCGAGCTCTGATACTACATCATCACCAAGTTTAGTATTAGTTAAGTCCGATACTACTATCTTAAGTTGGTGAGTTGAACTTTGGTGAGCTGAAATTCATCGAGGAAGAAACATAAATGATTGATAACATTCTATTTTTTCATTTTGCGGAGCTGGAAAGTCTCGAGATTTCCGACTGTCTCATGGGACTGACTATAAAATGCAGTGGAAATGGGTGAGGTGCGCAGTTAGAAGAAGCTGATAGCATGATCTGGAGGCACATAGATTCCATGATAGCCTAGACACGGCAGTATTGCATCTCTCTCGAATACCTACATAGAAAACAAATAATTGTTTATCACGTTGCCATATTAAAAAGAAACCATTTCCAACAAATGCAAAAATAATCATTTTATTGCAGCCAACGGGTGAGCACACATATCATCATGCACATTAAAAATAGAGAAACTATTCCTAAATTTCCAAGTGCACCATAACAGTTGGTCTGGGCATCCCTCTTGGACGAGTTAGCTCCTAACACAGTTGGTCTGGGCATCCTGCTTGGATGGGTCAGCTCCTAACACCATAGTTAGTGGAATCAAATGCATTCAGAATATGGATATCAAGATTCTTCAATGATTTCAAGCTACCTATTATCTTCCCAAATTTCTCTGCAGGAAAATGGTGCATTAGATCCATTATATGAGAACGTTTATTCATCTACCATCTACCTATAATATGAGAACGTTTCTTAATCTCCCTATGTCTCCTCCTGGTTGCAGGAACATAATGAAAAATCCATGAATACCCAAGGAATATAAGGTGAACAAACTGAAAAATTCCATTTCAGTTTGCTGTGAGTGGCCACTTGATGGATTGAATGGGATGGGAGTCTGGGATGGATGGGGAATGGTAATTATCACAGTATGGCGGGATCATGGTGGTCAAAGATATCATATTTAGCGACTACAGATTTTGCTATAGTAATCGTACACATATCACTCCAATCGATTCGTTGAAAATCCAACGGCCAACATGCCTGCTACCGGTGCATTAAATGGCCTACAGCAGGCTTAATAATATTCGTCGTAAATGATGGATTGTATCACCTGCCAAAATGAGAAAAATGCTGTTTTGTTTTGCATATTAAGGACAAAAATTTGGCTATGACAGTTCCAATTCACACATTTTCAATTGAAATTCATAGCTTTATAACAAAAAAACTGCAATTTTAAGGTATTTCTTATGTAGTAAAAAAACACACTACTCGAATAGAAAACCCACATTTCAAAGCCTATATTGCCACTTTTAGAACCCGTTTTTGCACTTTAAAAAGGTTGATATTCACACTTACAAAGTCTAAATTCACGCTTCCAAAGTCTAAATCCCTTTAAGGGGCATTAAAATATTCAAATTTTATGTGTTCTTTCTTTCCAAATAGTTCTGAGGATTTTATGTGTTCTCTTTTCAAACATACATATTATAGAATTAAATAAGTTACAGAGAAATCACAACATTACATGTTATCTCCCCAAAAGTTTGTCGAGTTGATCATTTTGGGACGATAGGATATCATTGGAAAATTCATTTCTAAATTTCTTAAGGCTCATTGTTGATATCTTTATGCATGTAATGAAGTTTGAAAACATTAGATTGGGTTCTCATTTCAAAAATTTCAAAAAGATAGGTTTCGGTAGCTAAGCGCTTTTTTAAAACGGTTCCTAAGCTACCGAAAGCTCTGCTTTCGGCAGCTTAAATGAAATTTTCAGAACTTTTCAAGCTACCGAAAGGAAAGGGACGTGTCATGTTTCATGGAAATTTTTTTAGTATTTAGGCAGTTATGACAGCTGTTCATTAGCCACCGAAACAGAGCTTTCGGTAGCTAACAGAAATTAAGCTCAGACTTACTAGCTACCGAAAGCCTAAAAGTCACTGAAAATGGCTATTTTTGCACAGATCCAAGTTTTATCATTCTAAAGGACATGAGGATGGTTTCTAAGTGAAGGTTACAATTAATAGGATTTGTTTCAATGTACTGTTCCAGTAGTAAAGGTGCCAGCACGATGGAAATAATGAAGAAATGTGGTGTTGTTTTCTATCCCTAGTCATCATTTTCAAATAGTGATTTTGAGCGGTTGGAGAATCATTTTGCAAAATGCTCAAATTTTTTGGCTCCTAAAATGTCATATCACAACAACCTCTCTCCATTTTCCTACAGGTGTTGCAGGTTGAGAGAATTGAATCCGTCACTGAGCCCCAATTTTCAGATCCCAGAATCTGCCTGTTTGACACATGTTCTTGAAATGCAAATCTCGGGAAAACAAAAATGAGTTTCAAAGATAAGAGAGATGTTTTTACTCAAAACAAATCAATTCACAATAACCTATTTCAATTTATACACAGGTGTCACATAGCTGGAGAATTGAACCCATCTTTGAGCCTCTTTTTCAGCAGTTTCAACAGAAATGGCGTTTTTACTGTGCAGAGTCATCATTTGCAAATGATGATTCTGAGTGACTCGAGAGTCATTCTAAAAAAATATTGAAGTTTTTTCTTCCTAACACGTCAGAGAACAAAAACCTCTCTCAGGTTTCCTACAGGTGTCACAGATTGGGAGAATCGAACCCATCTCTAAGCCCCATTTTTCAGCAGTTTCGCCAATTAAAAACATGATTTTCCCAGTTTTTTTTTTTAAAACGGTTAGATCTTCTATCTGGGGGATTTCGACCCAGATTTTGGGGATATAGGGGGAAGATCTTTGTAATGTCTATAAATCCCCGAACTGATGTAAGAGAATGGTTCGATTTTGGGAGATTTTTCACATTTTGTAAACTCAGACATTTTATGTTATATCAGTAAAGCCTGTTTCTTTCGCCATTAAGTGTTCAGTTTTCCATTTTCTCCTATTCTACACTTGTATCTGAATGTTACATTCAAGATGTTAGGTTTGTTTACATTTGATGACTGTCATCTTATCATGTGTATTTATAAAACTTAACTTTGCAAGTGTTCTGTGATTATTATAATCTACCATTCATATATATGTTTTTGTGTGTGATTCTGCTGGTATGAAAGTTACCTCTCCATGCGTTTACTTATTTACAATCCCCCTGAGCATTAGTGGTTGAGAGCCCTGTCCATCTAAGCGCATTAGGTATGTTTTGAATGAAAAAGTGTGTTTGAATCGTCCAACTTGATCCACCCCCCTTTATATTATTGAGATTTTAGTTAAGTTACCAAGCTCTTTCGACTGCGACCTAGAAAGACTCCTGGAGTGATAACATTACAATTAATAGAATATAAAATAATATTGCACAAGCTTCATTAGAACATATAAAAAATGTTTGTCCCGATGGTGCTAATGGTAAATGATGGCGGTGATCTTGGTGTTTGTGACAAGTCATAATTTTGACTATAGCATGATGTGATTATTTTCTTCACACACGTGATACAAGCCATCATTCACTATTAGCACCATCAAGATAACTGCCATTTCAGAATTTCATCGTATAAACCATTGCCATGTCAGCATACATTCCTTTCTCAAGGCATCGATTAGGGTGATAGATGTATAATTACTCCAGCAAAATCTACAGTTGGTACAGATGATATCTATGACCACCATCCCGCCATGCTGTCATACTTATCCTTCCCAATCCGTAACATCCAAGTCAATTCACCAATTATTCACTATATAATAACTAAAGTATTAATACCCAGTATCGTAGCAAAATGAAATCTTCAGGAATTCATGGCACTCTTCTTTATCGCCTCTGTTCCATTTTATTTGTTGTATTATAAGAAATACTTGAGTCTTATGGTTGCTCTCTTCCTGATATATGGGCATTTCGGCAGCAGTTCCCTCACAAATCCTCACCACACCATGATATATGGGAATTTGGAGCACTGTTGAATCCCCAAGACCAATATTTTTCGTTAATGTGACTCATAGCTTCTAGTTGAAGCAAAGATAAAGTAATAATAGCTTCTAGTTTAAGCAAAGATAAAGTATACTAGCTTCTAGTTGAAGCAAAAAATAAAGTCTGTGTAAATTCTCTGTAGTAGAGTCTATTGTAGTAGAGTCAGTGTTTGTGAGCTCAATCTCGTAGTCCTGAAATGTATTAAGAGCCCAAGCTCTGTAAAAGGTGAAAGATCGAAGGAAATTTCATCTCTGTGTAATGCAGCAAAGTTGCACTGTTTTAACCCGGAATAACTTCTACTGATTTTTATTTCTTAGTAAGAAATTTTTTAATATAAATCATGTAGTAGAAGACTCTGTGTTTGTGAGCTCAATCTCATACTAGTCGTGAAATGTATTAAGATCCCAAGCTCTGTAAAAGTTGAAAGATCGAAGTAAATTCAATTGCCAGGAATATTAACTTCTATTGATTTTTATGTCTTAATAATAAATCTATAACAGAACAGTTCAATTGCTAGGTATTTATATTTCTATCTAAATTTGTAACAGAACATTTCAATTGCCAGGTATTTATATTATTCAAACCATAAATCTGTAACCATAAATCTAGTTTTTCAATTGCCAGGTATATATATTTTTCAATATCTAATAAGCTGGGTGCATGAAACCATTTGGGTTTGATGGTCGATTAAAACATGAAACAGGCACAAAATATTCAAAACACCGTCTTTGCCTTCGATACCTTTGTTTTTGGAGGATTTAGGTGTCAATATTTCCAATCCATAGGTCTCAACGATTGCAAGTATCTAGATGATTCAACGTGTCGAATGACCAAGATAATAGGGTGTACCGACAGCTAGAGAGGTAGTGATATTGTGAGACCACAAATGCTACTATAATTATTCACTTCCTCTTGTAGTTCACCCAAGCATATTTAAAACAATGTTTAATAGAGAATAAAACGTAGCATGGATTCAGTGGTGCTCAGAGGAGAAAATATTCTATACGAGTCAATACTATAATTAAACTATATTTCTAATACTCAATTTTCCAAATCAAGTATGCCACCTGTCACAATATGATCGTTCCACATGTCACCCTGGGATACTAGATATCAACATCTAAACAACAAAATTTATAGACGTTTTGCTTCAAAGGCTTGGTTGGCAAGTGGAAATATTCTCAAAGAAAGAGCGGCTGCTCTTTCTCGAAGGTCTTCTATTGTTACAATTGCCTCATAAATGAAGGGTCGGCTGACCCTTCTTATTCCTAATATTCTTTTCATAATAATTTGACACTGCAAGAAGGGTTGGTCGATCCTTCTTGTGTTCTCTATTATGCATATAGATGAATTGTGGGATAAAGGTTTTCACAATTTACTATGAAAAGAAGGGGTGACCGATCCTTCTTGTCGGAAAACAGAAGTCGGGAGAAACAATTTTTATATGTTAAAACATCCAAGGTGTTCTATTTTGAAAATTGCCTCGTAATTGAAAGGTTGGTCGACACTTCGTATTCTCAATATTAGTTTCATAATAGTTCGACACTACAAGAAGGGTTCGTCAACCCTTCTTGTGTTCTCCATTATGGATATATCTGAATTGCTAGATAAATGTTTCCATAATCAACTACGAAAAGAAGGGGCGGCCGGTCCTTCTTGTCGAAAAACAGAAGTCAGGACAAACCATTTTTATATGTTATAACTTAGCCAATTGACTGGCTATTCAAACAATGAGTGAATAGTTTAGACATTGGACTTTTCACCTTTGTAGGTAACTTCATTTCTGAAGCAAGGGATTGTTTAGGTACCTAAAATTCATGACCATTAGAGGTATGTACAGGTTCTAATTGTGAGGTTGTAGATCCTAGTGATTGTTTGTTCACTATATAAATTGAATAACTATTACACTGAACAATACATGCATCAACATTGAATAGAGTTCCCACACAATCTCCCTTAGCAAACACCTTAGATTACTAGACCATTTTACACCCTTTGTTAGATAAAAGGAACCTGACACGAACATGAATAAGTTCTCTTAATAATACTAGGTTAGTACACACAAAACTTGGAATGCATAAAACTCCATTGATCCTCTTCACTATACTACCAAGGAATTTGATCAAGACTTTGCAATGACAAACTATGTTAAGAGGAGAATTGCAAATCCATTATTCGAACTATTACCGCAATCCGCATTGCGAGTTAAGGAAACACAGAACGCAAACATTTATAATAATCTTCCTGCAATCTGCAAATGCGAGTTGCATGAATGAAATCCAAATATCTAGTAAGTCACCTGTATCAAGACTGGTGAACACAAGAAGGATAGGATGACTATTCTTGTAGTCTAGAACTAGTATGAAGATAATATTGGGCAAAAGAAGGGTCGATCGCCCCTTCATTTATGAGGGAATTATCCAAATATTCAACCTATGAAGTATAGGTTTTCAATTCATCTTTATCCTAAATAGTGAATACTGCAAAAATACTAATGTCACAAGAAGGTTCAGTCGATCCTTCATTTAAAAGAGAAATGAAAAAATATTAAATCTACGAAGGTTGGCACGACAATTCCCCACAACCGACTTCCGCAGTATATGGTAGGGATCTGGACATTGCCTAAGTTATAACATCTAAAGACTATTTCTTGGGACTTCCAACTGCCGACGAGAATGATCGGCTGCCCCTTCTTTTAGTAGATAATTGTGAACACCAATATCCAACAATTCACTTGTATCCAGAATGGTGAACACAAGAAGGATTGTACCACCCTTCTTGCAGTCCAGAACTATTATGAAAATAATAGTGGGCAGAAGAAGGGTTGGCTGACCCTTCATTCATTTATCTCGAGCCTCATTCAAAATGGGGTGTCGGTTAATATAATTCAACTTCAAATGACTGTCATATTATGCAGACACCAATTCATTTGATAATTTATATATTTTTTACTACTTCAAATGACCATCATAATTATTATATCGGAACACTGCAAAAACCAATTTCAAAAGTGGCAATATCAAAAGAAAAAGTATGGTTTTGGAACCTGCATTTGGCAATTTTTGAATCGTATTTGGAAGTAAAATCTACACAGCAGGTAATTTTCGAAGATGAAAAATAATAAAAGGAAACATAACCAAAATTAACATATTTATTAATTCCGTCAACTTAATTCTAGGTCGTAAGATTAAGACAAGTCGACGACTGAGATCTAATCTGGGAAATGGGGAAGATGAGTTGCGGGGGTTTAATTATTTTGAAATATATACAACGTTCCCGCAATATACAATTGTAAGTTGCAGGACTACTACTCAAAATAAAAACAAACCAAAGTTTCTGCAATCCGCAATCTGAATTTCGAGTTGCGGAAACACATGTCGCAAATCCATTACTGAAACAGTTCTTTCAATCCGCAATCATGTATAGATATATAGCCACTTCAACAAGCTATAGCATGATATGATGGTGCATGCATTTTTCTGAAACCATGAATTATGGCGGGCATTCTCTCATAGCAGTTTTGACGACCTTTTCCATACTTTGTCAATTTCCAAAGTTTCACAAACTTGCCATACTTTTCCTGAATTATGTCACATTGCAACACTGACTTAATGATAACACCAGAACACCATCATGTTTCTTTCGATGCCATGTCATCATACATGCCATGTCATCACTTCCTATGGCGTCATTTCTCTCTTTGAGGCTCACACGTGTGAGATTTTCTCCTTCCAAAATAGAGATCAATTCATGTATAGCCATAAGGGTCAACACTAGATAAATATAAAACACAAGAAGGGTCAGCTGACCCTTCTGGCAGTCTAGAACTAGTATGAAAATAATATTGGGCAGAAGAAGGGTCGGCTGCCCCTTCATTTATGAGTGAATTGTGCAAATATTCAACCTATGAAGTATAGGCTGCCAATTCATGTATATCCTAAATGTCGAAGATTGCAAAAATACTAAGCACAAGAAGGGTCGGTCGACCTTTCATTTGAAAGAGAAATGAAAAACAATTAATCTATGAAGGTTGGGACAATATTTCCCCACTACCAACTTCCTCATTATGTGGCAGGGATCGGGACATTGCCTATGTTATAACATGTAAACATTATTTATCCTGAATGCCGACAGGAAGGATTGACCTCCCCTTCTTTTAGTAGATAATTGTGAACACCAATATCCCAGAATGGTGAACACAAGTCAGATTGAACCACCCTTATTGCAGTCTAGAACTATAATGAAAATAATAATGGGCAGAAGAAGGGTCAGCTTCCCCTTCATTCATTTAGCTCGAACCTCATTCAAAAATGGAGTGTTCGCTAATGACATTCAATTTCAAATGACCATCATATTATACAGACACAAATATCAAAAGAAAAATTATGGTTTTGGAACTTGAATTTGGGCACTTTTGGAAACGGATTTGGCAGTTTCAAAGCTGGTTTGGTCACTTTCTGAACCCGATTTTGCACTTTTGGAACCGGTTGTTGGCTATTTAGAAACCGGTTTTGTCACTTTTGGAACCTTGATTTGGCACTTTCGGAATCAGTTTTGGTAATTTTGGAATCGATTTTCGCACTTTCCGAACCGGTTTTGGCACTTTTGGAACCTAGATTTGGCACCTTTGGAACTGGATTTTGCTTGATTTTGGAGTTTATAAAGGTGGTTTTAGCCCTGTCTTCAAAGTGACTTGGACTGGAATAAGTCCAAATTTAATGAAATTGGCATTCAAATATGAATACACTTTCATTTCATGTATCTGTGGAAGTCATCCAACAAAAATAGAGCACACAATATTAATATGCCACTAGAATCTTAATACAATTACAGATATTTGAGTCGTGTACTAAGCTTCATGATGTCTCATCAACATGTCTTTTAAACTATGGGTCTATTGGAACTATGGAAAAATGATGAGATGTGAAGAGAGCAGAAAACCATGGATCATCATAATCGACTGTGGGTAGTTTGTCCTCACTTGGCATGTCCCGTTTTTGGCCTTAGGTTTTCATAGCTTTTAAATTGTATCCTCAAACACCATTTTCAAATCCATGATCATTTGTAAGTAGTAATTCTAACTCATATTTACTCGCATTTTCTTCATCTTTCATTTTTTATGATAGAGGTTTCAATTTTGACTATTTTTTAACAACCTTCTTCATGTTGGAATTGTTCAAAGTTGGCCCAGTCTTTTTCCCAGTATCCAAATATTCCTCATATAAAAAGAAATCATCGGAATGATTATCCCTTTCTTCATCATTGGCATCCTTTCTATCAGAATTACAGGTTTCATCTTCAGATGATCTCTCTACAAGTTTTTTCTTTGCCTTTATCTTTTCACTTATTTTTTGTAAATAAGCCTCCCAAATCTTAACTGTCTCCTATGAATTATTTTTCTCTCTCTTTTCAAGAATATGCTTACTTAGGTCCTCCAATCTAGTGTTGAAATTTATCTCCATGTCTTTGTCATCTTTATCCTCCATACCTTTTGAAGGATCCCCAGAATGCAGAAGAAGGGCTCTATACTTCTCTCTTAATCCTTTCTTCTTGTTCTCATCATCCTATCCATTTTATTGACTCTCACCATAATCATCATCATCACCACCACCATCAAATACTTCACCATATGATGTTGAATATTCTTTAGAATCCATTTCATTTAGATTCAATGCAAAGAAAATAGAATTTAAAATGAGTATATCTATCTTTTCAGTATATACACCCCTTAGTACAAGAAATCATATTTCTTGTTCTCAAACCTTGTAGAACAATATAAATAGTCTTTTTTTGGACTGACAGAAGGAAACCAAAGTCAAGATGATAGAGATAGATATCTTATTCTACATTCTACCAAAAGGAATGAATTTGTAACACATGTTTTCTCTCTATATTTATGCCATAGCATAATTCTGGAACAAAACTAAATATTTTCCACTATCCTAAAAAAAAAAAATATTAAGATAAAAATAATACTATACATAATTATATAAATATAATTTAGCTCGAAAATATAGCATTAATAATTAAGTTCTTTCCAAATGAGGACAAAAAGAAAGTAAATGAAATCCCTAGAAATAGAAATCCAGATTCCTCACATGTAGATTATAATTTAAAAATCCATTTGATCCTCTCTCCATAGTATCTAATAAAAAACATTTGATCTTTTTGTTGCAAATGCTCACAGCTTCACATGCGTTCACGTAAGGAACTAATGTTTCCTCTAAAGTATATAGCTAGAAATCCATAGTCTGAAACCATATGTGATAAAACAGAGGGTTTATAAAAAAAATATAAACTACTATAAATAGTCAAATGTATTCTACAAACTAAGTGCTCTACCTGTATAAAAAATACCAAATCACTTTAATGATTAAGACAGTAGTATTGGTTACTGGTATTGTGAAGAACGATTATACATTTTCAACTACCTCCTAAAAATCCAAAATCGTTTTATCAATTTTCTAATTACTATAATTTAATTCACTTTTTAATTTCAATTTCAATTATGATTCTAAGAATAGATTATATAGGCGAGGATGGTATCCTATTCATTTATTTGAATGGCACATTTTAACAACCAGTTTGAGGTTATGAATGTAGAAGTGGTATTGTTCCCAGTTAATGGGGTGAACTATTTCCATAATGGTCTCTGTGTAGTACAGGAGCTGAACAGTTCCCCATTAGAACCCTATCCTTTGATGTTACTAAGAACAAACATGTGGATTTTGTGCAAACAACGCATCATCTAGCACCATCTTCTATTGTAAATGATGGGAATCTCATTAGAGTTAGTATAAAACTACTGATTAGACTTAGACCTAGGAATTAGATCCTTTTATGATTTGGGCTCATGTTGTTGTGATTATTGCAGTTGAGGTGTGAGGGTGGATTTTTTCATATTGATGTATTCTACAAACTTCATGAGGCTTAGTTTGATACTCCTTTTGAGTATACCATCCATGGAAAAATGTATTGTAAGATTGAAAAGAACTATCCAACAATTATATTTGTTCATTGATTCTCCTAAATGTTGTAAATCCCATTATTTTTATTAATTTTATGAAGTCCTGACATTCTTTGTTATGAAAGCTTTAACATTAGCTAGTTTGTCTTTTATTTACTTTTGATGTGTTGTAACTGTAAAAGATGAAGATATTTTATTCTGAACCAAATCCATGGTACAAGATTTTGGCAAGCTCGATTAGCTTTGGATCAATGGCGTTCCATCAATGATTTTATTCCTCAAAAAAGGGCCTATATTTCATATATGGCTGATCACATCCTTATTCCAAACCATAGGAAATGAATTCATGACCTATAGCGCATCCTATTCTACTCTATGTGGCTCTGTAGGAATGTAACCTAGACTGTGATTTCTATGAGCTTGAACTTCTCCAGGTCATGCTACATGTTCCCATGTTAAGCTATAGGTTGAAAGTAAGGATTTATTGCTGGCTTATTGGGTTTATATGAATGTTCACCCTAATACCATAACTATAATCTTTGAAAATATTTTTGTGTGCTTTGGATGCTTCCATTGATGGAGCACTTCTAAAAATTTTCACATCACTCATTACCCCAACTGCAAATATAGACTTCTCTCATGCTTGGGTTGAGACTTGACCTTGATATCTACATCACCAAAATTTACTAGATCATTTAGATTTGAAATGTTTACCTCAAGTAAAGATGTTGAATGGATTTCAAATAATATTTTTCTTGTTCATCTAATGATTTTAATGTTCATATTTATGTACTAATATGAATGGTATGTTACAATTTTCAAGGCTCGTCCTCTTATCTAGTGTTGTTGTTTTTTCTCTCTCCTCATTTATTGTATATGAAACCTCCAGACTCCATTTCTTAATCCATTTTTGTTTCTCATTTCATTTCATGTCTCTTCATTTCTAGTAACATAGAATCACATCCTGGTAGACTGTGAACCGATGCCCTGTTGGTAAACCAATACATTTTTTTACAAATGGAATATTAGAGATTGCTACACATTAAATATTTTCCTTTTTAAGAAAGAAAGATGATGAGAAAACTTGTTTCCTTATTTAGGTTATGATAAATATCAATTATTTTTCTGCTAGGCTTGAAGACCCTGATGCGAAGGAGGTGGAGTATTTTGTTGAGAAACAAGTGGCCTTAACTAAATCACTACTATAGACTTGTGAGACAAGATTTAAACTAAGAGAGCACATCACAATTGTTTTTTACCATCCTAGATATGGTTGTCCATCCGAACATGGTGATGAGTACTTCTATTTCTTTAACTTTGGGCTCCAAGAACAGAGTGTTTTGTACGTCTAGGTATACTTCAAAATTTGAGAAGAGATTGATAGACATATTTTGTAAAGGCATTGTCTGCTGGTTCTAAGGATTATAAAAATTCCACAGCATATCATTCTTTCCTTGGAGATACCTTTGTTGATATTCTAAATGGAGGTTGTATAGAAGTCAAGAATCTAATATCTTCGATGGAGGAGCTGGAGAATCATGATTCTTGTTTATGGGAGGTACCTAATCACTCACTTAATGTTGGTTATAGAATAACCTTTTTTACCTTGTCATGAATGGACTTGTTGAATATCTTTTCCTTGTTCATCATTTTCCTTGCATGGGGCTAGAGATACTTTTTTTTAGATCCCATTCCACTTTGTGATTTGCAAGCTGTGTCTCAATACTCCACATGATCTTTGCATGTTCATTACAGACAGACTAATACAACAATTGTCTAACATTACATGGAAATTCAGTTGCATGTCCCAGCTTTTCATTTTAATGCCCCAGTCAAAACAAGTTTTCCACTTCTATTGTTTGTATAGTATTGGCTGCTTTAAAAAATATGACACCATTTGGAATCCTCTGTATTTTTCGCTCACTTATTTAATTGTATATTTTAATTTCTGAGGGAATTTGATATACTTTAATTGACATTAAATATGACACCATTTGGAATCCTCTGTATTTTTCCCTCACTTATTTCATTGTATATTTTAATTTCTGAGGGAATTTGATGCAATTTAATTGACATTAAATTTTTATTTTGTAGTCCTACCTACAAATATTTGATGAATGATTGATTTTGTATTAGATTCTTGGATCAAGATGATTCCTTTCCTCTTTGAGGCTTTTCCAAATCTCATCATGTTATTTTATTGACTAGTCTGCAGGAGCACTCCAAAGGAAGGTAGGTCTGTGTTTTCTGGCACAGCTTGAAGTGAAAGAGTTGGCTCTCATTTTCATTTTACTTTTGAAGTCTCTTACTAATGCATTTATTGATGAGTACATATCAATCTATGGATCAACATATTGTTGGGAAGCTTCTATAAAACAAGGCACGGTAATAGATTTCATTCATTTGATTAGTACTGAAGGAGTACTTGCTTCTTTTCCATACAAAAATAAATCCGGATTTTTGTATGTAATGAAGGATGTTTTAGAGACCTTTGATGAAGAAAGAATGGTGCCTTATCTTCTCCCATTATTAGTATTTGTCCTTCGTATATTAGAATCATGTGCACTAAGTTTGGAACATCAAAACGGTACCATCTTCAATCACAGTAATGCACAAGGGGATGAAACACCTGTTGGTTCTGAGATGCTTGATGTAGCAAATTTAGAAAAGGTAACTGACACATACATAACCAAGGAGAAAAATAAACCTTATTAAGTGGATTTGGACATGTATGAGGTAGATAAATTCCTTGGTGCATATTATGCTGTGCAAAAATTGGAGAATATATCAGCACCACCCCTCTTAGCCGCCAGTGCGATTCAAATTAGAAGTGCCACTATGAGTCATGAGGGGAAAGTTAAGAACCCACCATTGTTTCTGGGTAGAAGGAAAGAATTGAGATCATTATGTGTTATTTCCATTTTGCTGAATAAGTATGATTCAATTGATTATGGTACAAATTTTTGGAATATATTTTTTACGGCAAAAAAATCTTTTACCACATCTTGATATACTCTTCACAAGCATGTATAATTTGTTTCAACTTTGTCAAGAGAATAAAAGGTAACAAGTCTAGATTATGTTTGGTTTATAATTGTTTCTGTTGTTTTATATCTTGTCAGAATGAATATAGATTGTCGGTTTTTTCCCTTCTAGTTTTGTATTATCAGGAAAAGCATCTCAGGACTTGGGAAGCATGAGCTAAGAATTTTTGAATTGTTGGGAAAATATGCAACATGTTCAGAAGTTGTAAACTAGTTTGTTGACTGTTTTTTACCATTCCTTGATGTTAAAAAAGTTAGAAAGAATGGTGAGTACATTGCATGAGCAAAAATAATATACAGGGATTACAACTGAATTTCATATTTGATTTTATGAATTTGTTGAAACCAACATAATTTCCATTTATTCACATATTGTAATGCATGTGATTTGAAGATCATTTCTTGGAAATACTCTCTGTCCTGAAAGAGATTTTGCAAGCTTTGGGTGACAAAAGTGTTATTAAAATGCTAACTATGTTCAGTTCGTTGCTAACTTCATCAACATTGGATATTCGAGGCTATTTTGTTAATTTTTCAGATTTTACTTCAATCTGATCTAGGACCTTAACTGAGAGAACAACATGTACAACATATCTACAGCATATCAATCATGGACACAATAATTCAAGCACACAAGAGACACAGAGTTTACTTGGGGAAAACCATAAAGGTGAAAAACCCCAATAACTGCCTCAGAGATAGATAGAGCAATGATACAACCCAAGCATAAGAGATAGACATCTCCTAGCAGCAACTTCTCCTCCTCCATAAGTGTGCCACTCTCCAAAGAGTGTGTGAGAGAATAGAATGATCAAATAGAGTGCCTCCCGCACTCTATTTATACTTGACTTTACTTGCCTAATAACCTTTACTAGGTCGGCCTTGACTTAAACACATAACATAATGCTGACTGGGCCGACCCCCAATAGGGTGGTCTAATAACCCTTTGACCCACATGACTTATATAAGGCTGACCCCAACAAGGAGGTCTAATAACCCATCAAGTATAAGATATGACACTTACAATATAAATGATGACACTTCCATATAGAGGAATAATAACATCTCTATAGGAATACAATAAACATATATGTGAAATACATTCCGAAGTTACATATACATCAACACTCCCTCTTAACTAGGAAGGTATTTCTCGACACAGGTCTTCTAGCACAAGTCTTCTTCTCTGGATCATCATCATCGTCACTGTTGCTGCTATCTCAATCAATCTCTAAATCTACTCGTCATAGGAAGTTCTACAAATCCAGTACTTTTTCATACTAGATGTAGGCCCACCACCTGTAGGTCTTCATCATCACTGGCCATACCGTGGAAATATTAGGAATTATTACATGCATCACAAAACCTCGCAAGAGCATCCAGGATGTTACGAGCACACAGCTCTACCCGTCGTATCTCCCAAAGACATATTATATGTGACTGTCACAAAACCTTAAAACAGTCTCTTCACTAGCAAGAATCCTAAAGAGAATCTGAGGCCTTTTTCATCCTGTCTAGATTTCCAGGACTTATTACATGTGACCTCCACCACAAAACCTTAAAAGAGTATCTTGCCAAGCAAGAACGCTATAGAGCATCTGAGACCTTTTTCATCCTGTCCATATGTCCAGGACTTATTACATGTGGTCATGGAAAAACCTCTAAAGAGCATCCTAGGACTGATTACGAGAACACATCTCAACCTATCAGATCTCCCAGGGATGAATTATATGCCATAGGACAAAACCTCGAAAGAGGATCTGCCAGATATCCCAAGGCCAAATTATATGCCATAGAAAAAACCTTGAAAGACTATCTACAGATCTCCCAGGGCCAAATTATATGTCCTCCCAAAGCAAAACCTCGAAAGAGCATTTGCCAAATATCCCAGGGCCAGATTACATGCCATAGGAAAAACCTCGAAAGACTATCTGCAAACATCCCAGGGCACAAATTATATGCTTATCTGCACAACCTGTTCCACGGCCAGAAAGTATCAACCTGATACTCACCATACGTCACCCTGATGTACACATGATCATCCTGATCATCATCACTGCATCGTCCTGATGCCTGTCATCTAGAGCAACATCCTTAAGCTTGTCATCCATGATCATCCTGATCATACAATGCATCCACCTGATGCATACACAGTATCTTCCTGATTTATGTCATCATACATGATCTACCTGATCATACAATGTATCCACCCGATACATATACAAATACATGATCCACCTTATCATACTTGATACATATCAACATACATGGTCTACCTGATCATACAATGTATCCACCTGATACATCTACAAATACATACACATGATCCAACTGATCATATCTATCATCCAACATGATGTGTACATACATATACATATAAATGATCCAACTGATCATATCCAACATACAACATGATGCGTACATACATATACATATAAATGATCCAACTCATCGTATCCAACATCCAACATGATGTGTACATAGATATACATATAAATGATCCAACTGATCATATCCAGCATCCAACATGATGCGTACATACATATACATATAAATGATCCAACTGATCATATCCAACATCAAACATGATGCATACATACATATACATATAAATGATCCAACCGATCATATCAAGCATCCAACATGATGCATATATACACATACAGAGTAGCAACTAGAGCATCGTCCTGATGCTCATCATCGAGCGCTTATATCCACATCCATGGAAGGATCCTCCTCTCACCATGCTCGGAATGGCTTCAGCAAATGTCTCCATCACTTCTTCCTCGAAGTGCCATTGATTTGAAGGACACAAAGCTTCTCTCTGAAGTACTCGAACTTCACTCTGGCTAGTGGCTTCATCAACACATCTGCAATCTGCTCATTTGTCGTAACGTACATGAGCTGTACTCAGTTCTACGCAGGATTGCTTCCTACTAAACCAAGAGATCACACCTGATCCCATACTAAAGCAGCACCCAGAAGTGCTCTTCCTATCTGTAGCACTTCCTGCCCAATCTGAATCAACATAACCCTACAGGTTAAACTTTTGATTCGCACCATACTTGAGCCCATAATCAACTGTACCCTCTAGGTACCTCAGAATATGCTTTACAACAACCGGGTGAACACTTCTGGGATCCATCAAGAACTGGATCAATGTGTTCACGACAAAGCAAATATTTGGTCTAGTATTCGTCAGGTACATCAAGGACCCAATCATCTAACGAAACACTATGGCATCAACCAGATCAGATGAAGCATCACACAGAAGCTTCAGGTTCGATGCCATAGGTGTGGCCGTGGCCTTGCAGTCTATCATCCCGAACCTCTTCAGGATCTCCACTGCATACTTTTCTTGTCCAAGGAAGATTCCATCTGTACTCTACCACACTTCCATGCTTAGAAAATAGTGCATCATCTCCAAGTCCTTCATCTCGAACTCGGCAGCAAGCTTTCATTGTGTGTTGGAAATCAATCTATCCTCACCTGTAACAAACAGGTTATCCGCATACAAAAGTAGTATCACTAGATTGCCTTCCTCAACCTTTTAGTAAAGGTTGGAATCGACTTTACTCTTGGTAAAGCACAAACTAGATAGAAAGATGTCTATCATACCATACCAAGTTCTGCACATATATGACTTCCCGTCATGTGTCTCAAAACCAAGTGGCTGCTCCACACACACTTCCTCTTCGACTACACCATTCAAGAAATTTGTCTTGACATCCATCTGGTGTATATTCCATTTCATCACTACAGCGAGAGAAAGTACTAATCTGATGGAAGTGTATCGGGCTACATGAGCAAAAGTTTCTTCATAGTCAATCACTTCTTTCTAAGAGAAGCCACGAGCTACAAACCTCATTTCGTATTTCTCCATGATACCATCTACAGCATGCTTGATCTTATAGATCCATTTGGAAGTCACAGCAGACTTCCCTTCAAGTCTTGGGACTGCATCCCAAACATCATTCTTCATGATCGACTGATCATGGCATTCTTCCATTACTTCATCCCAGATCCTGGGAACTTCAATATCTCCAATAGATATCTTTGTTACTGGAACAAATGTTGTATTCCTTCTTTTGTAGGTGAAGGTATACGATCTTTCCTACAAACAATTGCATGATTAGAAACATCTCATAGTTTTAAGAACAAATTCTTACACATAAAGAAATATGTCCTATAGTCATGCAATTATTTTAGCCAATGCTTCAATACAACATTCATCCATATCCTGTAACTTTCTAGATGCCTTCCAATCTCTAACAGAACATTGTTAAGAGTTTGCACTACTCCCAACATGTCAGCAAAGAAGTTTCATTCTAGATACGTAGCAATGGAATGTTGTACAGTTCCATAGGCCACTTACCCATCACATGCATATTAGTAGTACACTATTCATTAATGTAATTATTCTAATATGCATAATACACAACCTAAGTCTAGGAACATCAATATATACATAATTGAACAGTATTATTTAAACAATCAAATATGCAAGAAATTATAATTCAAATACTTATCTTTGTTTGGTTGTTAGGTGGACTCCCTCTAAATCTTTGCAACTCCATTCTGATGTGGATTGTGAGAAGTGGTTGACTCGCTCTGAATATATGCATCCTTGCATAAACTACTAGAGTGTGCTCCCTATTGATCTTTGCTTCCTGGATTACCTGTCCTTGAACTTATATCCATCCTCGATCACTATGCATGCTTACAAGTATCATTATTGTGATATCCTCGAGATCTCGTAAGTAGATATTCTATGTGATCCATGGAAATGGATGAACCTTTCTCTTCATGTCACCATGGTCATGTGTTCTTGAACTAGAACATGATTTGTCTTTCTTGATGTACCTTTCATGTTAGCGGACAACATCAACCTCATACAACACCACAATGCATTAGTACAATCATAAGTGTCAAAACCCTAATCAATGAAAATCTTTTATCGTGCATTCATAATTTTATTAAGGTGATACGAAAAGTCTAAAGTTAGTCAAGATTGTACTAACCTTAATGAAGAAAAACATACCATAAACTTAATCATGAACAGATCTCGAAAAATAACTGGATAAGTCTTACCTATCAAGATTGCTTGTAATCTTCTTATGTAAGGTCTTAGCCTCATCTCCCTCTGAAACAGGAAATTCTTCACTTATGCAGGTGACCAATTCATTCTCTTCTAGGATGAACTCAATCCACTTGATTTGCAGGAATTGGATCTGGAGCTGGATTAGGGTTTGTCAGAGAAACAATAAAAATTCAAATTTTGAATTTCAAACTTCTGAAAGAATAGAAATATGCACTTTGATGAGCTAATCAATGTGGTCTACTCAGAATTTGAAAACTGCAAAGTTTCACCCCTCAAATTTGCCTTTGAAACTTTCGGATTCACTAGACATGACCCCGAACTAGGGTTTGATAAATCCAACCCTTCTTCCCAATCAAAAGGCTCGATCCAAATCTCCAAGCTTCTATTTTTCTAAGAAGCTTCCAGCCGTGGTCACAGATTTCAAAAATTCCCATTTTTGTAGAAGCCCTAATTTTCCACTTTTCTGATCAAAGGCATGAACTAGGGTCTGACCAAGCCCAACCTTGTACCCAACCAAAAAAAATCTAATCTTGGTCTCTAAATTTTGATTTTGATGAGTAGCATTTAGCCGTGGTCTCTGATTACAAGAATTCCAACTTTCTCTGAAACCCTAATTCCTGGATCCATGAATCAAGGTGCTCAAAATCCATTTCTGTTTTGATAGAAATATACACCTTATTGTTTCTAGTGTAACTCTGAAATTACGCATACATAGGGTCTACAACTTCTACCTGAGGTATCCCGACCTGTCATCTTTCCATCCCCATAGGTCTGACCTCAAATGGATTCTCTGAGAGAGAGTTATTCCAATTGTCGCAACGTGATCTGTTTATGGGATAAAACAGGAGAGAAAACTTGTACAGCGTTCCACGTCTCACTGGTTCCGTTTCGGCCTCTGAAAACGTTAGTTGAGAAATTACAGTCCGTGCACTACTTGTCACATTTTACGAAATTTCATTTGGAGCTTCCTTGCCCATGTTATGACCTTTTTTCCTAGGTCACCTGTTTATGACTTAGATCTGGAAGAGGCAAAAACCCTAGATTGTACAGATCATAAAACACAAATTACAACGAATTAGAAGCTTTCCTTTGTACACAAGGTACATGGGGATCGGATCTTCGACCTGTAAATGTTTCAGATCCGAAACCTTCACCAAAATGGATTTATAGTGAAAGTTCTATGATGACTGGCGTTTGCTATATCAAGCCATAGCATCGCAAGTGCAACAAGTGTCATACATGCCATACCATGCCTTCTTTCAGGCTAGCTCTGATACCATGTTAATTTTTCAGAATTTACTTCAATATGATCTAGGATATTAACTGAGAGAACAACATTTACAACATATCTACAACATATCAATCATGGACACAATAATGCAAGCACACAAGAGACACAACGTTTACTTGGGGAAAACCATAAAGGTGAAAAACCCCAATAACTTCCTCAGAGATAGATAGAGCAATGATACAACCCAAGCATAAGATATAGACATCTCCTAGTAGCATCTTCTCCTCCTCCACAAGTGCGCTACTCTCCAAAAAGTGTGTGAGAGAATAGAATGATCAAATAGAGTGCCTCGCGCACTCTATTTATACTTGACTTGACTTGCCTAATAACCTTTACTAGGTCGGCCTTAACTTAACCACATAACATAATGCTGACTGGGCCAACCCCCAATAGGGTGGTCTAATAACCCTTTGACCCACATGACTTATATAGGGTCGACCCCAACAAGGTGGTCTAATAACCCATCAAGTATAAGTTACGACACTTACAATATCAATGACGACACTTATGTATAGAGGAATAATAACATCTCTATAGGAATACAAACACTTCTGTATAGAGGAATAATAACATCTCTATAGGAATACAATATACATATATGTGAAATACATTCCGAAGTTACATATACATCAACATATTTGTGATATCCTGAAAGGGATTTCAAAAGTTGACCCCTCCTTAGTCTTACCTGTAGGATGGTGCTTCTTGTTTAGTTTTGTTGAACCAAAGTTTTGTTGTACAGTGATTCCATTTTTTTATTCATTGGTTGTAATGTCAAATTTTGTTATTAATTGCTAACATGATTTCTTGTTGCTTTCTTAAAGGAAAAACTGGTAGGTGATTTAAATGCAATATCATCATCTATAGTTGGAGAATATGATTATGATAAAAGGCTTGTTGCTTATGAGAAAATATCATCTCAATTATTCTCCCATATAGGCGAGCAACATACCTTGCTTATTCTCTCACATTGTGTGTATGATATGTTATCAGAAGACCTCTCAGTCAAGCATAGTGCCTCTAGTTGTCTACTTTCTTTTATTCAATTTTGTGCCTCTGTATTAGAAAGTGAAGAGGTCTTGCAGCGGGAAGAGATTCAAGATGATCTGAAAAGTGAAAAGAAACCCAATCATCTAAACAAGGTTGAGTAAGAACTACTTGATTCTTGCATCAATGATGGCTGTGGAAATTGGTCTAAAGTATTTGTTGAGCATGCTAGTTATAATTTTCTTCTTGCACATGTGAAGAATTGTATAACAAGCTCAGAGACCTCTGCCCAAAGGGTATTTTTTGTTGATTTATTTTAAATGTGTACGCTCTCCTCTTAAGTTTTAGAGGTAAGCATTACATTCTAACATTGTCAAATGGATCTATAGGAATGGGTGGCTTTACTACACTCAATGGTACTTAGTATTTTTGGTATTGAAACTTTGAATGAATGCAAGCCTCTTTCCAACACAGATGTAGAAATGGACTTCTTCAACAATATTTTTCACATTTAGGTTTCCTGTTCTTTCCTTTTATTTCACATTCTTCCCAAATTTTTCCTTTGCATGGATAGCAGTCCAACAGTGGTTTGTTTACTTATGCAGAAGCATAGGGGATCAAGAGAAATGGCACGGTTTAGAAATATCATGGATGGTGGAAATATATCTGAGGTAAAATAATGTTTGAATATGAGATAATTCTGTTAACATGTTTTTCATTATTTGAGTCTGAGATAACTCTGTGTACATGTTTTTATCTGTGGGTGACATTGGTGTGGTAAGTTGTTCATATTAGATTGCTGTTATTTGTGGGAAATATGTAATGCAAATCATTGCCAAAAAGTGAATTTTGATGACCTAATATGTAAAGCTGCTGAATTTTAGCACCCGTAGAAACCTTTAGATATAAATTGGATACAGGCTTGGGTCAAATCAGAACAAATTTGTGTGTATGGTCTCTTTTTCTATTTTAAAAGAAAATATGCCTAAACTCATTGTACTCTGATCAAACCTTTAAAACTTATTTTACTGTTTCTCTTCATTGTTGACAGTTTGAAACTTTGACCAAAGTATTATGTCCTCCATACTAGGCCATCTTTACATCTTGGTAATTCAGTTTCCTTTGGGGAGTTGTAATCTGTGGGAAAATTTATGAGACAAAAGACAAGTATGCATGAAGTGAAATGAAGTTTTGGAGATGTCCTTTCAAGTTTGATTTGCCTTTGGGAGGCAGTATTGAATACATTTGGGCTGATTTATGGATGGAAATGAAGTGTCTCGAACTAAACCACCTCAAAGAGGAAATATTTAGTCTTGGGAACACCACTTTTAAACCTTCAAAAAAGAGGAGATAGCATGCATGCAACCAAAACAGGCACTAAGTTAAAAGGAGGCTTAGATGTGTCTTTATAACAATAAGAGGCCAAGAAAGTTAAATGTAATGCAAAACAATTAGAATTTGTTTGTGTTCTAAAAATAATTTCCATACAAATAGATATGCTAAAGTATGGACAGCGATATCCATTCATTATATGAGTAATTATTTACAATCCTAGACAGTAACATAATTTGAGTTATACAAACTTAACTCATTCATATTTATTTTGGTAACAAGGTAACTAGGAATCAAACAACTGTCACCACAGATTGATTCCTCTACATTCTTGTGGCTGGAATGCACTAGCTCAAGATGCAGACGATCCAAACAGTGGTGACAATTGTCAAATTCCTAGTTACCTTGTTACTGGATGGTTTCAAGTGATAATAGGTCATATATATATGCGTGTCAATAGGTCACAACCCTTTCAATATTTCATTTTATATGGGCCTTGTGTCCTATGTATTGAAATTCACACAGAAATTTCATCATATTAAATACCTGCCTTTCGGGCATATGCACCTGTCACTATGTAATGTGTTGTGTAGAGTCAACAGAATAAATTATCCCAATGTTTATAACATAGTTCTAGTAAGTTGTGTGTGATCGTACAAACTCATTGTGTTCATGTGGTTGGTGTTGCATCAATGGTTTCCCTTCAAGTCAAGGTCAGCCAACACTATATTAAGTGATTAGAAATGCCTCCATTGTGGAAAACAGAGAGTCAAGCACATCCTTTGGGTGTGTATCTTTGCAAAATGCGCTGGGGAAGTAGTCCATAACATATTCACTTTAGTCATTCAGGGAACCATTCATTGGAGTGAAACTCTGTTCGGGGATTGAAAATCAGTTGTCCTTTGTCACTTCCAGGGATTCTTGCACTGTCTTTGTGTTTTGGTATAGTATGCAATTCAGAAGATGCAATGTAAGTATGTTTTTGACCAGTTGATAGGTACTATTGAATCTTTTAAAATGTTGAAATTTTGATGAGTTAGATGTTGAAACTAAATCTAAGGAGTTCTTGTTGTTTAAGGATGCAAAAAATATTTATGCTTATGCTTATTCTGACCGCAATCAGCTAGTATTCATTGTTTGTTTTAGCTATATTTTTTCTTGTATAATATAAGAAGTATTTTTTGAAAAAAATCTTTTGAGAATCCATCTCAACGTGGCACAAGATGGTACCAATAAATTCAGAAATTAGAGTAGTGTGCTCCAATTAAATGAGAAATTTGACATGCTGAAGTGGAATGTAAAAATATCTTTACCTCTTTTTGCTTTCAAACTTAACCATTTCAAACTTTACTATTCCTTTTTCAAAAAGATGGAATAAGTGGCTATCTAAGCTTTCTTGATATTCCAGCAACACTTAGATTTGGAGTGCTAATATCTACCTTACCATTAACAGACTAATCAATTCTTCATTTAGATGTATTGATGCTTCTCATGTGACCTCACAATTGTATAAGTCTATACAGGATTTCATTTCTTGATTGTCCTGTCTTTTGAATATGATTTCTTATTGAATTGTTGCATGTTGGTGATTCAGTCAGGTGGATCCCATAGTGGCATCGTTCTCAGGGGGAGCAGTATGTGTTATATCATCTTTAATGGTGGTTGAGATCAACAATGTCAAGCAACAAGAGGAAAAACGATGCAGATATTGCCTTGGAACAGGTATGGAGAAACTCACTAGAAAATTACTATTATTGCCTGAATTAATACAATTTGTGTTTTACCTTTTCTTTCTTTTTAGTTATGTGGGGGCCCAGCCAACTATTTTTTTCAAAGGAAATAGTATCACCACAACCTCATCCACTTAGAAAAAATATACATCATGAGAAGAATAAGATATATATTGATACATAAACAAAAAAAGTAGCAGCAACAAAGGCTTCTTATAGTTATTAGTAAGAGTAATCTATACTATTCATATATAGAGCATAGTAATATATCACATCAGCAGTAGCAAATAGCTGCTTCAGTATCAGATATAATTCCACAAATATATATCAAGACCTAATTGGAATATATATGTGAACAATAAGCATCACCGTGGAGAATATCATATACCCATGGTGCACTGTACAGAAAACATTTGTAACCAGGACAAAAACCACCCTAAAAAACCCTGAGGATTCATATGAAGCTTAATTGAGAGGATTTAGAGAAACAAAGGATAAGGAGGATGGACTAGCAAAAATAAAAATATCAACAACAACAACTCAACTGTACTAGCAATGGAATCACTGCCCTCGTTAGCAGCAATAGTCTCTATTAGACACAATAACTGTTACAGTAGCTGGAACGCCTATGGGCTAATGGGTTGATAGGGGCCAAATTGCTAATGGGTTTGATTGATTGGTTGTCTAATTAGTGTTTTGTATACAATTTGTATGTGCAACAAAAGGTAGAATCCATACACAAGTAAAGTGTTCATTCGACAACTAGATAGGGCCGATTGACTCCCTACTCTTTGTCAATATCTCAGTGGCTTTGAGAACTAGATGGGAAAGAAGAATGATTTTGGAAGAATGCAATCTTAGCCAATTAAAACTTGAGCAAGTATCTCATGATTCTTTTTTTCCATGGATTCAAGGCACCTCATTAGTAATATCTTACTCTTAAAGCCATAGTCATATTATAATGCCATGGAGTTTACTAATGGATTTTTCAATTTTCTTGATTCCTTTCTGAATTTTGGGATTTTTTATATTTGATCTTTTTGGTTTGGGATTCATATTAGTGTAAGACTTTTCATGTTTACCACAGGAAAACCACAGGAACGTGATTATGATTTAGCTGTAGGAATTTTATTATGTGAGACAGTGAGACAACTCAGAACTTAGAAGACATAGCTTCATTGACTATTGAATCTTATAATTTTCTTGCTGAACAGAGAGTTGACTACATTTCATGAAGGAATGTATGGTTTGGATTAAGGAAATACATAAAAGTTTAGTAATTTTAAATTTGATGCTTTGCCAAAGAAATTTGTAATTTAATCTGATTCTGGATTCCCTTTCAGTATACCCTATTGTATAATGAAAGGTAACAGTCTGTCATCGTAAATTATTCATAGTATTCCAATCTGAAGGTCACCATTGAATTTTCCAAATATATATTCTTCATTTGCTGCTCTTTTATATGGCACTACATTTTTCCCTTTGCAAAGCTTTCTTTTCATATAGCATGTTCCCTGTCATTTGAGCTATGAGCTCACACTCTGGCAGCATTCACACCATAGAGATGATTGAAGAAATCCGTACTTAGGTCTAAATCCATTGCACTGTTGCAAGGTGACAAGCAAATCCCATTGTAGGAGGATTTTTCCATAATTAGATTATTGTCCTGATCCTCTTTTGCAGACTTGGCACTTGATATTTTTCATCCATTTAAGAGTAACATTCTATCATGTTTTCCAACTTGTGGGAACTAACGTGAAATTTTGTAACATACGGTTCTGGTTATTGTTTTGGAAATTATTATCCAGGCCATATAGGTTGAAAGGAAATGCCAGCAAATGAGGTGTCATATGAAATATTTAGGCATGACTGCTTTTGTTACATAAAAAGGAGCATATGATGTTCTTGTATTTTAGTGGGACTTTCTTGAATTTCTTCAACATGGAGTGCCGGAGGTTATCGACATCTTGGACATTTTTGTTGTCACATCTTGGAATTGAAGTTCCACATCATTAATGTTGTTCGTTGCTCTGAGAATGTTGTAGGGTAAGTGGAATTAGATCTGAATGCAAAAACTAACATGGGTAAAACCTATGTTATGTTTTTGTTTTCTACAAAATAAAGCTAAGGAATTGCATTCAAGGTATGTCCTTGTCCAAATTAGCTAACTCTGGTTATATTTTTCATGTCTTTCTAGACTCCTTATAATTTGGTGAGGTGGCAATGGATAAATACATGTGCAAAATCTTGTCATTATCCATGATGGCTTGGAAAACATTAGTTGAACCAACTGATTTTATTGCGTCATTGCCTTATCATTGAGCATGCCACATAGATGGGATTTGATCCTGGTGTTTAGGCTATTGTATTCCTTACTGCTTTGTCAAATTGGATTTTCTTTTCTCCAGTTGTTGGTTTAGCAACGAAAAATTGGCTCCATGATCAGCTATAGCCTCCTGCAATCTCCCCTCTCACAACAATAAATTTCCAAAGTAGATCTCTTGGCTTTGCTTTCCTGTAATGGCTGAGCTAGCAGCAAAAAATGGACCCCATGATCTACAGAATGGAAAAGGTCAAGAATAAAAAAATATCTCCTGTTGGGACTCCAGAGTTTCAAATCTGTTCATTCCTAAAATCAAGTCTCAGCTCAGGAAAATCGTTTTTTAGTCTAGAAAAATATTAGTCTAAATATCTCTTCTTGGCTCAAAAAATATCTTCTTAATCCAAAAAAATATGTCCTCCAAAACCTAAAATATTCCAAGTCTCTCAGTCTCACTGCTCCCAAATTTGGGTTTAAGCTGATCTCTTAACATTTTGCAAACAATTGAAAAGAACCTCATTCAAGGAAAAGTTGCATTTGTTTGTCAGACACATTATTTCTATTATTATTATAATTATTATTACTACTTATACCATTTTTTGTATCCATTGTTTGACGATGTCTCAGATGTACAATAGTTGCATCCCATATGAATTCCTCCCATATCTATTTTGAACATGAATCCAATTTTGATACAGATTCATGATAGATTGAAATCCTAACCAAATCTAGAAACATATGCGTGGGACCTGGGTGCTGGTTCTTATATCCTAGATGAAAATCTTTTAAAAAATATTCTATGAAGAAAAGAGTGCAAAAAATATTCAATTCTATTTTTTTGGTTATTGTTAAAATTATTTCAAATGTGGGAATTTCTTTTAATCTTGTTGGTGACAAGCTATAGTGTGAAGTGAAGGTTGATCCTTACAGACCATCCAAGCCAAATGTCAAACTTTGCTAGGAAGCTATGTGGCATGCTTGAGGAATTCTTAGATATTATGTCTCCTCCTGTCACCCCTTTGTATATTTGCAAATGTTGAACTGGATGTCCAACCGTATCACCCTAACAAAACTATGTGAGATATCTTATGAAATATGAGAACCAATAGCAACTTAAAGCTGTAGATGTAGAATAGAAGGTCGAACTGTCAAAACAATTAATTTGAATCAATTCGCAATGTCTCTTATCTATGTGCTTGGCACTTGGTCGTTGCCATTTTAACTAGAAGCTTTCCTCTTCTATTATTTTCTTATATTTTATATGGTATTTTTGTGAATTGAAACCCAAGCATATAGTTATTATATGAGTACATGGATATACACATCACGATTCAAGGAAAAATAATAATTTGTTGTTGTTCATGTGCTTGTAGAACTTAGGAAAAACTATTTTCAAGAAGAATCTGTTCTTAATGTCATGCCATCCCCTTCATCAATTTTTGTTTATAATATTCTGACCTTTGGCAAGATGGTGTTAACTGTTGGAAATTTTATTCTCATACCAATCCATAAGGAATTCTATTTAAGGGTGCTAGCTCAATGGTAGAGCACTTGCCTTATAGGCAGGAGGTTGGTGGTTCGATTCCACCATTCCTTAGTTATATTCTAAAACCACTAAAAAGAGATAAATGACTAAAAAAATGAATAAAATTTGCATATAAATGACCACCATTACAACATGAGAGATAAGTGACCAAAATATGCATATAAATGACCACTTTTGAGTTGGCGATCACTGGTAGCAAATTAGCAGTCATTTATCACGTGACCATTAATGACCAAATATAAATTTTCTACCAGTGGTCACCAACTCAAAAGTGGTCATTTATATGTGGATTTTGGTCGTTTTTTTTGGTCACTTATCTCTCATTTTGTACTAGTGATAGATTCCATCAATTTCATATCAACAATAGTTGCTCCATTGAATTCTTGTATTTGACTGGTCTCCAATGCCTCTTTTGTCGATGATGAAAGATCCAAATTTTTATTGTTATTGTCACCAGCCATGATTAGGGTATTTGAACCAAGTTCCCCTTTTATTTGGTGTGTTTGATCACACCGGACTGGCTCATTTCCTGCGATCAACGAGGTGGACAAAGTCAGAGTTCGAGCAAAATATGTAACTTCAACCACAAATCAACTACATTGATAAAGACACATTGATATGTAATGAATTGAACTAATTCCAATACTCACCATTGGAAGGAAAGATAGGTTTTTTTTTTTTTTTGCCACCATTTTTTCCCTTCTGCTTTCCAAAGCAACGTGATTCATGATAAGCCTCTTCTCCATATTAGTTGATTGGTTTTGATCTTGGAAGATAGTTATTGAATTGGGAGGACATATTAAAAATTAAACACACACATTATGACTCCTCACACTATAAAGTGAAAATCGAATGGGATAACATATAAAATTAAGAAAAAATTACTGTTGGTGGTGCAATCCATGATTTTTTAGACTGCTTTTCCCATGATTTAAATAGTTGTTCCACTTGTTGACAAGTGACATCAAGGAAACATGATGCCAATTGTGTTGCAGTTTCCTTATTCGATTGGTTCCTTGACTTATCATATTCAACACGAAGTTGAATTCTAATATTTGAGGGCAAGAATCTTCTTTGTCTAAACTTTTGGAAAATGCCTTCTGATCTCATAACAAGCTTGAAATTTTTTTCTCTTATCTCATTTACAAGACACATTCTATCATTTTCAAATGTGCTTCTATTGTCCTTATGGAATCCTCTTCCTCCTCCTTGATTTCTATTCAAAATTTTCATTTCTCTATGCTTACGCTCCATTACTTCATTCCTTAAACATCCCAGCATATAAGGACGAACAGAATGTGTCATCTCAGGAGCATGGGCCCCTTGGCCATGCATATAAGGAACCATCTCATCTCCTAAACAACAAGAACACAACCACTGGAACTCACTTGCAAGGAAGACAATCCTGCAATGATAGTGGATCAAACTATTTGTCATTAATGAAATAATACAACCATTCAAACCAGATAATATGATGAAACCAATGTAACTTTTCTCATATGCATATACATCATCCACCCTACACCCTTGTAGTTGCAACATGTGGAATTCTTTATAACACTTCCACATCCTCGCCAACTTTTTATTCTTCTCTTCATCTAGTAGGCCTTCAATAACCTAGAAACAATACATAAGTTGTTGGAATACCAAGCAATACTGAGAGGGGGGGTGAATCACTATTACACTATTTTATAAATTCTATCACAATTAAAAACTGAATCAACAAGAAGATAGAACATATAATTTTATCGTGGAATTCTAATTGGGAAAACCACCAATACTTTCTATTACTGCAAAACAAGCTAGGAGGCACTTTTGGAAGATCAATAAGTTCACCTACATAGACTCTTTGGACAAACAAAATATATGGTTGGATGCAACAATCAACAATATAGAGACCCATACCCTCAAACTATTTTAAGAAATCAACCACATGAAAGGGTGGGAATTTTACTGAGGTCACTCAGGAATTTTTACCAGTAATTTTACACAGACAATTTTTGCATTTTCCTGTACTGGAGCAATCTACCTGAAACACTGTTTTGGCAAACCCATAACTTCCTCCTCAGACACTCTCAAGACAACATGAGACCATGTTCAGGTAGAAAAATCAACAATATACAGCCTGACACTATGGGGCGGGCATTTTCCTTAACCTATCAATTATGGCGAGCATTTTCCCGAGGCCCCTTAACTTGGTGATTTTAACACTTAGCCAAATTTCACTTGTTCTTAATATGGAAAACAAGTTTTTTCTCACTTTGGTAGGTTTATATATTGCAAATGTGATTATCAGAAGGAAAAATTAAAGCATGGATGGATAACCACTTCAACAAGGAACAAATCGATGTCACCCTTTAATTTTTTTGATACACAAACATAATCTGGCGGGAATTTGAAACTAGCTTTTTAAACTACTAATTCAACACTTGGACAAAAAATAGTCAAACCCTAGGGTAACATGAGGGTTTTTTTCATTAGAATGGAAGTGTGAGACACCCAATGGATAGAGTCCAACAAGGTGATTCCATCCAGACCAATTTCATCCTTTGAAACCTCTTTCTCTCTCCTCGGCGAGCATTTTTTTGGAGCAGTGCAAATCAAGCTAGGAGTTACTTTTGGTAGATCAATATGTTCACCTATAGAGACTCTTTGGACAAACCAAAGAAATGGTTGGATACACCAATCAACAGTATAAAGACCCATACCCTCAAAATATTTTAAGACATCAACCACGGGAAATGGAGGGAATTTTACTAAGGTCACTCAGCCTTTTTTACCAGTAATTTTATAATTGGACAATTTTTGCATTTTCCTAGACTGGAGCAATTTGCCTGAAACACTATTTCGGTAGACCCATAACTTCCTTTTCATACACTCTCAAGACAATCCAAGACCCTGTTCAGGTAGGAAAATCAACAGGCTACATCCTGACACTATGGGGCAGGAATTTGCCTTAACCTATGAATTAGGTTGGCTTAGTAACGAAATGGATCTTGATTGTTAGAGAGACTACCTAGCCCTCCTTAGTGGATACATCGCCCCAACTAGTGGGTGGTTTCTCAGCTGAAAGAGTATAGGCTAGATAGATACCTAAGGTTGGGTGGAACTTTTCTCACTTATCCAGTTGTTGGGGAAACTTCAAGATACAACGATAAGTGTTCTATGGTATGAATGATGTTATTTCATGTGTTATTATTATGATGTTTTACTTAAGCTGTTGAATGAATGTTATATGAATGTGAATAATAGTTAGACCATGTGTAATCCTGAGTGGAAGGCTAAGTGTTGGTTGAATGCTTCATTCAATTGCATGATTTTAATGCATTGCTAATTTCACATGTGTTAGATATATGGTTATCCTTAGCTTCATTTATTATATGTATTTTGTTATGAGATAATTACCCTTGTAAATGGACTACTTAACCTCACTTAATCATGGGAATGGTTACATGGCCTATGGTATTGTTAACCCTCTCTGTGAGTAAGAGGAAAAATGGGGTTATGGTAGGAGACAGGTAGAGACCTGTTAAAGGTTGGAATGTACCTTAGAAGGTTTATAGACAAACATTTAAAGGATAAAATGAGAAGGTTAGATACCTTAGTTGGGTAGGGGATTGTACCACCTGATAGAGATCTCCAAGAGATTTCCAAAGGTACCAACCTTGCCTCATTTGGAAGCAGTATGAGGAAGTTATGACCCCTGGAAGTTTGCTTGAAAAACTCGCTGGAGTAAGAGTCTTGAGAATGACCCTTTCCGCATCCGCAATGCAGATTTGGGATCACGAAAGGTCGTTTGGCGGAGAAGTTGGATTTCCGCATTTTCACGTCCGCAATGCAAATTGCGAATTATGGAAGTTCGTTCAGCGGAGAAGTTGAATTTCCGCATTTCTGCATCCGCAATGTGAATTGCGGAACGTTGTTTGGCGGAGAAGTTGGATTTCCATATTACCGTGTCCGTGATGCGGATTGAGTATTGTGAAAGGTTGTTTGGAAGAGAAGTTGGATTCCCTCATTTTTGCATCCGCAATGAAGATTGCAGAAGGCCGTTTGAATGGTAAATTGTAATTCTACATTTTCGAATCTTGCAATGTGGATTGCGGAAGGCCGTTGGAATGCTAAATTGTAATTCTGCATTTTCGAATCCCACAATGCGGATTGTGGATTGTGGAATTAGGAATGCAAATTGTGGATTGTGGATCGCAATTGAATATAGATTGTGTATTATGGATTGTGGATTGTGCAATGTGGATTGCAGATCGCAATTGAATATAGATTGTGTATTATGGATTGTGGATTGTGCAATGTGGATTGCAGATCGCAATTGTGGAATGCGGATTGTGGATTGTGGAATGCAGATTGCGGATAGCGCATTGCGGATTGTGCATTGCGGATCACAATTGCAGAATGGGGACTGCGGATCACAATGGTGAATTGCGGATCCAATCCCATTGCAGCTATGAGTAGTTTGGAAGTAAAGAAGAAGAAAAAAAGTAACGGAAGGTCCCTAGTGGCCAATGAAGGACACAAGGGAGGTTCAGGGAAATTACAGAGTTGTATCAAAGCTTTAGTTACAACACTAGGGTTGTTAGGTCCAAACTGTGGAAGAAATCACATGCAAGGAAATTCCCATGACACTGTTTTAACCTAACATAACTCTTATTTATTAACTGTTTAATGAGTGAATTCCATATTATAGAGATGTTTCAAGTCCTATATTGTCTAATAAACATTTATATCATGCATAGTGATTGCAGCCGGTGTAGTTGGATCGTACAGCAAGGCCGTGTGTCAAAAAGAAAGAATGGTGATTGTTAAGGATGTACAAGATCCCTACGAACCTGAAGAAGATGTGCTGGGGGGAAACGTGCAGGAAGAGCACACTGAACCAATGTCTAATGGAAGAAGGGAGTGGGTGACACCCCAGGACTTGGTTGATACCATGGTAAGATTTAATGAGAGGCTGATAAAGGCGCAAGAAGAGTAGCACCAGCTCGATGAGGCCATTATGCAGAGCCTCACTGACATGCAACAAAAAGTTAACATGGGGTCCAATCCAAGTAATATGGGCTGAGAAGAAAGGAATGCAGTTAGTCAATCTAGACGTCGTTCTAGACAAAGGACTCCAATACATAGAAGGGGTTCTGTGAGAAAAAGGAACAGAACATCCTCTTTGGGATCTCCTTCCAGCAGTTTAGAACACTTCAAGGACTCTCAAAGATGTCCAAGGAACACTTACAACAAGACTTAGAGAGGAAGGATGTTAGGAAGCCATGTCAATCCTTCTCTTTACTTTGTTAGTATATTGTTGTTGGATGAATATGCTTTGTAAATAATCCTGTAGTATTTGTTCATCCATAGTTTGTATTAGCCCATGGTATTGACCCATAGTATTGGGCATAGACTTAGTATATAAGTGTGTGTTGAGGCCAATGAAGGTACTGTGAAGTTATTTGTATTGAGCTTGCTCAAAGGAGGTTTCCTCCTCGATTTGGCCTATGATCAATAAAACAATTTTGAGTTCTGTTATTTCTACTATCTCATGTATTTTCATTAATTAATTGTTCCAAGTTATTCACATCTAGTATTAGAGCACTTTCTTGGGCTCGTTGGGTGAAATTTCTGCCATTTTTTTTTCGCATCTCTTGCACGTTCAGATCTGGGAATAATCCCTATCCACTTAACTGTAGGAAGGTGACTTGGTAATAAGCCCTAAAAATCATTGTGAGGAGTACCACAGGAACCCCAAAGTAGCTGGCCCATTGAGAGGACCTGTCGGTGAAAAGGGAAACAACCCCTACCTGATTGACTAGTTCCCACCCATGAGGTAAACTAAGAGCTGTCGTTTGTGGCAAAGCGGTTATCAATTTTACCTAAGTCGTGGAGTGAGGGGTACTTCCCCAACACGCAAGCCATCAAACAACATTCATGGCCGAGTGAATCCCCTGAACTATTAGGAAGCTGAGCATACGAGGTCCATATCTATTTCCAGCTGATAAGTCACATATTTCCTCTGTCCAGAATTACCGTCGATCACTTCCACATCATTTCAAATCTATATGTTGCCAATCCCTTCTGCGTCGGTTCAGATCCATCTATTACCGATCCATTTCACGTTGTTGTAGATCTATTTCTTCCGATCTCTTCTGTGCCATTGCAGATCCATTTCTGAAAATAAATAAAAAAAATAAAAATCCATTTTTTCACCATATCTCCCTTGTTTTAATTTTGTTTCCCTTGAAACTTCCCTGACACCCCTGCAATCCCATTCTTCATATTTCATTCTTGAGGACCATATCCTAGATTCCACTTCCCAAAGCCAAAAATCCCACATTTGTCTATTTTTACAGTTTGCCATAACTTCTTCAATTTTCACCCACTTGCCTTCAAATTTTACCACAATGTTCATTTCCTATTTCTGCTTCTTTGTCCCTCTTTGCCAAATTTTCTCATTCTTTCACCCTACTTCTAAAATCCCCATTTTTTGCTTCCCTGTCCATAAGAAAGTGTCTAAAACCTAGTCAAACCCAAATTACCCATCCACGTTTTTCCCCAATCCAAATTTTCCTTTACTAAAACAGTTTCTGTTTTTGTTTATCTACCCACTCAAAAAAAAAAAAAACTCCTGGTTATGGTTGTCACCCTTGCAAGAGCAAAAAACATGGAGGAAGAACTTACAGCCCTCAAAACCAAAATCCAAGATCTGGATGAAAACTTTCTCAGCCTCCATCTTCAACATTCAGCCGTGAACAATAACCGATAGCCAGAATCTTCTGCAGCCACTGGGTTGTCTTCTTCCAGCAATTTTCGTGGGCCGAAGCTTATTTCCTCGCTTCAATGGTATTGATTCAACTAGATGGATATAACGGGCGGACCAAAACAACAAGCCGATCAACACCATTCTGAGCGCACTTTTCACATAGTTGATATGGTTCTTCTTCATCTACAGCCTTCCAAGCAATCCTCCCTGAAACTCAAAAGGCATCAGTGGCCCGGAATGAAATCCGAGGATGCTACAGGAGAACCACTCCTTCAGATTCCGCATCAATTTGCACATCTAAAGCTTTGAGGACAAAGAATTTTCTGAGTGAGAGGGGATGTTAGGAACCCATGTCAACCCTTCTCTTTACTTTGTTAGTATATTGTTGTTGGACGCATATGCTTTGTAAGTCGTCCTGTAGTATTTGTTGATCCATAGTTTGTATTAGCCCATAGTATTTGATGCATATGCTTTGTAAGTCGTCCCGTAGTATTATATGTCCCATGGTATTGACCCATAGTATTGGGAATAGACTTAGTATATAAGTGTGTGTTGAGGCTAATGAAGGTACCGTGAAGTTATTTGTATTGAGCTTTCTCAAAGGAGGTTTCCCCCTCGAAGTGGCTTGCGATCAATAAAGCAATTATGAGTTCTGTTATTTCTACTATCTCATGTATTTTCATTAATTAATTGTTGTAGGTTCTTCACAAAGGAAGTACAGAGGGATCCGACAAGGAGAATTTAAGAAAGAAAGACCTCCTACCTTTGATGGAGAAATAAAGACAGGCCAGGAAGCATAGGCATGGCTACTTGGAATGAAAAACTACTTCAAAATGCAGGATTATTCAGAAAGTGAAAAGGCTAGAGTTTCCATTTAGAATCTGAATGGTAGAGCTTGCATTTGGTGGGAAAATCTCATGAAAGTAAAGAGAACCAGTGAAATAAGGATCGATTAGGAATGGATTAAAAGATACTTTAAGGACAGATACCTATCAGCTAGGTATTATGACAACAAGAGAAAGGATTTCAATGAACTCAGGTTGGGGAAAATTTCCATGGAGGAACATGTTCATAAATTCTTGGAATTGTTAAGTATGTAGATTACAACAAGAATGAAAGGGTGAAGATTCAGTGTTTCCTTGGAAGCGTACCATAGAACTATAGGGATAGGATTTAGTTTGTCCATCCACCAAGTTTGGATGAAGCCATTAGAATGGCCATGCTCTGTTATGAGCATAATAAAGGGAGGACAGACACTCAACTAGCATGGAAAGGAAAACCCAAAGGAGGATTTGAACCAAGGAGAAGTGGCTTCAAGCCACCTCTCAAGAATCAGCCCATAAACTTTCCACAGTGATAGCCAGTAGGAAGTGGATTCAAACCAGCAGTAACATCAAAGAAAACATCAAAAGGACCACTTCAGTGTTGGGGATGTGGAGACAACCACATGCTTAGATATTTCCCAAATCAAAGAGGGAATCCCTGAGGCTTGCACAACTTGGGAGAAGCAACCACAGTAGAATATATGGCCAGAGCCACACCTTGAATCTATGCAGCATTGGATGATCACCAGGAAGACCACCAATCAGCAGTGGTAGAAGTTGAAGGTAAGATTTCTAATCAATCTATTTCTATTTTAATTGATCCAAGATCCACTCATAGTTATGTGTCCCCTAAAGTGGTTGAAAGTTGTTCACTTGGTAAAGTGAATCATAGTAAGTCTTGGTTAGTTCAACTAGCCACTGTGACCAAGAGAAAGGTGAGTGAAGTAGTGGTGGAATGTTCCATAGAGTTGAATGGACTTCCCACCAAGGTAAACTTGAATGCACTACCCTTAGGATCTTATGATGCCTTGATAGGCATGGATTGGTTGGATAAGCATAGATCCAATCTTGACTGCTACAAGAAGGTACTTGAGTGTATTGACGATGAAGGAAGACCAAGGTTGGTTAAAGGAATTCTGAAACAAGTTTCGGTAAGGAAGATTTCATCCTTACATGTGAGAAAGTTCTATAAAAAGGGTTGTCAATTATATGTTGTACATATATCATATTCAACAAAAGATAAAGGGACGAACTTAGAGGATTTTTAGCTATTGCAGGCGTTCTAGGATGTATTTCCTGATGAAGTGCCAGGACTACCACCCAAGAGAGACATTGATTTATCCATTAATCTTGTTCCATGAGCAACACCAAGCTCCAAATCCCCTTATAGAATGAGCACACCTGAGATTATAGAATTAAAGATGCAGCTGCAAGAATTAATGGACACTGAGTATGTCAGACCGATTATATCTCCTTAGGGTGCACTTGTGTTGTTTGTTAAGAGGAAGGATGGGACTTTAAGGCTATGTAAAGATTACATGCATCTAAACAAGGTAACAATCAAGAACAAGTATCCATTGCCAAAAATTGATGACTTGTTTGACTAGATGAAGGAAGCTAAAGTATTTTCTAAGATTGACTTGAGGTCTCGCTACCATCAAGTGAGGATAAAGGATGAAGACATTCACAAAATAGATTTCCAAACTACATATGGACACTATGAGTTCACTGTGGTGCCATTTGGTCTCACCAATGCACCTGCTACTTTCATGTGTCTTATGAACAGTGACTTCAGGAAATACTTGGATAAGTTTGTGATTGTATTCTTAGATGACATTCTGGTGTATTCAAATAATGAAGAAGAGCATATTGAACATTTGAGAATGGTACTACAAGTCCTTAGAGAACACCAGTTGTATGCCAAGTTGATAAAGTATGACTTCTACCAGCAGAAGGTACAATATTTGGGACATATTATTTCAGCAAAAGGTATTGCAGTAGACCCAGAGAAGATTGAGGCCATCATGGATTGGCCTACTCCGAGAAATGTTGCAGATGTAAGATATTTTGCGGGACTCATAGGTTACTATAGAAGATTCATTGAAAGTTTCTCCAAGATATCTCACCCATTTACATCATTACAAAGGAAGTAAGTCAAATTTATATGGTCCGAGAAGTGTGAAAGGAATTTCCAGAAGTTAAAAGAATTACTTAACAGTGTTCATGTTTTAAATATTGTAGATCCAAATAAAGACTTTGTGGTGTGCACAGATGCTTGCATTGAAAGACTAGGTGGAGTACTCATGCAAGAAGGATTTGTAATTGGCTATGAGTCAAGGAAGCTGAAAGATCACGAAAGGAACTATGCCACATGTGATTTAGAGCTAGCAGCCACAGTGCATGCCCTCAAGAAATGGAGGCATTACCTTTTGGGAAGAAGATTTGAAATCAGGACGGATCACATCAGTTTAAAATATTTATTTTACCAACCAAATCTAAATTCCATACAAACTAGATGGATGGAGTTTCTCTATGAGTTTGATTTGGAGATTAAGCATGTCAAAGGAAAGGAGAATAATTTTGTTGATGCACTCAGTAGGAAATTTCATGTTGCAACAATAAGTGTTTGTAAATCAAATTTGAAAGCAAGGATCATTGAAGTTCAAGTGAATGATGAAGCTTACCTACAGATCAAAGATAAGCTACAATAGGGCAATGTGGATGACAAGTGTGCAGGATATCAAATTGGAGAAAATGATGTCCTTATGTACCAAGATACCAGAGTGTACATTCCAAATTGTGTAGAATTGAAGGAGATTGTGTTGGGAGAGATACACCAAAAGTGTTGATGTATTTGTAACTTTGGAAGATATTCACTTGTATATTGTATTTGTACTTTATTGTATCCCCAACGGAGATGTACTATTCCTCTGATTGGAAGTGTCGTCAATTATATTGTAATTATTGTAACTTATACTTGATGGGTTATTAGACTACCTTGATGGGGTCGACCCTGTACGAGTCATGTGGGTCAAAGGGTTATTAGACCACCATAATGGTGGTCGGCCCAGTCAGCATTATGTTAAGTGGTTAATTTGAGTCCGACCTAGTTGAGTAAAGGTCAAGTCAAGTTAGTGTATAAATAGAAAGTGTGTCTCTCTCATTTTACACATTCTATTGTTCACTCACTTCGCATTAGTGAGAGAGAGGTGGAGTGCGCACAAGTGGAGGAGGAGCATGCTGCTGAATGTTGGCGAGAAAATATACCCTATAGCAAGGAAACTAATGCTATCAATTTGGTTGGGGTGACAGGTAAGTGTATTGATGCTATTACAGAGGCATTTACAAAAAAGAAAGAAGTTGTAGATCTTGGGAACACACCTTTCAATCAAAGTTTGATCCTAGCCTTGACTTGATCTCGTGTTCAACTTCCAAATCCACCTTTCCTTCAGCAAACCTGCAATAACAATACCTTTCTCAAAACATTTTGGGAAATATATAAAACTTGAAAGAAACAAAAACAATGTTTAACATTCAGCATTGACCAAAACAGATCCAAATTAAGATGCCATTTCATAACACATTTGAATTGGAACAAGAAAGACACTTCAACCTTTATTTGTCAAAAGTAGAATGATGTACAAGTATACCTGATCATGAAACAGGCTCCTGCAACTAGATTCTGGGCTCTGGCTCTTATCTGGCTTGGATGTCTTCAGCATCAACTCCTCCAATGCAAGCTTCTTCAAAATTTTTCCATTAATCACTCTTACTATCTCCAATTTCTAACCAAAGCTAACCCTTCTCCTTTAACCTTCCTTGTATTTATAGGTTTAAAGAAGTAGTTTAGGTCGATGGAGGAAGTTGGGGAAGTTAGAAAAATACCACCAACTAATCTTCCTCGATGAATTAATTTATTTTTCAATCATCTTTTAATATGTACATGACTCTTGTTCAGTGGAGTAGCGTATAGGGCGCTACCCTAGTGTTTGACAACTAGCGCTCATTCGATTTTAAATGGTGAGCGCTACTATGTTGAGAAGGAGTAGCATATATTTAGATATGGGCGCTACTATTATACACTGGAGTAGCGTATGGGCGCTAGTCTCTTTGAGTAGAGTAGCACTCATATCTCAAAATGATATTTTTTGGGGTTTTTCAGTAATTTCAGGAAATGGAGTGAGTCAAAGTATCATCCAAGGTCAACATGCTCCTCCATCCAAGTTGTCCTTTTGTGTGATCAGCAGCTCAGGGTGATCACGGATGGAGAAGTGCAAGTTTGACCTATAACAGATGCCCCCTAATGTGTGAGGTCAAAGGGCAACGATGGTCGAAATACATTATAATCCAAAGCCAAAGGAGGAGCCAAAAACCGCAGAAAACAAGTCACAAGAATCCTGCAACAAAGATAAAGGTCAGCGAGCAATTACATTTTTGACATCTTATAGATGTGTAGTGTGATATAACATGATCTCCGATACATAACAAGGATATGTATATAAAATCATGGCCACTTGAAATACAAGCGTGGATCCATGTCAAACTAATAGATCATAGCCATAACAACAAACTGGATCTATGTCTCATGGAGAGCCGAATATAAGTGAGGCTCAGTCTTGCACAACTTGGGTGATAACAAAATGAGGTAAAGTCATCAAAATCCCAAGGTCTTCATCCCACAACAACCCTAGGTACAAACCCTAACCATGTGAATAGATGAGCTGATAGTCGAACATGGGGGGTATCGTTTGATTACCGGTCATTGATGTATACCGTTAACAAACGCAAGGACTTCCACCGATAATGATGATGGGGTCCAAGGTACCAAGTACGATTCACCAAATGTGAATAGATGGACTTGGAGTCGAACACTTGGGAATCCTGTCAAAGAAGAGACATTGATTTATTCTCATCATTCAACAGCGAGGAAAATTGCCATTGGTGATTGCAATCTCCAAGGTACTAACTGAAACTCTAAACTTCAATCCCAGAATAATGATTTGGTGTCGATGGGAAGAAGTCCATTGGAAGGGAGGCCTTAAGGCATCCTCCATCATCTAACTCGAGGAACACTCAACTAGTAAGAGATGATATGGAATAATATGTAACAAGACTGACACTAGGAAGGCCGACATATGAGGTCAAGGTAAACTGTAGAATGGCCGACACAGGGTATATCCTTGAACATTGACCACAACACAAAGTGACTTAGGCAGTTTCTGACATGACGGGGTAAATAAGTTTGAAATGTAAGAGACATTAGCAGACCCTCCATATGGTTGGAATAATAACCAACCGGGGGAGTAAATAACTCGGAGGAAAGGTTCACCCTGAGGTCAAAAACTAAACCCAACCAACAAGATAGACTCAAGTAGGTGCTGTGTTCAAGGATAGGACTTGACTGAAAACTGCCTTTGACAATGAAGATATGATATGTCTTTCTCGTTCCTTATTCTTTTGTTAGGAACCCATGTCTTTACTTTGTTAGTATGTTGTTGTTGGACGCATATGCTTTGTAAGTCGTCCCATAGTATTTGTTGATCAATAGTTGTGTTATTGTTGTTGGCGCATATGCTTTGTAAGTCGTTCGTAGTATTGTTGATCCATAGTTTGTAACGGCCCATGGTTTCGACCCATAGTATTGGTGCCTAGAATTAGTATATAAGTGTGTGTTGAGACCTATGAAGGCACCGTGAAGTTATTTGTATTGAGCTTGCTCATAGGAGCTTTCCCCCTCGAAGTGGCCTGTGATCAATATAAAAGTGATTATGAGTTCTGTCATTTCTGCTATTTCGCATATTCGTATTAATTTGTTGTTGCAGGTGCCTCACATCTGGTATCAGAGCACTTTCTTGGGCTCGCTGGGTGAAATTTCTGCCAAATTTTTTTTCGCATCTGTTGCAGGTTCGGATTTGGGAATAATCCCTATCCGCTTAACTGTGGTAAGTACTTGGGCATAAGCCCTAAAACTCATTGTGAGGAGTACCATAGGAACCCCGAAGTAGCTGGCCCATTGAGAGGACCTGCCAGCGAAAAGGGAAACGACCCCTACCTAATTGACTAGTTCCCACCCGTGAGGTAAACCAAGAGCTGTCATTTGTGGCAAAGCGGTTATCAGTTTTACCTGAGCCATGGAGTAAGGGGTACTGCCCCAATACGCAAGCCTTCAGATAGCGTTGGTGGCCGAGTGAAAACCCTGAACTGTTAGGAAGCCGCACATACATGGGGTCCATATCTACTTTCAGCTGAACTATTGTCGATCACTACTGCGCCGTTTCAGATCCATTTTGCAAGTCGTTCCAGATCTAGCCATTCGGCGTTGTTCCATATTCCTTCCGAGCCATAGCCGCTCCAGTCTATAAAAAAAAAAGAGTATAAAATTTAGTTTTTTCTCCATATCTCCCTTGTTTTACCTCTATTTCCCTTGAAATTTTCAGGGAACCCCTGTCATTCCATTCTGCATATTTCATTCTTGAGGACCCTATCCTCATTTCCCCTTCCTACAGCCTGAAATCCCACATTTGTCTATTTTTAGGGTTTGCCATAACTTCCTCAGATTTCACCCAATCACCTTCAAATTTTACCACAGAGTTCATTTCTGAATTCTGCTTCTTTGTTCCCCTTTGCCAAATTTTCCCATTCTTTCACCCCGCTTCTGAAATCCTCATTTTTGCTTCCCTGTCTATCCAATAGTGTCCAAAACCTAGTCAAACCCCAATTACCCTTCTGATTTTTTCCCAAATCCAAATTTTCCCTTACTGAAGTAGTCCTGTTTTTGTTTTCCTACCCAATAAAAAAAAAAAAAATCCTGGTTATGGTTGTCACCCGTGCAGGAGAAAAAACCATGGAGGAAGCACTTGCAGCCATCCAAGCCAAACTCCAGGATCTAGATGAAAAATTTCTCAGTCTCCATCTTGAACATTCAGCTATGAACAACAAACGACAGTCCGAGTCTTCAGCAGACAATGGGTTCTCTTCTTCCAGCAATTTCTGTGGTCCGAAGCTTGATTTTCCTCGCTTCAATGGTACCGATCCAACTAGATGGATCTATCGTGCAGAACAGTATTTCAGTCTGCATAATACTTTTGATGTCAACAATGTTCCGTTGGCATCCTTTCATTTGGAACAGGAAGCTCTTCAATGGTACCGTTGGTACATCAAGGCTCATCCAGAGCCCAGCTGGCCAGACTTTTGCTAGCTCCTTTTGCAACGATTTGGTCCTAGTGCTTTTGATGACTTCACAGGAGCCCTCACTAAACTTTGCCAAACTGGCACTGTGAGAGAGTATCAAACTGAATTTGAGAATCTAGCCAACCACACCGAAGGATTGTCTGATGAATTTTACCGGAGTTGTTTTATCAGTGGGCTAAAGGATGCCATCTGCTCTGAGGTCAAAATGTTCTGTCCCAACACAATGATGGAAGCCCTAGGGTTGGCTAAGTTGTCAAAAGACAAGATTGCAGCCCAACAACGCTCCAAGCCCACTTTTGTTCCCTTCCGAAATATGGGTTCTCAACGACCACCTATACCATAGGCTCCTCGACCGACTCCTATCAAGCATTTGTCTGAAACAGAGATGCAAGCACGCAGAGAAAAGGGGTTTTCTATAATTGTGATGAAAAATTCACTCGGGGACATAGATGTGTTCAACAAAAGCTCTATCTCCTGGATGTGGAGTCTCCGCCTGCCTCTGAAATGGGTGACGAAGATCCAGAAACACTGGATGCTCCAGTCGACATTCAGGAACCGCCTATCGACCCTTCGTATCAGGATGACCAACCAGAGATATCTCTCCATGCTTTAGCTGGAATCACCACCCCCCAAACAATGCGGGTCAGGGGTTACTTCAAGAAGCTTCCTCTTACAATCCTCATTGATTCTGGTAGCACTCATAATTTCATTGACCCTCGGATCGCCAAACAAGCTGATTGTTTTATCCATCCTTGCTCCAACTTTGAAGTCATGGTTGCCAATGGGGGCACCTTACCTTACAAAGGGAAGTGTCGAAATGTGCGTATCTCTATGGGAGATTATACCTTGTGCTCTAACATGTTTGCCTTGCCCTTAGGCGAATGTGATGTGGTTTTGTGCACTCAATGGCTATGCACACTCGGCCCTATCTTATGGGATTTTGCCAAACTTTGGATGCAGTTTTCCCTCAATGGACATAAACACACATTGACAGGATTACAACCAGGTTCTCTCAGCATCATCAGTTCACATCGCATGGAAAAAATCCTCAAGAAGAATTCACATGGTGTCATCGCTCAGATCCATTCCATCCAGATGCAACCATCAGCGGTCTCCACTACTCCTTTGGATCTACAACAAATTCTGGATCGATATACAGGTGTCTTTGTTGAACCAGTGGGATTGCCACCTTCCAAGCCAAAAGACCATCGTATTCAGCTCCTTCCTGGCAGCGTTCCTCCTAACATCAGGCCCTATTGCTACCCATTTCACCAAAAAATGGAGATTGAAATGATCGTTCGGGACTTATTGAAGCAAGGTATTATTCGCCCAAGCACTAGTTCCTTTTCTTCTCTAGTTATTCTTGTCCGCAAAAAAGATGGGTCATGGCGCCTCTGCATTGACTTCCGAGCACTTAATCACCTCACCATCAAGGATAAGTTTCCAATTCCTGTTGTTGATGAGCTTCTTGATGAGCTTCATGGGGCTCACTTTTTCTCCAAGTTGGATCTTCGTTCTAGGTATCATCAAATTCGGGTTCATGAGGATGATATTCCTAAAACAGCTTTCCGCACACATGATAGCCATTATGAGTTTTTGGTCATGCCCTTTGGCCTCACTAATGCTCCTTCCACATTCTAGGCCTTAATGAATAAAATATTTCGACCCTACTTGCGGAAATTAATTCTAGTATTCTTTGATGATATCCTCATCTACAGTAAAACATGGGATGAACATCTCCAGCATCTGGATCTTGTCATGCAACTTTTCTCTGACCATCATCTCCATGCCAAGCAGTATAAATATGTTTTTGGACAAAAGGAAGTTGATTACCTCGGGCACATTATCTCAGCACAAGGGGTTCGCGTGCATCCTGCCAAAATCGATGCCATAAACAATTGGCCACATCCTCAGACACTCAAGAGCCTTCATGGTTTTTTGGGGTTGACTGGCTACTACCGCAAGTTTGTCAAGTATTATGGGAAGATTGCAGCTCCATTAACTGCTCTATTGAAAAAGGATGCTTTTACATGGACACCTGCTTCTCAGTGTGCATTTTACAAACTAAAACAAGCTATGTGTACTACACATGTGCTAGCTATGCCCGATTTTTCCAAGCCCTTCACTATTGAGAGTGATGCTTGCGGCAATGGACTTGGTGTTGTTCTCCTTCAAGATGAACACCCCATTGCGTTCACCAGCAAAGCCCTTTCAGGTAAGAATTTAGCTGCCTCTACCTATGAGAAGGAAATGATGGCTATTTTGCATGCAGTACAGAAGTGGAATCCATACCTATTAGGGAATCATTTCTGCATCAAGACTGATCACCAGAGTCTGAAATATTTCTTGGACCAGCGTGTCTCCTCCCTGGCACAACATAAATGGGTTAGAAAACTCATGGGTTATGACTATGAGATCACTTACAAGAAGGGTAAAGACAATATTGTGCCAGATGCTCTTTCTCGCACATTTGAGGCCCAAGGTTCTCTTTCAGCTATTTCTATGCCTGTTCCAAATTGGTTGCAATATGTTCAACAAGGTTATGTCAATGACTCTTCCTTATCTCAAATCATCCAATGCTCGACCAACAACCCTTGTGCTATACCACATTACTCTTGGGATGGTGCTTCTCTGCGATACAAAGGTCGTCTGGTGCTTCCCCAGAACACAGATCTTCAACAGGCTGTCTTCTATGAACTCCATGCTTCTCCATCAGTCGGGCACTCTGGGTTCCTCAAAACATATGAACGAGCACGGCGTAACTTCTTTTGGCAGGGCATGAAAAGGACAATTCAATAGATGGTGGCTGAATGTGATACCTGCCAGTGCAATAAGGGTGAAACAACACTCCTTCCAGGATTGCTTGAACCCTTGCCCATACCTACATGGATTTGGACAGATATTTCTATGGATTTCATTGAAGGGCTCCCTAAATTTGGTGGGAAGACAGTGATTCTCATTGTGGTTGATCGCCTCTCCAAATATAGTCATTTTTGTGCTCTCAGCCATCCCTATACAGCCTCCTCCGTCGCTCAAATTTTTATGGACTAGATATTTCGTCTTCATGGAATCCCTTCTTCCATTGTCTCGAATCGTGATGCGACTTTCACCAGTCATTTTTGGACAGAACTATTTCGCCACACTGGTACCAAACTGAAGATGAGTTTAGGGTATCACCCACAAACAGATGGTCAGACTGAAATTGTCAATAAATGCTTGGAAACTTATCTTCGTTGCTTCACCTTGGAACAACAACATCAGTGGGCAAAGTGGCTCCCTCTCGCTAAATGGTGGTACAATACCTCTTACCACACTGCCTCTAAAATGACCCCATATGAAGCAGTCTATGGTCAGGCACCTCCAGCTCTTCTTCCATACACCCCCACCAGTTCACCAGTTCAGGAAGTTGACACGGTCCTTCGCAACCACGATTAGATTCTTCGCATTTTGCGGGACAATCTTCACATGGCAAGAAATCGCATGAAGCAACAAGCTGATCAACACCGTTCGGAGCGCACTTTTCAAGTCGGCGATATGGTTTTTCTTCATCTCCAGTCATACAAACAATCCTCCTTGAAACTCAAAGGGCATCATAAGCTCGCTCCAAAGTTCTATGGGCCATATCGTATTCTTCAGAAGATTGGGTCCGTTGCCTATAAATTGGAACTTCCTCCTTCTTCCCACATTCATCCAGTCTTTCATGTCTCTTGTTTGAAGAAAGTTCTTGGCACCAACATCAGCGGCCAAACGATTTTACCCGAACTGGATAATGAAGGATCCATCCTTTTGGAGCCAGAGGCCATCCTCAATTGGTGCATGCGTCAGCTTCACTCTCGCTCTATCACAGAGGTCTTAATTCAGTGGCACGGCATGCAACCAGAGGATGCTACATGGGAACCACTCCTTCAGATTCAACAACAATTTCCACATCTAAATCTTTGAGGACAAAGCTTTTTTTAAGGGGCAGGGGATGTTAGGAACCCATGTCTTTACTTTGTTAGTATGTTGTTGTTTGATGCATATGCTTTGTAAGTCGTCCCGTAGTATTTTTTGATCAATAGTTGTGTTATTGTTGTTGGCGCATATGCTTTGTAAGTCACCTGTAGTATTGTTGATCCATAGTTTGTAACGGCCCATGGTTTCGAACCGTAGTATTGGAGCCTAGAATTAGTATATAAGTGTGTGTTGATACCTATGAAGGCACCGTGAAGTTATTTGTATTGAGCTTGCTCATAGGAGGTTGCCCTCTTGAAGTGGCATGTGATCAATATAAAAGTGATTCTGAGTTCTGTCATTTCTGCTATTTCGCATATTCGTATTAATTTATTGTTGCACGTGCCTCACATCTTTTTAGATAAAAGAATACCCTTCTTGTTGTTTTAATGAGTCCAAGAAAGAATGAAAACTCAATAGATCCAACCATGTAAATAGTTTAACGAGCCCAGATATGTTCTAGGATCATAGCTTCATGCCCTGCCAAAACTAGGTCTTAAACAAAATATTAGTCGATGCGGCAAAAATCTCTAATGATATATGGATTTGAAATATTTAACTAGTTGACAAGGTCTATCATCAAGAATTTTTGAACTTAGGAGACGAATCCGACAAAAATTAAATGAAAATTGAACTTGGATCAGTGTTATACCGTATTGTGTGTTTCAATTGATTAATTAGGGGTTTTTGAAAGTTTTGAAACTATGGAAAATTAGCAATTATGGGTAAAAATCAAAATCCAATTTATATATAATTTCATTGTTTAAAAATCAATTTTCAATTTGTGATGTAGGGCAAAAATTGGGAAACATTTTGCAAATTTCAAATCTCCACTGCGATCAAACCGAGCATCCAACCACCAAACTTCCTCCACCAAGTAAGTTGAAATCTCCCTGACTTGCAATTTCATGGTTTGTTTTTAAATTTTTGAGCAAAGATAGCTTGCAACGCAATGCTCATAAGTTTTTATGCACGAGTACTACTGTGTAAACACAGGAGTAGCATATAAACTCAATGGGCACTACTTTGCTCAAACAGAGTAGCGCCTACATGCTACTGTGTAGTATACACAGTAGTGTACATACTTGAAAGCTTATATACAAGTGTCGAGACTCAAAAAAATTTGGTTTTTTGTGCAGGATGGTCCTTCAATCAAGGGAGAGGGAGCATGAGGACATGGATAGTTTATCCATGCAAGATCCGGCTACCCTCCATGCGCTCCGAAGATGCGGTTTGTTGAAGTTTTATCGAACCATAAACATGAGGGCCTTAAACAAACTGTTTCGAAGACTGATTCAGTATTGGGATGTGGATACCAACACCTTTGTCATCCGTGGGAAAACATTAGAGCTTACTGTTGATGACATATACTTTATTACTGGTCTCTCAAGGAGAGGAGATGTAATCAACCTAAAAGGGTCTTCTTGTTTGGGTGCACGATCAATGGAAGAATATGTAAATACATACTGTGTTGCCAGAGCGGAAAAATCGGGAAGCCAAGTCTTGATTTCAACTATTGATGGTCTCCCTTTGAAAGTAATAGTGAGCATGATCAACTGGGTAGCCGATAGTGCATCACAACACTTAGCTTCCAGGCATTCGATGCATATTGTTGTACAATGCTTGCATGGTCATGTTTATGATTGGAGTACTAGTTTACTAGCAAACATGAAATCTCAATTGGCAGGTTGCAAATCCGGCACAATGAAGAATTTTGGGTACGGAAGTATTTTGTGTACTTTCTTCTTTGAGACGATGCCTGCTATTAGTTTGGGGATGCCTCTACCACAGGCTAACCCCCGTGAGCCCAGACTAGGCCGTTGGGGTGACATTTTCCTCTGCCAGGGTGGTGGGGAAAGTCACTATTGTTACCATACTGATGACTTATAGAGGTGGTGGGAGAGGCAAGTACCCACTTTTGAGCAGTTTCCTTATGCTGGATTAGATTTATGTCATGATCCGGAGCTGGTGCTTCCTCCAGGTGGAGCCTGGGGATATATTGGTATGTTTAAATTTTGAGAATTTATTTAATTTTTATGAATGAGTTTTGAAGTTCTAATCAAGTGTCATATGCAGATGTTGGGCTTGTTCGTCCTGAGGGCCATCCTACCATCTATGTGAGGCCAGCTGATATTACCGCAGCAGATGCTATGTTGGGAACCCTGGAGAGAAAAATGAGTCGGTTGACTCATGAGATTCCTGCATGCTGTATGGACTAGATACCTGTTGATATGTGGGAAGATGTTGTTGGGGTGCCCCTAGCATGGCTTAGGATGCTGCGGAGGGTTGCTAGATTAGTCATATGCTATTGCAATGCGGTAGATGATGATGAGGTCCCTCCTTCTCCATAGGAGAAGAAAACATTCTATGTATATATATTTTTAGGCTACCATTCCCATCTTTTGTACTTTTATGACTTGACTTGATGAACTCATGATCCAAAACTCATATATTTTGATACGGTACCGGCTATATACAGTATCGGTTATTTACATGTGTATGCGTTTTAATTTTATGTGTGTAATGTTGTTTATGACAATGTGTGATGCAAATGCCATTCTAACACATAGTTTGCTAATGAATCAGCTAAAGTGTTTAAACTTCTCGGAATGTGTTCATATCTGATAGAATGAAATTGTCTTTCCAATAGTCTAAGTCGTAGAAACTGACGTAGCAATCCTGGATCTCTAATCTGATAGACACCTATTAACTGAAATACAATTAATTGTGAGTCAAGCCTTACCTCCAGGTATGAAATGCCATGACTGAGAGCATATCAAAGAAGTTCTATAACTGCACTATATTCAGCTACATTATTCGTGGTAGGTCCCAAACAAACCCCCCCTGAAGAAACAAGTTGGTCAGCGGGTGAATAAATGACCCAAGCTGCTGCAGCCAACTGACAGGTGTGGCGACTGGCGCTTGTTAAATTTTCAAAATCTACTTCAATCTGATCTAGGATCTTAACTGAGAGAACAACATGTACAGCATATCTACAACATATCAATCATGGAGACAATAATGCAAGCACACAAGAGACACAAAGATTTACTTGGGGAAAACCATAAAGGTGAAAAACCCCAATAACCTCCTCAGAGATAGATAGAGCAATGATACAACCAACCATAAGAGATAGACACAACCTAGTAGCATATCCTCCTCCTCCATAAGTGCTCCACTCCTCCTTGAGTGCATGTGTGAGAAGCGAGTGAACAAATAGAGTGCCTCCCGCACTCTATTTATACTTGACTTGACTTGCCTTTTTACCTAACTCATGTAGGCTCGAACTTAACCACATAACATAATGCTAACTGGGCCGAACCCCAATAGGGTGGTCTAATAACCCTTTGACCCACATGACTTATACAGGGCCGACCCCAAACAAGGTGGTCTAATAACCCATCAAGTATAAGTTACGACACTTACAATATAAATGACGACACTTCCGTATAGAGGAATAATACCATCTCTATAGGAATACAATATACATATATGTGAAATACATTCTGAACTTACATATACATCAACACTCCCTCTTAACTAGGAAGGTATTTCTCAGCACAGTTCTTCTAGCACAAGTCATCTTCTCTGGATCATCGTCACTAGATAATCATCATCAAGTCATCATCATCGTCACTGCTGCTGCTATCTCAATCAATCTCTGAATCTACTCATCATAGGAAGTTCTACAGAGCCAGTCCTTTTTCATACTGGATGTAGGCCCACCACCTGCAGGTCTTTATCATCACTAGCCATACTGTGGAATCCTCAGGACTTATTACGTGCATCACAAAACCTCGAAAGAGCATCCTAGGATGTTACGAGCACACGGCTCTACCTATAGGATCTCCCAGGGCACAAATTACATGTGACCTCACCACAAAACCTCAAAAGAGCATCTCGGGATGTTACGGGTACACAACTCCGACCTGAAATCTCCCAGGGCACAAATTACATGTGGTCCACCACAAAACCTAGCAAGAGCATCTCAGGATGTTACGGGTACACAACTCCGACCTGAAATCTACCAGGGCACAAATTACATGTGGTCATGGAAAAACCTCGAAAGAGCATCTCAGGATGTTACGGGTACACAACTCCGACCTGAAATCTCCCAGGGCCCAAATTACATGACATAGGACAAAACCTCACAAGAGCATCTCAGGATGTTACGGGTACACAACTCCGACCTGAAATCTCCCAGGGCACAAATTACATGTCCTCCCATAGCAATGTCTCAAAAGAGCATCCTAGGATGTTACGGGTACAGAACTCTGACCTATAGGATCTCCCAGACATGCTCATCTGCACAACCTGATACTCACCATACATCATCCTGATGTACTCATGATCGTCCTGATCATCATCAATGCAACGTCCTGCTGCATGTCATCTGGAGCAACATCCTGAAGCTCATCATCCATGATCATCCTGATCATCATCACTGCAACGTCCTGCTGCATGTCATCTGGAGCAACATATTGAAGCTCATCATCCATGATCATCCTGATCATCACTGCAACATCCTGCTGCATGATCCACCTGATCATCAATGCATCCACCTGATGCATACCAAGTATCTACCTGATACATATCATCATACATGATCCTCCTGATCATACAATGTATCCACCTGATAGATGATACATATCACCATACATGATCCACCTGATCATACAATGTATCCACCTGATACATGTACAGATACATGGTCCAAGCATCCAACATGATGCATATACAAAATATATACACATGATCCAACTGATCATATCCAGCATCAACATGATGCGTACATACATACATAAAATGATCCAACTGATCATATCCAGCATCCAACATGATGCATACATACATACATAAAATGATCCAAATGATCATATCCAGCATCCAACATGATGCGTACATACATAAATGATCCAACTAATCATATCCAAGCAGAAACCAGAACATCATCATGATGCCCATTATCCAGCACTTACATCCACAGCCATGTGAAGGATCCTCCTTCCAACATGCTTGGAATGGCTTCAGCAAATGTGCCCATCACTTCTTCCTCGAAGTGTCCTCGATCTGAAGAACACCAAGCCTCTCTCTGAAGTACTTGAACTTCACTCTGGCTAGTGGCTTTGCCATCACATCTGCAATCTGCTCGTCCGTCGCAACATACAGAAGCTTCACAGCTCCTCTCTGCACCATATCCCTGATATAGTGATATTTGATCTCTATGTGTTTTGACCTGCCATGAAACACTGGGATCTTGAACAACTTCACACAACTCTGGTTATCACAGAAGATACCAGTAGCCTCCAACGGGAGATCAAATAACTCAGACAGTAGCTTCCGTAGCCATACTGCCTCACAACTAGCTGAACAGGCTGCAACATACTCTACCTCAGCTGTACTCAGTGCTACGCAGGACTGCTTCCTGCTAAACCAAGAGATCACACTTGATCCCATACTGAAGCAGCACCCAGATGTGCTCTTCCTGTCTGTAGCACTGCCAGCCCAATCTGAATCAACATAACCCTGCAGGTTAAAATTTTGATTCACTTCATACTTGATCCCATAATCCACAATACCCTTCAGGAACCTCAGAACATGCTTTACAACAACCAGGTGAACACTCCTCGGATCCGTCAGGAACTGGCTCAATGTGTTCACAGCAAAGCAAATGTTTGGTCTCATGTTCATCAGGTACATCAAGGACCCAATCATCTAACGATACATAGAGACATCAACTGGCTCAGATGAGGCATCACATAGAAGCTTCAGATTCGATGGCATAGGTGTGGCCATGGCCTTGCAGTCCATCATCCCAAATCTCTTCAGGATATCTACTGTGTACTTCCGTTGACCAAGGAAGATCCCACCTATACTCTGTCACACCTCCATGCCTAGGAAATAGTGCATCATTCCCAAATCTTTCATATCGAATTCAGCAACAAGCTTCCTCTTAGTATCTGCAATCAGTTTGTCATCTCCTGTTACAAATAAGTCATCCACATACAGGAGTAGAATCACAGAATTCCCTTCCACAACCTTGTAGTAAAGGTTGGAATCTGGTTTACACTTGGTAAAGACCAAACTAGATAGAAAGCTGTCTATCCTACCATACCAAGTTCTGCACACATATCTGACTACACCATGTTGTCTTGAAATCCATCTGGTGCATCTTATATTTCATCACTTTTATATTTCTCAATGCTGCCATCTGCAATATGCTTGATCTGATAGTTCCATTTGGAAGTCATAACAAACTTCCCTTCAGGTCTTGGGACTACATCCCAAACATCGTCCTTCATGATCGACAGATCATGGCATTCCATTTCTTCATCGCATATCCTGGGAACTTCAATATCTTCAATAGATAATTTTGTTGTTGAACAAATGTTGTAGTTCTTCTTTTGTAGGAGATGGCATATGATCTTTCCTACACAACAAGTTAAATTGCATGATTAGAAAACATCTCATAGTTTTCAGAGCAAATTCTTACACATAAGGAAATATGTGATACAGTCATGCAATTATCTTAGCCAATGCTTTAATACAACATTTATCCATATCCCGTAACTTTCTAGATGCCTTCCAATCTCTACCAGAACATTGTTAAGAGTGTGCACAACTCCCAACATGTCAGCAAAGAGGTTTCATTCTAGATAAGTAGAAATGGAATGTTGTACAGTGCCATAGGCCACTTACCCATGCATATTAGTAGTATACTGTTCATCAATGCAACTATTCTAATATGCACAATACATATCCTAAGTCTAGGAACATGAGCATATACATCATTGAACAATTTTATTTAAAATACTTATCTTTGTTTGTTCGTTGGGTGGGCTCCCTCTGAGTCTTTGCTTCCTTGCAGGAGCTGCTGGAGTCCTAATCTGAAGTAGCTTCTTCTACACCTTTCTGTTGTGGAATGTAGAGAGAGATGGTCAACTCCCTCTGAATATCTGCATCATTTCATAAACCACTGGAGTGTACTCCCTCTTGATCTTTGCTTCCTGGATTACCTGTTCTTCAACTCATATTCATCCTTGGTCCCTATGTATGCTTATTAGTATCATGATTGAGTTATCCTTGTGATCTCATATAAAATCATACATTCATTAGTATACTATTAAAACACAATAATCTCAAGCATGTATAGTCATGATCATTTCAAACAGAAATAATAAGCATTAGCATTCAAGGTTTACGTAGGATTCTTATGGTTAGTCAAATCATAAGAAACATAACATGTCTAAACCTGTAATTACTCAAACCTATGACTCTTCAGGTTAGTTGAATCATCAATCAAGATAAGAGATATAAAATGCATAAAACCTGTGATTATTCAAACCTATACCATCATGATTCTTCTGGTTAGTCATATCATCAATTATGGTAAGAAACATAATATGCATACAATCATGATTATTCAAACCTATGACTTCATGAATAATCATTATCAACAACAGTATAAGATCCTAACACAAGGTAGGATTCTATCTTGATATAGGAAAAACATACCTGGATTAGCATGCTAGCTATTTATGACTAACATACTCACATGATGTCTTCTTGCTCTTCTTCAATGACTTGTGCTAGTAACCTGTATATCTCATAGGTTAACTATTACAAAACCAAGTTATACATACCTCGTAAATTGATCTTCTATGAGATCCATGACAATGGATGAATCTTTGTCTTCATGTTATCATGATCATATGTTCTTGGACTAGAACATGATTTGTCTTTCTTGGTGTACCTTTCATGTTAGTAGACAACATAAACTTCATACAACACCATAATGCATTAGTACAATCATAAGTGTCAACACCCTAACCAATGAATATCTTCTATCATGCATACATAATTTTGTTAAGGTGATACGACAAATCTAAAATCAAAATTGTACTAATCGTAATAACATGAAGACAAACATACCATAAACCATAAAATTAATCATGGAAAAATATCGAAACATACCTCGATGAGTCATACTTGTCGAGATCGCTTGTAATCTTCTTATGTAAGGCCTTAGCCTCATCTCCCTCTGAAACAGGAACTTCTTCACTCATGATGATGATCAATCCATCTTCTTCTAGGATTAACCCAATCCACTTGATTTGCAAGAACTGGACCTAGAGCTGGATATGGATTTGTCAGAGAAACCCAAAAATTCAAACTTTGAATTTCAAACTTCCGAAAGGATATAAATATGCGCCTTGATGAGCTGATCAAACTGGTATATTCAGAATTTGAAAACTGCAAAGTTTCACTCCTCAATTTGCCTTTGAAACTTCCAGATTCACTGGACGTGACCCTGAACTAGGGTTTGATGAATCCCACTCTTTTTCCCAATCAAAATGTTTGATCCAAAGCTCTAATCTTCTATTTTTCTGAGGAGCTTCCAGCCGTGGTCACAGATTTCAAAAATTCTCATTTTACAGAAGCCCTAATTTTCCACTTTTCTGATCAAAGTCCTGAACTAGGGTTTGATCAAGCCCGGCCTTTTTCCCAACCAAAAATTCTGATCTTGGTCTCTAAATTTCTATTTTGATGAGTAGCATTCAGTCGTGGTCTGCGATTACAAAAATTCCAACTTTCTTCAAAGCCCTAAATTCCAGAAGCCATGAATGAAGGTACTAAAAAATAATTCTGTTTTGACAGAAATATGTACCTGATTGTTTCTGGTGTAACTCCAAACTTTTCAATCCACAAGGTCTGAAATTTTTTTTTGAGATAGCCTGACCTATTATCTTTCCATCCTGACAGGTCTGACCTCAATTGGATTCTCTGAGAGAGAGTTATGTCAAATGTCGCAACGTGACCTGTTTTGGGATAAAACAGAAGAGCGAAATTGTACGGCATGCCACGTGTCACTGTTTGAACTTCGGCCTCTAAACAAAGTTTTTGAGATATCTCGGCCTGTTATATTTCCATCCTGATAGGTCTGACCTCAATTGGACTCTCTGAGAGAGAGTTATGCCAAGTGTCGCAACATGACCTGTTTATGGGATAATACAGGAGAGTGAACTTGTACGGAGTGCCACGTGTCACTGGTTCAACTTCGGCCTCTGAAAACGTTTTATGGGATAGTGCAGACTGTGTACTACCTGTCACTTTTTACGAAATTTCATTTGGAGCTTCCTAGCCCAAGATATGACCTTTTTCCCAAGGTCACCTGATTTTGACTCAGATCTGGAAGAGGCAGAAACCCTATATTGTACAAATCATAAATCACAAAGTACAACGAATTAGAGGTTGTCCTTTGGACACAAGGTACCTAGCGATTTAATCTTCATCCTGTAACAATTTCAGATCCGAAAACTTCGCCAAAACAGATTTATAGCGAAAGTGCTACGATGACTGGTTTTTTCTATATCAAGCCCTAACATCGTAAGTGCAACAAGTGTCATACATGCCATATCATGCCTTCTTTCAGGCTAGCTCTGATACCATGTTACATTTTCAGAATCTACTTCAATCTGATCTAGGATCTTAACTGAGAGAACAACATGTACAGCATATCTACAACATATCAATCATGGAGACAACAATGCAAGCACACAAGAGACACAAAGATTTACTTGGGGAAAACCATAAAGGTGAAAAACCCCAATAACTTCCTCAGAGATAGATAGAGCAATGATACAACCAACCATAAGAGATAGACACAACCTAGCAGCATATCCTCCTCCTCCATAAGTGCGCCACTCCTCCTTGAGTGCATGTGTGAGAAGTGAGTGAACAAATAGAGTGCCTCCTGCACTCTATTTATACTTGACTTGACTTGTCTTTTTACCTAACTCATGCAGGCTCGAACTTAACCACATAACATAATGCTGATTGGGCCTACCCCCAATAGGGTGGTCTAATAACCCTTTGACCCACATGACTTATACAGGGCCGACCCCAAACAAGGTGGTCTAATAACCCATCAAGTATAAGTTACGACACTTACAATATAAATGACGACACTTCCGTATAGAGGAATAATACCATCTCTATAGGAATACAATATACATATATGTGAAATACATTCTGAAGTTACATATACATCAACAGCGCCATCCGCAAATCGTAGAAAATGTTTGGTTGACATCTAGTACACGAAACAAGAAACACACTTAAGATTACCTAATGAGCATAACAAAACTACCTTTACAAAAATATACAACTATGTTACAAGAAAAAGTATGTCATCCTAGGCGTAGTACTTCTTCAGGTAGAGTCAATGCCTGGATCCTCCCCGTGAGGCCAAGAAAAGGTGTTATGGAAGTCACGGAAAATATTGGTATACGGAATAATCTCATCAAGATAACATCCTGTTTCAAAGAAAATGTTTCCGTTGACCCCAGTGAAAATGTTCACCAGCGAGGTATGTAATCTATTTGCTTCAACAATACCAGCTTGTGAAGGAGTGAGACCAGTATTCTCATCGGGTGGTGAACAAAGTTCACCTCTCTCTAACAAGTTAAGAAAAGGAAACAAGAAGGACGCGCGATCTGTATGTTCATGAGGATGGTCCGGGTCGTTTAAAGCTTCTAACATTTCTTCATCAGAAGGTAAAGTAATTTCTGAACTGTCGAGAGAATGGATCGGGTTTGGTGTCTGAGTAGTGGCACAATCTATGTTTGACTCGACAGACACTAATGGAGTCGACATATGTCCTATTGTAATTTGATAAGAATCCAAGTGGGTAACTTCTACAACAGGGGTGGGCTCGGAGGGGTTTGTATCAGTTGAGAGAAAATCAGGATCAATTGTTGAACTAACCATAGAAGTTTCAGACGATGAACATCCCTCAGTCCCAACGAATAAAGTAGGAGCCGATAGGTCAAAAGTGCCGATTAGTGACCCGTAAAGTCCTGCTCCTAAACTCTCGCCAACCGGGGTAGTTTGATCAATCAAAGGAACTGTGGTTCCGAAGAAGTCTGGTTGTTTCTCTGAGTGAAATAAAGTTGATCGACTGTAACGATCTTACCTTCAAATGGGAACATGACCACTCGAAAAACTGTCGATGCTATAGCTCGCATGGCATAAGTCCAACTCCTGCCTAACAACATATTGTAATCAAGCGGAGCGTCGAGAACTTCTACTTTAACAGCAACTGTCTTACCAGCCAAAGTGACATCAAATGATGGCAAAACTCCATGTGGACTGAAATTTCTGGCATCAAATGCAGTAAGCAATGTGTTGGAAGGGGATAACTCAGGAGAACCTAAAGCTTTCCAACAGGAAATCGACATTACGCAAGTCGATGCTCCCTCATCTACTACAGCTCGTCTGATGGTCATTGGACCATGAACGACCTCAATCTGAACGGCAACGTGATAGGGAAACCGGTATTTGACATCAGTCATATCAAATCGCGCAGACATGTTGGAGGATTCCATACTCCCAATAGTTGCCAGAAGTGCATTTCGTTGTAAAGGACAACTCTGCAAGACTTCTAGAGTAGACATGGCACAAGGGGTCTTGGCTAAATCTTCAACCACATTGTAGTTAGAAGCAACCTGTGTGTTGGGATTGTGCGATGCTCTCTTCAAGACACCTTTCGGGATCTTGGGCATTGGGTCCACAGGTATGTGGAGTGGAGTGGAGCATTCGCGAATCTCCTTATCCTTTTTCTGCGCTTTTGGGGTATAGTTCCTGGCTCTAGTTTGCAAAAGTGCATCCGAATTAACCATGTTTATAAATGTTTGATCAACCGTAGCGTGCGAAGTGCCCCTAGTTTTGGAGGTGCCAGAAGTTGAGCCTTTCCCTTTAGGAAATGGATCTTTCAAGACGGCAGGCTTCTTTTCTCTTAAGAGCTTCTGGGCTTCTTCAAGTAGAGGGAATTGGTGAGTAAGGTGGTTCTGCTTGCAAAGTTTACAAGGGAACTTAACCTTCTTTTCCTCTTTGTTACCCTCTTTGGCATTGTCTTTTTTGGGCTTTTATTGGTTCCCCTCTCCTTTCTTGCCCTTCTTTTTTTTCTTGGGCTGCCGAGGGCCCTTTTGATTGTTCTGAACTTGATTGATAGGCTCAGAAATAGAAGGAGAGGTTGTGACGGAAGAAATATCCGCAGTCGATTGTTTGACTAATAAGGCGTGAACCTGTTTAGTCAGTGCTTCGAAGGCTGCAGAGTCAACTGAACCCACTATGCCGTCAGCATGTGGTCCAGGTTTGGGTCTACTCAGATCAATGTTTGATCTTGGTGCGTCAGGTATAATCTCATATAGTAGACCGGATTGTGCATAGACAAGGTCTAACTGTTGAGTCCTTAAGATGGCTTCTTCTTCATTGGATACTCCAGATGTCACTACTTCCTTAGAAATATAAGGAAGGATTAATTTTAAGTACCACTCAAGCAGGAACTCCGGAGGTATGTTGGCCTTAATGAGCCTCTTCCGTCTTTACCACTCCTGAATGTGGTCAGATAAGTGAGTGGCTTTATTTTGTCTAAAAGTAGACAAAATTTCTTTTCTGGCATCATACCGAACAAGAAGCTGGAAGTGGTTCAAAAAGACGGTTGCTAGATCCCCAAAACTAGAGAAAGTAGCTACAAGTAACTCAATGTACCATTTGGCTGCAGGACCAGTTAAGGTCCTTTGGAACAATCTCAATATGATGGAATCCTCGTTTAACGAATTGGAAGAACACCATAGGTGGAAGGTAGTAACATGGTCACCAGGATCTTCACCTATTTTGCCTTCGAATTTTGGAATATCAGAAGGTAATTTGGTGGGAACTGATGGCCATGTGGCATTATGACACACAGGATCATTTGTCAGTTTAGAAAGGTCTAGAAAATTCAAAGTTGCCAGAAAAGGTAGACGGGGTCGGTAGGACGGTACTTGATAAGGGGAACCACCCATCGTTTGTCCCATGAATTGTTGGTAGGGGTTGCCCCCAGCCATCTGGTGATAAGGGTTTCCCCCGGCCATGTACTGATAGGAGTTACCACCCACCATCTGTTGATAGGGGTTTCCCCCAGTTAACTGTTGGTAGGGGTTGCCCCCAGCTATTTGTTGGTAGGGGTTGCCCCCTGCCATCTGTTGTTGTTGTACGAAAGAGTTATTAAAATTTCCCCACCCATACGAGAGTGGATTAGTGCTTTGCTGGTTCATCCACTATGGCTGGGTATTAGCCCCACCATATTGCCGGTTAAATATATTACCCCCTCCCCCTGAGAATAAGGAAAAAGGGGTGTTACTTGCAGGCACACTACATTGGTTCATGTTAGGGCCTACAAAGGTATTGAAACCAGTAGAATATAATGTGGACGGTGCAGTCATGGTACCCATGACTGGCATGTTTGAAGAAGCACTTGGTCCTACCACAGGTGTGGAAACCCAAGTACTAGGAATATGATATAACGGTTGGGAAGTAGAAGGTGTTGCATAGTTGGCCATATTGCTAGGTCCAACAGTAGGTGTAGGAATAGATGCCATCGTTGTAGAACTAGGCATACCTAATGTACTAGTGTTGAAACTAAAAGATGAAGTAGGCACAAGTGTGGTTTGTGCCTGACTTGGTGTAGCAGTAAAAGAAGGGTTAACTATGTTGGTATTCATACCTAAAGTGGGAGTTTCGGGAACCCCCTGTTCACCTCCTAAGTTAGACATCAGATGTTTGGGAAAGGAAGGATCTGCACTGAAAAGGGTATGTTGGAAACCAACAGGTGACAGGAGCGGAATTCTAGTATTCGTTAAAGGAGGATTGAAAGGAGTGCTATACTCTGCGGAAGTAAGATCTTCCACCTCAACCGTACTAAAGTGTTGTTGATCTGTGGTACCTGGTAGTGGTTCCTCAGGAACCTCAATTTCAAGGTTTTCTGTTACAAGTGTAGCTAGGGTTTTACCCCTAGCTTGTGCAAGTGAGCACCTACTAAGGAGAATGGACTCCTTAGTAGCAGTTCAGTAAATGCAAATTATTAAACTAAAACATAAATGTAAACTAATCTAAAACACATGCATGAAATATAAAGAACAAAATATAAATAATGGTTTTTGTATTGATATTACCTCCAATGTGGAGGTTGATGAAGCTCTTGCAATGTCTAAGAGGGTTGCTCGAAGCTCCAATGTGCTCCTCCTCTTTCTCCAATGGTGGAAATGGGCCAAAAGGGGCTCTCAAGGTGAAAGTGGCTCAATGGTGAGCTAGGGTTTCCAGAGAGATTTTGGCAGAGTAAGGGTATACTTGATTGTGGATGTGAAATAAGGGATCTCCATCACCTATTTATAGTTTTTTGGTAATGGAGTGCTGACCCATGGTTTTGGGAACCATATGGTTTAGGGCAGCTGTATAGGGTTTTTTCCTCCTTTTCCTCATTATTTTATATTTTTTATTCCCTTTTTAGAGGTATTTTGCTATTTTTGGAGGAAAATGGGGTTTTTTAGCCTTTTTGAGGATTTTTTGATGGTTTTGTGGCCTTTTGGAGGCTTTTTTGTGGGATTTTTAGGGTTTTTAAGGGAAATATGGTAGGAAAATGGACAAATGAGCCATGTAATGAGGTAGATGAGGTAGTGAACACTTTTTGGGTGTTATCAGATTGCCCCCTGATGTGCGAGGGTAGGAGCTCATCGTATGGCCGATGGACATCATAAGTCATGAATGGTTTTCCTGGGGTGTGGAGAGAAGAGAAGAAACAAACTGAATCCCGGAACAACGATCCCGAACAAACTGCAAGAACTAAAAGTACATAACCTCAATAATGGATGAGGAATCATCTGATCATATGGACGAGGCGGGCATTCCCATGCTCGTATCAGGATATAACATAATAAAGTCAATGGGGTCCAAAAAATGGGGACCTGAAATATACATGACCTCAAATACTGAATGAGGAAGAATCTCAATATACGGACGAGGCGGGCATACCCATGCTCGTATCAAGATACATAAAAAGAACTGTGAGGCCCGAAAAGAGGGACCTGTAAGATACATAGAGAACCACTGTGTACATCATAAGGGTCCAGAGGGGACACAAATCTGGGACATACTTGCTGTGCTAACCATGTCTAAGCTGAAAAACTGATACACTGGAACAATCAACAGTGCTACTAAATGTGGTACCAAAGGAATTGATGGGCTACTAGACCAGAGTGATAAGGGTCATACTCTCAATGGTACACTAAACTGGAACTGATCTGGGACTGAACTGGGTACTCAAGGAAGCATGTAACTGGATGGCTTCCGAATACGATCGCCAACGCAGCTCAGACATCCATGGGAACATATAACTGGGTGTTCCAAAGTGACTCACCAATGTGCTAGAGTCGGGGGAAATCCGGGGTCTTCGACAAATAATGGTAGGTATGTAAATCCTGCGTGATTCTCAACGATGCGATCAAGGTGCTGGAGTCGAGCATGTGAGAAACAACCATTCGGAAAGGCAATGATGACAAATCCCAAAATGGTCCGTAGGCAGTCACCACAGATGGTGATGGGTCCAAGGCATAGGGGCCTCTAAGTCTATCCTCTGGAATAGAGGGGTTGTCGTCAATAGAGGGAGACCTGCAACTATCAAGGCAATGATGTTTCCTTGACAGGAGCGCGAGGTGGAGAACCGAAATGTGATAGTACTGATGGTAGGACTGACAAAACTGTGGGGGAACAACTGGGCAAGTAGAGTGGGTGGAATCAAACTTCCTTTGTTCAGAGTATGAAAAATGGGGATGATCGGGCAGCATATGAAACTGACTGATTGGAAAGGGATCATAGCTGTATTGGATCTGGGATGGTGACTGGGCTGAGGGAGACTCAAGCTAGGGTAAAATGGCAGGAGACTGTAGAATACTCTAAACAAAGGATGCCTGATTAGGGGTGTTGCCGAGATGATCGATCATAGTGCCTGGAGGCACGGGATGACTTCTTCATGGGTTAAGGAACTAGAAGAAGTGTGTGTAAAATGGCACTGTCGTGTGGATTGAAACGAGCCCAGGACAGTTCATGCTCGTGGTTGCTTTCAATTTTAAGGAGTCTGAAAGCGATAAGAAGACTCTGAAGTAATGGAATGGTACTGTCGTGTGGATTTTACGAGCCCAGGACAGTTCATGCTCGTGGTTGCTTTCAATTTTAGAGAGTCTGAAAGCAAATAAGAAGACTCCAGGGGGTTGCTTTTTCGTATATTTAGTCTCCAAGGCCCAAAGAAGCATAAAATGATACAATGAAGAACTCTTCTAGCCGGTGTGACTAGAGTATTCCTTTTTCGTAATTAGTCTACTAGGTCCGGAAAAGGGGTAAACTTATACCAGATAGACGCCCATTCAGGTACTTTAACGAGCATGAAAGGAAGCAAGATTGCTCGACGATCTTTTCATTGTTTTAGGAGTCAGAAAAGAGATTAACAGAAACTCCCTAAGTGCCTTTTTCGTAAAGGACTTGTCTGGCCCGAAAAAGGGATAAAATTATACCGAACAAAAGGAATGGCCAGGCAAGGAGGAAGTGTTCAATCAAGGAACATGTATGATGACCAAAAACAAGCGTGAGGGGGAACACTGGTGGGCCTCCTTGTGGGGTGAATGAAATGGTGGAAAAATAACGAAACATTTGCAGTATGACAGGAGTGGATGGCTCATGTAAAAGTGTGGAACAATCCGATGGCGACCGATTTGGTGCGCAAACCGAGGTAGCAAGGTGCTGGGACACAATGTTGAAACTGTACCAGGTGAGAGCGAGAAATGATCTCAAGCATCATCACGAGCTCGGAAAAATGAATCCAGCGATACAAAGGTTGTCGAAAATGGATAACGGTCGATGTGGCACGCAAATCGAGGTGACTGGGGGTGTTTTAGAAAAATACCTGAAAAATATGGGGGTGAGAGTGAGAAATGATCTCAAGCATCATCACCGGCTCAGAAAAATGAATCCAATGATATAAAATATGTGAAAAACGGAGAACGATCGATGTGGCATGCAAACCGAGGCAACGAGTGGTGTCTAAAAAAGGGGTAAAAAATGACGAGAAAAAATAATGGAACGAGATGACCATCATGATGGTCTCGTCGTGCTGATTCCAATGGTGGAAACGGTTCGATAAACGGACTCCGTATGGGTTTAGAATGGCCAGAACAAGAAAAAGTCAACTGACTATAAATAGTGAGTGGGTCCAACATGACATGTGTCATTTGTACTATCTGACTTTGACTTATGATCAGAGTGGACGAGAGCTAAGGTGGCATTTCTGGACGATCCGATCGACTGATTTCAGATCCGAGAGATACAGGTATTCCGTCAAACTCATACCTGCATGTTTTTTAGGGTCGGGGGTTGGGTATTGGGTCCCAGGGTGATTTGTACGGTCTAGGTGGGGTGGACCGCGGGTTTACGGAATGAAACCGCGGTTGGAAACCGCGAGTTTCAGGGTGAACCACGCGGTTGGGTACCGTGTGTTTCTCGGTTGGATACGTGGTCTGGTACCGCGCGTTCTAAGGAGGAACACGCGATGCGAAACCGCGGGGTTAGCCCTGACAGGCGCGATTAGGAACCGCCACTATAGGCCTGATAGCCGCGGTGTGAAACCATGGCAGGGAGCCCGAAAGCTGCGGTTTTGGGCTGAGCTATGAGGGTTTTCCGGGGGGAAGGGAAGGACTTATTTATGTTACATGAGTCTGATGAGTCTACTTTGTGTGATTTGCAGGATTCCGCAGGTTCTATGGAGAGAGCGGGAGATTCCTGACGAGATAGTGACAGTGATCCAAGGGGATCGCCATGTACGATCAGTGCTGGGACTGTGTGAACTTTTAAAGTTCGCACAGGTACCCATGATACGGTCAGCAGCGTTGCTGCTGAACCGACTGATTAGCTCCTGGGAGCCGGATATACAGGCTTTTGAGTACAGGGTGAGAGGGTGGACCTCACCCTGACCGATGTATACTTTCTGACGGGGTTGCCTTGTCTGGGCAGGGTGGCAGACACATAGCCACGGGTCGCAACGGACGTATACATGGAGGACATGCTCGAGAGATACTGTGGTCCCGAGGCGAGGGTGCACAGGAATGCACTCCTGGTGAGGGACCTACAGGAGCCATCAGTACAGGCCATGGCGGCATGTGTGATTCGGGTATTGGGGTCCCAGTCACTTGAGAAGGTGTCTGGGGGCTAGATGCCGATGATAGAGCGCATACTGGATGGGGTGTACTACGCATGGGGCCAGATGTACTTGACCTGCGTTCAGCGGCAGTTGACAGCAGCAAAGGAATCTGGCAAAGGTTTTTGCTATGGTTCGTTCTTGTGTGCCTTCTTTATGGAGAGGGTGCCCACACTACAGCCGCGGGTGTCGATCAGAGCAGGAGGTTTGAGGGAGCCACGGATGGTGCGGTGGGGCGATATGATGCGCCGCCGTGGTGGCGGCGATGTTGGAAGGTATTTTACGCAGGAGTTGTACCTGCAGTGGCTCCAGATACCATTGACACTAGACAAATTCCCGTATAGGGACATGGACTACATAGGAGATCCAGAGGTGCCACGAGCATCAGGACAGGCATGGGGTCCCGACGGTACGTATGTGTTTGCTGGCATGTTATGGATGTCAAGGTTTATATATATGATAATAGATTGATATACTGTGACTGACATATGGGTGATCTGCAGATGTGGCTCCGAGGCCGCCGCCAGGACATGTGGCACGGAGGCGGATTGTGGCCGTTCCATCTTTTCCTGGGCGAGGGGAGGTCCATCGCCGCGATGCGGAGGGGACGCTGGAGTCGGTGCGGGCACTACTAGACCGTTTGCTGATAGGGGTGACCGACAAGGGATGGCGGGATGTCGATCCGGACGTGGTTTAGGATTGCACGAGGGAACCCCGAGAGTTCAGATCCATAGCGATCCGAGTGGCGATCTTGGTGGACCGGGCACGAGCACAGGAGCCCGTAGGAGATGAGGACTTGCTGGAGGAGGAGAGAGGGGAGGACTCAGAGGCAGCCAATGCAGGCATTGATGCAGGATACGACTCTCATTAGGGAGTGCAGGGGACTCCCCCCGAGTTTTGTAGCTACGGCATGTATTTTGATGAGGCTTTAGGGATGTATAGCCATTTTTTGTATAGCTGAGTACAGGGGTACTCAGGACATGTATAGCACTAAACATGTATTTTTTGATATATATATATAGATGCACGTGGATGCACCTTTTTGTATGATGTTCTTTAGTTGTATGCACGTGGATGTGCATTATGATTTGTGATATGTTTTACATTGCACGTGGATGCAAGTAGTATAGGATGTTGGGCACATGGATGCCCCTGGTGTATGTTATGTGGTTTGTATTTTTTATTGCACATGGATGCAAATGGTTATGTGATGACAGGCATGTGGATGCCCCTTGTAATCTTTTTGGGTTTTTATATATTTTTATGAGATGCTATGTATGATGGAGGTTTTCTTACATGGTGTGATTGATGTGCCAATCTAGGATGTTGTTGGACATTTGATCTGCGAAACTGTTTTGAGCTCTTGGGACATGGGTGAATGTGATGGACTCAAACTGTCGGCTGAGTTGTTTTGTGCACGGGAATTTTCTAAAGAGGCAAGGATCACGCACCTGGTAGTAGTTGTTGAGCTGGGAGACAAGCAGCTGGGAGTCAAGGAACACATGGAGGTGACGTATGCCCATCTGGAGGGCAGCAGTCAGGAGACCGGTCACAGCATCATACTCCACCTGGTTATTGGTAGCAGCACCGATACAGATTCGTTCGAGGTGAATCATTTCATGGGAAGAGGAATATAGGACCCACACTGTAGAAGCCAAGTTGGGAGACCAGCGGCTTGCACCATCGGCGAAGCCAGTATAGTGAGGTGGAAGATGGTCCATCTGTGGTCATGCAAAAAATGAGGAATGTAAGATTGCGGTAAAAAATGTGAAAAACAAAAAAGAGAGAAAACTATACAATGCGGACCAATGGGGCCACGAGTTATTTAGGGATAAAAGCGTTTAAGGTACAACCCATTACGAGGGTTGCGCAAAGGGTGACCTTCGGAGTCAGCTAAAATGTATGCCCCCTTGCCGAGACAAGTCTGCACGATGTAAGGGCCTTGCCACATGGATTCGAACTTCCCTTTTCCAGTTTTGTCATGGGCTTGGTCATAGGCGAGGACGAGGTCCTCTTCGTGGAAAGTTTGAGGGTGTACATGTTTGTCGTAACCAGCTTTGGAGCGGTTCTTGGCAGCTTCAATGGTTTGGATAGCGGCACGACAGTCTTCATCGGCTTGTTCGAGGGATAGCAGACGTTGCTCGAGTGGGGAGGTATCAGGGAGAAGCTCGACGACGATTTGCAAGGCAGGTATCTGACACTCAATGGGGAGGACAGACTCTATGCCATGCACTAAGTGAAACGTGGTAAAACCAGTGGCAGTCTTGGTGGACGTAAGCCCATAAGGCAGGGAAGAGCATGTGGTGCCAATTGGACTTATGTCGGTCAACGGTGCGTTGAAGGATGGTTTTGAGGATTTTGTTAATGGCCTCTACTTGGCCGTTCCCTTGGGGGTAGTAAGCAGAGGAAAACAGATGTTCAAATTTGAGTAGGGTGGATAACTCACGCAAAACGGAATCTTCGAAGTGTGAACCATGGTCTGAGACTAACTGTTTAGGAACTCCGAATCAAGTGATAACATGGTTAAAAAAGAAACGGGCAGCTGTGTCAGCGGTACAATTGAAGGTAGGCATGGCTTCAACCCATTTGGTGAAGTAATCCACGGCGACAATGATGTACTTGTGGCTGTTGGAAGATGGGGGTCTACATTGCATGAAGTCAATGGCCCACTTACAAAAGGGACCAACGGTGACGACTAGGTGTAACGGAGCAGGTGGTGTCCGGGCCTTGGGGGAAAAAAGTTGGCAGTTATGGCAATGCTTGACCGCAGTGATGCAGTCAGTGAAAAGTGTGGGACAGAAGTATCCGGCACGGATGACCTTTTGGGCAGTGGCCATCCCAGAGAAATGGCCACCGCAGGCACCGCTATCACAGTCGTTAAGGACGTATTCAGCTTCCTCGTGTGTAAGGAAACGATGAAGAATGGTGTCAACCCCCCACCGGTATAGGACATTGCCTAAGAGGAGATATCGAGAGGCTTGGTGACGGATGCGACGGCGTTCATTACGGGTGACTTTGGGTCTGAACTTTTGAGTGCGCAGGTATAACAAAATATCACCGTACCATGGGTCATCAGACGAGATAGTGAACAAGTGGTTGTCGAGTAACTCGTCGGAGATTTGTGGGGCCGGGAGAAGGGAAGGTAGATCAGTGATGAGTTGGGCAAGCGCAAGGGCTTTAGTGCTCTTAGGTGTTCGGAAAGTGAGGTCATATTCCTGGAGGATAATGACCCATTTAGCAACACGACCTTGCAGTATTCGCCGATTTAGTAGATAGACCATGGGGTTGGAGTCAGCAACGACTGTGGTATGACTAAGTAAGATATAGTGTCACAGTTTTTGGACGGAAAAGACCACAGCTAGGGCTAGTCTCTCCTCATATGGGTAACATAGAGGTGGACCAGACAAGGTCTGGCTAACGTAGTAAATGACATGCTCTTGGTGAGAGACGTCTTCTTGAACCAAGACTCTAGACACAGCGTGCTCGGATGCCGAGACGTAGAGGATGATGTCCTGAGAGAAATCCGGAGGGGAGATCAAGGGAGCTTGCATGAGAGCTTTCTTGAGGGCTTCAAATGCGGCTTCGGCTTGCTCATCCCAGACAAATGGTATGTGGGTATGGAGTAGGCGCAAGAAGCCATGAACGGTAGTGGCGTAATCAGGGATGAAGCGCCGAAGGAAATTGGATCGCCCCTGCAGACTTTGGAGCTTCCAGAGCGTGCGAGGAGCGGGAAGGTCTAAGATGGCTTGGACTTTCAGGGGATCAACAGTAATTCCTTTCTTGGAAACAATGAAACCCAACAATCGGCCTGCTGGAACGCAAAAAACACACTTGTGTGGGTTCAAGCGGATTTGGTATTTGTGACAACGCAGAAAAACTTGTGGAAGGTCGTTAAGGTGGTCTGATCATTTCCGGGAACGAGCTGTAAGATCATCAAGATAGACTAGCAGGATATGGACTAAGTCGTGAAAGCAATAGGTCATGGCCCGCTGGAAGGTGGCACCAGCATTTTTTAGGCCGAAAGGCATGACGCGATAGGCAAAGGTGCCCCATGGGGTAGTAAAGGAAGTTTTGTACTGGTCTTCCTTACGGATTTGAATCTGGTTGTATCCGGAAAAACCGTCCATGAAAGAAAGGACTTCATGTCCTGCACACGCATCAATGAGCTAGTCAATAAATGGCATGGGGAAGTTGTCCTTGGGACAAGCACGGTTTAAATCACGGAAGTCAGTGCATACTCGAATGGTGCCTTGTTTTTTGTTAACGGGGACGGGGTTTGAAACCCATGTGGTATAGGCAATAGGATAAATGAATCCTGCCTTGCGTAGTTTCTCAATCTCTGCTTTGACAGCTGGGAGCTTTGAGGGATGAATAGGTCGTTGTTTCTGACGGACGGGGGGTACATCAGGCCATGTGTCAATGTGGTGTCCTATAATGGCAGGGTCAAGACCGGGCATTTCGGTATAGGACCAGGCAAAGACATCACGGAACTCTCTAAAAAGGTTAGTGTATTCCTCAATCTCTTGCTTACTGCAAAAGGCTCCTAAAGTGATGAGTTAAGGGGCGCTCCCAGAAGCAGCGATATCAATTTGGATGACAGGTGAGATATTAGCCATGTTACCTTCCTCGAAGGCATCAGGAGCAGGAATAGGGTCCTTGAACCAGTCGACCTTGGTGGGAAGGAAGTCTTTGGATTCAACCGCAAATTGGGTGGCAGTGCTAGAGGAAGATGCCTCTGGGAGGAAATACGAACAATGGTGCATGTCATCCCAGGGATACTCCGGGGCAGTGAGTGCCTCAAGAATCTCCTCATCAGTACGGAAATTTTGGGCCGTCAAATCGGTTGACGTGGGAATGGTAGTGGAAGAGATCATGTAAATGGTGTTGACCTCCCCTGATGGGGGTGAGATCGGGGGGTGAATCTCCTCAATAGTGGTTGGTGCCGTCTCAAGATCCAGATTGTTCATCTCATAGAGAGCCGCTCTGTAATCTGGGAGATCAGGACAATGATGTGAGTAGTTCCCATAAACACTGCATATAGCACAGGGGTGGTTGGTACGCAGTGATTTATCTTTAGGCTTGGGGGTGGGGTTTAGTTCGACAACCGGGATGTTGGGGTCGTCGTCGAGCATCTGCATGTGCTTCTGTAATACTGGTAACTGTGGAAAATGATGAGTCGCATGGCCTAACTCGTTGCACAATGAGCATTTGGGAGGAGCACGAAATACTAGGGGGTTTTTTAGTGTCTTGGGAGGTGGTACAGCAGTGTAAGGTTGGGGACCTCTGCCCCCAGTGGGTTTGGGAGTGGGAGGAGGGTCCGTGGTGGACGAAGGGGTAGAGACACCGGGGGGTGGCTGAGTGGTAGTATCCATGGGTTGCACCGGTTGGAGGACGACGCTTGGTGTCGGCGAGGGAACGGGAGGCGGAAGATACCAGACGGGTAATCCCAAGGTTAGCCCAGGGAGGCTAAGGGTAGCCATAACCGGGTTGCTTACTACTCCTGATGGAGGGACTAGGAAGGGGATTGTATGGATAGGTGTAACACCAATGTGGCTAGGTATTAGTGGTGGTTTAGGAAACAAGGGTGGTTGGTTGTTAGGTGCTTGGTTATCGTGGGACAGGGTACATAAGTCAGACACTTCGGGTGTAGATGACGGGGGAGGAATGGATTGGAAGGTGGATGTCATCGACGGGTCTGAGTAAACTCCGGGTCCCAAGGAGGAAACAAATGAGGTAGCGGCACCACTGACCGGTTGTTCAACCATGGGGAGAACATTTTCGGGTGCAGCGGGGGCATTTGGATGATAGTAAGTAAGTTGGTCGATCTTAACCACGCGTCCATCACGGGGGAACATCATGGTACGAAAGACAGAGGAAGCGACCGCCCACATAGCATACATGTAGATGCGACCGAGTAAGAGGTTGTAATCAAGCTGGGTGTTGATGACCTCGATATCGATGAGGATGATTTTACCACCTAACTGGATAGGGACATTGGCTAGGAGACCTTGGGGCTGAGCCGAACGATCGTCGTAGGCGTGTAACGCAGTGGTGGACTGCTGGAGGGTAGGGGATCCCAACTTCTGCCATATGAATGTAGACATAACGCATGTGGAGGCACCCTCATCGATGATGCATCGATGGATGACAAGATTCCGAACGAAAACAGAAAATTGGAATGCTAAGGTGGAAGGCAAGCGTGGTTCGGACTGGTCCAAATCAAATGCCATCAAATTTTAATCATTTGGGTCAATAGCCCCAATGGCTGAGAGTAAAGTCTTGCGCTAGGAAGGGCAGTTCTTCAAGACTTCGAACGCAGACATGGCTGCGGGGGATTGGGCTAAGTCATCTACGATGTTGTAGTTTGACGCAACGCGCGCATTGGGGTCATTGTTGATACGACGAAGTGGGAAACGAGGTGCTTTGGAAGCGCCATCTATGGGAGGTGGAGGGATATGTAATGCTTGATCAGTGGGATGAGCGTTAGTGGTTTTATCAGCAGGAGGGGCTTCAGAGGTAGAGCCATATTGGTTTCGACGAGTTTGGAGGTTGACGTCAGTGGATGACATCATCAACAAGTGGTGGGTACCTGAGTCAAACATGGGTTGATCAGGAGCGGTGTAAGTGATTTGTTGTTGTTGGGGTGTCAAATTGGCTTGGGGGGGTGCCAACGGCTGAGTGTTCACGATGCCTTGGGTTGGTAAGGGGTTGTGTAGCACCAGAGGTGGCTGCTGAGGTTGTGGGGGGTTGGGCTATGCTTGAGGAGCTGCATGTCCTTGGCGATGGGCATCATCAACCCAAAGTTGCTGAGCTCGCTCCAAATGTGGGCAAGTATGTGTGTAGTGGCCATAGACCCCGCAGATAGAGCAAGGATGGTTCGTTCTCAAATTAGGGTTTTTAGCCTGCTTGGGCGGGCGATCAGGGTTTTGGTTAGCGGGGGCCGCATTGTTGTTGTCTGGGGGATTAGCCGGTTGACCACCTTGGTCTGTAGGTTGGTTGTTCCCATGATTACGGCCCTTGCCACGATTTTGTTGGCCCTGGTTGCGTTGGTTGTTCTGGTTTTGCTACGGGTTGTTTTGGGTGTAAACTTTTCCTTAAGCAGTAGGTGGGTTTTGAGTTTGTGCAGGTGTGGGAGCAGGTTGCGGTGGATGATATGTAGGTGGAGGTTGTGCAGGTGTGGCACCTTGAGGAGGTTGCTGATATGTCTGTGGAGCAGGTTGTGGGTTTGCCACAGGGGCTGCGTGGGGTGGGTAATAAGCTAGTTGGGCTTGGGAAAGCGTAGGAGCTGGGGCAACCTGCTGGTGGTAATAAGTGGGTTGGGCCTGAGGAGTCGCAGGAGCTGGTGCAGCCTGCTGGTGATAATAGGGCTGAGGTGCGACCGGGGGGTTGTAAGCAGGGGGCGCATGACCGAAGCACTGAGGTGGACAGGTGGGCCCATGGGAATGATGGTGATGTGTCATAGGAGCATATGAGTTGGTAGCCCCAGACTGTGAGGTAGTCCGCGAAAGGTCGGGGCCCAGGGTAGGACGTGCTATGGAAAAGGGTTGGGGATGCAAAGAAACACTGCCAATGATGCCGTTTACAGCGTGGGATGCCCCCGGTGCATCGTGCTAGGAGGACGCGCCGTGAGGGGCATCAGGTATAATGGTATACAGGTAACCCGATTGGGTATAAATGAGGTCGAACTGCTGTGCCTTAAGGATGGCCTCTTCTTCAGACTGGGGTTTTTCGGAAGCTACATCCTTAGCAATGACAGGAAGAAGGGACTTGAGGAACCAATCTAGGAAGATACGATCGTCTAATTTGATCTTGCATAAGCTACGGCGTCTACGCCACTCATGAATGTGGTCCATGATGTGGGTAGCCGTGTTTTGTCTGCAAGATAGGAGGATCTCAATGCCCGCGTCATATCGGACAGGTAACTGGAAGAACTGCAGGAAGGTTGAGGCAAGGGAAGTAAAGGTGGCATGGGTCCCGTGGGGTTGCTCAATATACCATTTGGCTGCAGAGCCAGTGAAGGTGCGCTATAACAAACGGAGGTGAATAGATTCATCCACTATGGAGTTGGAGGAACACCATAGATGGAAGGACATGATATGGTTTTGTGGGTCCTCACCCGCCTTGCCCTCGAACTTAGGGATGTCAGAGGGGAGCTTGGTAGGCATGTGAGGCCATACAGGGTCGTGTCGGATAGGATTGTTGGTCAGTCTGGCTAGATCAGGTAGGTTGAGGCTAGCCATGAATGGCAGACTGGAAGAAGGATGTGACACAGTAGTGGGTTGGGCCAAGTTGGGGCCCATGCCCCCTAGTAGAGGGGCAGGATTGGGAATGTTGCCCCCAAGTGGGGGGACTAAGGTAGTATAGGATGGGCCTACACCACCATGGGTAGTGTGAGTCACTGGTGGAGTGGTGGTATGTATGCCAGCTATGGGAATGGGAATGGTGACCGGGATGGTGGATGTGGCCCCCATCGAGGGCATTCCCAAAGCAGGTGTGGTAACTGGTGTAGTGGTGGATGTGCCACCAATGGTTTCTACAACGAAAGGAGTGGAAGCCGCACCAGCCATGGGGCTAGTAGGGGCAGTGTAAATAGGGTTCTCAGACTCTTCTTCAGAATCGGAGGTAAAGTAAGGGGCGTCAATATCTGGTGACGGAGTCCTATGTCGTTGATGAGTGGAGTCAAGTGACAAGGCTCTAGATCTGTGATAAGTGGTATCAAGTGATGATGATCTGTGGCGATGACGTGTGGTGTCAAGTGAACCGTGTTGTGGGGGCTCGCCCCTGAGCCGCCAAGAATGTCTCGGGGACTCAATGGTGACAGATGGTGTCAAAATTCTGTGGGTTGAGGTGAGTAAGAAATAGCTCAAAACCCCTAATGCAACTGAGTGTGCAGAAGGAGAGCTCAAAAAACAAGGCACTCAGGCCAACAACCAACTCAAAACACCCACTATAACAGCTGTACTACAATAGGTGGAGTGTCAACAAAGTGGTCAGAATACCAACAAGCAGCAGGTTGCCTAAAAATAAAAAATGGTGAACTCACTAGACCAAAGGGAGGTAAGGGAGCATGCAAACACCTAACTAAAAGTATTCTGACTCAACTAGACATATCCTCTGCAAGGTGATGAAATCCAAGTCAGACAATATGAATAGGAAAGCCAAGTGGCTAAGATGTCCCCCTACCGGGAGGGACACCGAGTAGTCAATCCTAGAAGAATGGCAACTAAGATACCCCGTTCATTACACGTCTAGGAAGGTGAATCTGTCATTTGGTCTATTTACCGCAATACCCCAATACAGGGATATCCCGAGAACTGCGAAAGGTAGCCCTTTGGTTACTGAATGGAGTGCGATATTCCACTTAGGCCTCCGGAACCAGTCTCGCGACTTCAAACCTCCTAGGGGAGAGGCCCTCTGGTAAACTGGTTGTGACCGTGCCAAAAAGTACTAGGGGATTTTGGTTCCCTATTTGGACAACAACTATGTCTCAAGTTTAAGTAACCGAGGGGTGTTATTGGAAGTCTATCCCCCCGATCCTACCTAACTACAAAGATTCTTTTGTGTTCCCCAAGTGGGGTTAGAATATTGGTTGAGTTAGATAGTTTTTTAAGGCTCACTTGAATTATGTGACAGAGTGTGTGCTCGTGAGGTGATGATGAACCCAAGTAGAAAGTGCCACTAGGGAGGGCAACTTTCCATCTAGCAATACAGAAATGAACTTTTAAAAATGCACAATTTTCAATTTCCAATGTAAAGTGCTGAAAATGTAAAAACGATTCTGTAAATGAAACAGAAAATAAAAAACTGCAGAAAAATGCTGTAAGGAAGGGTGGCTGCAGGTAGGACAGAGGGTTGTTCTGGTGCAGAAAATAGTGTAGCAAAATTCTCGGCTCAAAACTGTAAAAAACATAGAAATTAGACCGCGGGTTTGTGGCAAAACTGAGCAGTCGGATCGCGGGTTTGAGGGAAACAGGCGCGGACAGGACGTAGGTTTTTGGCATACAAACGTAGTTGGGACGCAGCAAAGGGGCTGAAAGTCATAGTAAGGACGCGGGAAAGATGCCGAAAGGCATCAGCGGGTTGCGGGAAAATGGCCGAAAGCCGCAGGTGGGACGCAGGAAAGACGCCGAAAGGCACCGGCGGGTTGCGGGAAACTGGCTGAAAGTTGCAGGCGGGACGCAGGAAAGACGCTGAAAGGCGCTGGCGGGTTTCGGGAAACTGGCCGAAAGCCGCAGGCGGGACGCCGAAAACAGGGAAATAGCCGCAGTTAGACTGGATCAAACAGGCTAATAGTCGCGGCCGAATCGCAGGTAACAGACTGAAAGAAGCCGGCAGGTCACCGGAAACAGTCTAAGAGCCGCAGCCGAATCGCAGGTAACAGACTGAAAGCAGCCGGCAGGTCACCGGAAATAGTCTGAGAGCCGCGGTAAGGTCGCAGGTAAGTGCCTGAAAGACGCGGTCGGGACGTGACTGTTGGGGGAAAAAATGCGGTAAACGGCGGCCGAAAGGGACAGCCGAATAGAAAAAAGATTTAAAAATTGTAACCAGAAATTCAAACTTAGGGGAGTCGCCAAAACTGTAGCTAGGGTTTTACCCCTAGCTTGTGCAAATGAGCACCTACTAAGGAGAATGGACTCCTTAGTAGCAGTTCAGTAAATGTAAATTATTAAACTAAAACAGAAATGTAAACTAATCTAAAACACATGCATGAAATATAAAGAACAAAAGATAAATAATGGTTTTTGTATTGATATTACCTCTAATGTGGAGGTTGATGAAGCTCTTGCAATGTCCAAGAGGGTTTCTCCAAGCTCCAATGTGCTCCTCCTCTTTCTCCAATGGTGGAAATGGGCCACAAGGGGCTCTCAAGGTGAAAGTGGCTCAATGGTGAGCTAGGGTTTCCAGAGAGATTTTGGCAGAGTAAGGGTATACTTGATTGTGGATGTGAAATAAGGGATCTCCATCACCTATTTATAGTTTTTTGGTAATGGAGTGCTGACCCATGGTTTTGGGAACCATATGGTTTAGGGCAGCTGTATAGGGTTTTTTCCTCCTTTTCCTCATTATTTTATATTTTTTATTCTCTTTTTAGAGGGATTTTGCTATTTTTGGAGGAAAATGGGGTTTTTTAGCCTTTTTGAGGCTTTTTTTATGGTTTTGTGGCCGTTTGGAAGCATTTTAGTCCTTTTGGAGGCTTTTTAGTGGGATTTTTAGGGTTTTTAAGGGAAATATGGTAGGAAAATGGACAAATGAGCCATGTAATGAGGTAGATGAGGTAGTGAACACTTTTCGGGTGTTAACAACAAGTATTTCTTCAGGTAATTCAGTTTCAGGAGTAACTTCTGAAAAAATACCGGGGTTTACCCGTTGTCGTCTAGCTAGCTGTATAGGTTCTGTTCTAACTGGTGGAAGGTTTTGAATCCTTCTCGATCTACGGGGTTGTTGATTCTCCGTGATTATAAATATAAAATAATAGACTAGAACCTAGTGGCAACTACAACTAGGGGGCAAACAACATACCAACTAAAAAAATCCTAAGTATACAAACCAGGAAAACAAAGGTGCCTTCCAGAGAAGAGTCTGGAATGATGAGGGCCCAAAACAGATCAACAAAGGAAGAAAGACAGTTACCCGGGGTCCACAATACAATGACTAAGGGTGCAAGCGCTGGAATCACCCAACCACCCTCCCAAAGACTTGCAAGGGGTTTCCTCCCACGTCTGTCTTAGGTACATCAGATATACCCTCTGCTGTCACCTATGTATGAACCTAGAGTCAGATACTATGGATACCACAACACCGAAAATTCATGGGGGAATAGTCACTGGTCGAATCAGAAAGCGTGGGCAGGGTAGCTAAGCCCGAAACTCGAAAGAGTCCCCAATACGCAATCCGATCCTGGCGTATGCTCGAACAACAAGTAGGAGGAGTATTCCCACAAACTGATCTCGCAATGACCTACTGCATATATCCTAGGCAAATTTTGAGTGAGGTGGGTTTACCTATGATAGTCTCACTATGATTTTTGCGCAATGTGTGATCTTGGGTGGTTTAAGGTGATTTAAACCCAAGATCCTAACCAAAACTAGTTGGTGTAATGTACCCTAAAAAGAAAAATGTTTCTATTTCATTTTATTAACAAATTTTAGGGCTTTTATTACTCAAAAAGGGTAGTGCTTTTGTGTGGCATGGTTATGACAAGAAAACAAAAGTGCAATAATATCAAAACTTTCTACAACAAAGCTCTTTTCATTTTTTCAATTACTTCCTTCCAAAACTGAAAAATCAAGTAAACCTACTTAAAAAATTTTGTTTTCTTTTTTTTTGAAATTATACAAACTACACTAAGTTATCTTGTAATAACAAAACAAGTTCTATTTAAGCTTAAAATACCAATTTTTTTTGCTTTTTCAATAAACGAAAAAGAACTATATAAAAATGGGAAGCAAAATAAAACTTTATATGCAATGTGTGTAAGTATGACTAAAAGTTCTTAGGCCTATAGTTGTCGAAACCCTAGCTCGAAAAAGACTTGATCTACAGGTTTTTTACAAAGAAAAAGCCTATAAACTTGAGAACAAAGTGGAAGAAAACAAAGGAGAAAGACACAAAAGGACTGACCTAAAGTATCTAGCCCTAGGAAGACCACTATACCAAGCACAAGTAGACAAGCAAGCTGCCTTACTAGCACAAAGAAACTGAGAAATGAACTAGCCTACAGCTGTTTAAAAGCACTTGCAACCAGCAAAAAGACAAGAAGTCCAGGAAGAATGAAACTTGACCAAAATAGAAGACACCCTAGAGGCTCTACCAAGGACCAAACCCTAAAACAAACGATTGGAGTAGTAGGTTTGTAAGCTAGCAACAGGTAGTCAGGGTCTAAAAAAGTGGAAGTGCTCAACACCAAACACTCCCTAGTCTTCCAACAAATCAATAAACGGTTCAAAAATTCCAACGGTCAACAAGCGGTTCAAAAAATGGAAAAAACTTTAAGGAAAGGTTCTATGACTTGACCAAAAGTTAAAAACCTCATGCAACCATCAAAGGGATCCTACAGCACAGTCAGCAAATCACCAAAAGGTTTAAAACACAAGCAAACCATAAAGGAATTCTACAGAAAGTGTACTCTAATGTGTAGTAGAGAAACTCGTGTCCCTACTGAAACGGGCGCTACTGTATATATAGCACAGTAGCGTATGGGTGCTACTATATATATAGAAGAGTAGTGCTCATATCTCAAAGGCTTGAAAACTGACTTTGGAAGGTATCAAAAACTGATGCAAGCATGCAAGAAACATGCAAGGGATACCTATAAAGTTTCTGAATACATCAAAGAAGTCAAAACAATCTAAGAAGACAAACAAGAACAAGGTTTCCTAGAGCCAAAAACTCTCTTTCACCGGCAGAGTCGCCAGTCTGTTGGCGGACAAATCTACCCTATAGCAAGGAAACTAATGCTATCAACTTGGTTGGGGTGACAGGTAAGTGTATTGATGCTATTACAGAGGCATTTACAAAAAAGAAAGAAGTTGTAGATCTTGGGAACACACATTTCAATCGAAGTTTGATCCTAGCCTTGACTTGATCTCATGTTCAACTTCAAAATCCACCTTTCCTTCAGCAAACCTGCAATAACAATACCTTTCTCAAAACATTTTGGGCAATATATAAAACTTGAAAGAAACAAAAACAATGTTTAACATTTAGCATTGACCAAAATAGATCCAAATTAAGATGCCATTTCATAACACATTTGAATTGGAACAAGAAAGACACTTCAACCTTTATTTGTCAAAAGTAGAATGATGTACAAGTATACTTGATCATGAAATAGGCTCCTGAAACTAGATTCTGGGCTCTGGCTCTTCTCTGGCGTGGATGTCTTCAGCATCAACTCCTCCAATGCAAGCTTCTTCAAATTTTTTCCATTAATCACTCTTACTATCTCCAATTTCTAACCAAAGCTAACCCTTCTCCTTTAACCTTCCTTGTATTTATAGGTTTAAAGAAGTAGTTTAGGTCAATGGAGGAAGTTGGGGAAGTTAGAAAACTACCACCAACTAATCTTCCTCGATGAATTAATTTATTTTTTAATCATCTTTTATATGTACGTGACTCTTGTTGAGTGGAGTAGCGTATAGGGCGCTACCCTAGTGTTTGACAACTAGCGCTCATTCGATTTTAAATGGTGATCGCTACTATGTTGAGAAGGAGTAGCGTATATTTAGATATGGGCGCTACTATTATACACTGAAGTAGCGTATGGGTGCTTGTCTTTTTGAGTAGAGTAGCGCTCATATCTCAAAATGATATTTTTTGAGGTTTTCCAGTAATTTCAGGAAATGGAGTGAGTCAAAGTATCATCCAAGGTCAACATGCTCCTCCATCCAAGTTGTCCTTTTGTGTGATCAGCAGCTTAGGGTGATCACGGATGGAGAGGTGCAAGTTTGACCTATAACAGATTTTCCCTAATGTGTGAGGTCAGAGGGAAACGATGGCCGAAATACATTATAATCCAAAGCCATAGGAGGAGCCAAAAACCGTAGAAAACAAGTCACAAGAATCCTGCAACAAAGATCAAGGTCAGTGAGCAATTACATTTTTGACATCTTATAGATGTGTAGTGTGATATAACATGATCTCCGATACATAACAAGGAGATGTATATAAAAGCATGGCCACTTGAAATACAAGCGTGGATCCATCTCAAACTAAGAGATCATAGCCATAACAACAAACTGGATCTATGTCTCATGGAGAGCCGAATATAAGTGAGGCTCATATCTCAAAATGATATTTTTTGTGGTTTTCCAGTAATTTCAGGAAATGGAGTGAGTCAAAGTATCATCCAAGGTCAACATGCTCCTCCATCCAAGTTGTCCTTTTGTGTGATCAGCAGCTCAGGGTGATCACGGATGGAGAAGTGCAAGTTTGACCTATAACATTGAATATTTCTATCTCTTGGGTTTAATCATGGTGATCCTTGTATTGATGCTTATTCTATCTCTAAGGAAGTTGCAGGGTTTTTCACCGTCTTGGTTTTCCCCGGTGAAATGTTTTGTGTCTCTTGTCTCTTGTCTCTTATGCTTGATATGCTGTACATGTTGTTCTTTCAGTTAAAATCCTAGATCAGAATGAATTAAATTCTGAAAAACTAATATGGTATTAGAGCTAGCCTGAAGGAAGGAATGCTATGGCATTTATGAGACTTGTTGCACTTGCGACAAATCAAAAGTTAGGGATTGATATAGAAAAACCTAGTCATCGTGGAAATTTCGATATAAATCCATTTTGGAGAAGGTTAAGGTTCTGAAACCTTTACAGTGTGTAGATAACATCCTCATGTACCTTTTGTCAGAAGAACAACTTCTATTTCACTGTACTTTGTGATTTATGATCAGTACAATCTAGGGTTGCTGCCTCTTCCAGATCTCGGTCATAAACAGGTGACCTTGGAAAAAAGGTCACAACTTGGTCTAGGAAGATCCAAAGGAAATTTTGCAAAAATTGACAGGTAGGTAATGGACTTTAATTTCTCAGGTAATTGTTTCAAAGGACGAAACTGAACCAGTGACACGTGGCACACCATACAAGTTCGCTCTCTTGTTTTATCCTATAAACAGGTCACGTTGCAACACTTGGCATAACTCTCTCTCAGAGAATCCAATTGAGGTCAAACCTATGGGGTTGGAAATAAGACAGGTCAGGATACAACAGGCCAAAGTTTCAAACCCCATGGATTCATAATTTCAGAGGTGCACCAGAAACAATCAGGTACATATTTTTGTCCAAATAGAATTGAATTATGAGCACCTTCATTCTTGGCTTGTCACTGCTGCGGGAATTTAGGGCTTCAGAGAAAGTTGGAATTTTTGGAATTGGAGTCCATGCCTGAATTCTCCTCATCAAAATCGAAATTTAGAGACCAATATTGTATTTTTTGGTTGGGCAGAAGGTCGGGCTTGATCAAACCCTATTTCAGGATTTTGATCGGAAAGGTGGAAAATTAGGGCTTTTACAAAAGTTGGAATTTTTGAAATATGTGACCACGGCTAGAAGCTCCTCAGAAAAATCAAAGTTTAGAACACAATATCAAACCTTTTAGATGGGAAGAAGACCGAGCTTTATCAAACCCTAGTTCAGGATCCTGTCTAGTGAATTTGGAAGTTCCAAAGGCAATTTTGAGGGGTCAAATTTTGTAGTTTTAAAAATTGAAGTATACCAGCTTGATGAGCTCAGCAAGCCACATCTTTCCACCCATTCAGAAGTTTCAAACTCAAAGTTTGAAATTTTAGGGTTTCTTTGACGAACCCTAATCCAGCTCCAGATCCAGTTTCTTCAAATCAAAGTGGATTGGGTTAATCCTAGAATAAGATGATTTGGTCACCTACATAAGTGAAGACGTTCTAGTTCCAGAGGGAGATGAGGCTAAGGATTTACATGAGAAGGCTACAAGCAATCCCGACAAGTATGACTTGAAGAGATACAGGTATGTTTTGAACTATTTTCATGATTAAGTTATGATATGTTTATCTTCATATTATTGAGGTTAGTACAACATTGATTAATCTTAGACTTGTCTCATCACCCTAGTAAAAGAATGAATGCATGTGAATGATAGAAGACATTCATTGATTAGGGTTATGACAGTTACGATTGTACTAATGCACTGTGGTGTTGTATGAGGTTGATGTTGTCTGCTAACACGAAAGGTACAAATCAAGTTCTATATCAAGAACATATGACCATGGTGACATGAAGACAAAGACACATGGATCACATAGAAGCTCCACTTACGAGGTATGTATAATTTGGTTCTACAATGGTTAAATTATAAGTTATGCAGGTCACTAAGCACAAGTCATTAAAGAGAACAAGAAGACATTTTTTGGGTATGTTAGACATAACTAGCAAACATGATAATGAAGTATGTTTTTCCTTTATCAAGATTAGAATCCTACCTTGTGTTAGGATATTATACTTTGTATAAATGATAATGTTTATTCTTGAAGTTAGAAGTTTTAGTAATCAAGGGTTTATGCATATTATATTTCTTACTTTGATTGATGATATGACTAACCAAAAGAGTCCTATGGTCAAATAAGAATATGCATGAGTAAAATAAGTCTTTCCTGAAACCTTGAATACTAACACTTATTACCTATGATCATGACCATACATATTTTAGGAACATAATGTTTTGATAATATTGAGATTATACTAATAGATGTATGATTGTGTACGACATCTTGAGGATGACACTAGTGCACACTTAAGCATGCATAGTGATCCAGTATGGATATAAGTTCAAGGACAAGTAATCTAGGTAGAAAAGATCAAGACGGAGCACACTCCAAAAGTTCCTGCAAAGAAGCAAAGATCAAGAGGGAGCACTTCAGGAAGCAAAGATCAAGAAGGAGTCCACCCTACAACCAAACAAACATAAGTATTTGAATTGTCAATTCTTGTATAGATGATTACTTAAATGATGTTGTCTAGCCATATACATACTTATGTTCCTATATTTAGGATATGTATCATGCATATTAGAAAAGTTGCATTAATGAACAAGATACTACTAAATATGCAAATAATGGGTAAGTGGCCTATGGTACTGTACAACATTCCATTGCTACTTATCTAGAATGAAACCTCTTTGCTGACATGTTGGGAGTTGTGCACACTCTTAACAATGTTCTGCTAGAGATGGAAGGAATCTAGAAAGTTACAGAATATGGATAAATGTTGGATTGAAACATTGGCCAAGATAATTGCATGATTGTATGACATATGTCTTTATGCATAAGAATGTGTTTTTGAAAACCTATGACAAGTTTCTAATCATGCAATTGGACTTGTCTTGTAGGAAAGACTGTGTACCATCACCTACAAAAAGGACTACAACATTTGTTCCAACAATGAAGATCAAATAAAAACTATCTATTGAAGATATTGAAGAATCTGAAGTTCCCAGGATCTAGGATGCAGAAATGGAAGAATGCCATGATAGAGGACTATCGTTCGATCATAAAGAATGATGTCTGGGATGTGGTCCCAAGACAAGAAGGGAAGTATGTTGTGACTTCCAAGTTGATATACAAGACCAAGCTTGCTGTCGAGTTTGAGATGAAGGACTTGGGATGATGCACTACTTTCTAGGCATAGAGGTGTGGTAGAGTATAGATAGGATCTTCCTTGGACAAGGGAAGTATGCAATAGAGATCCTGAAGCGATTCGGGATGATCGACTGCAAGGCCATGACCACACCTATGGCATTGAACCTAAAGCTTCTGTGTGAAGATTCATCTAATCCGGTTGATGTCACTGTGTATCGTTAGATGATTGGATACTTGATGTACCTGATGAACACGAGACCAGATATTTGCTTTGCAGTGAACACATTGAGCCAGTTCCTGACGAATCCCAGAGATGTTCACCTGGTTACTGCAAAGCACATTCTAAGGTACCTGAAGGGTACAATTGATTATGGGGTCAAGTATGATACGAATCAAAAGTTTAACCTGCAGGGTTATGTTGATTCAGATTGGGTAGGTAGTTCTACAGATAGGAAGAAAACTTCTGGGTGTTGCTTTAGTATGGGATCAGGTGTGATCTCTTGGTTTAGCAGGAAGCAGTCCTGTGTAGCATTGAGTATAGCTGAAGCAGAGTATGTTGTAGCTTGTTCAGCTAGTTGTGAGGCAGTATGGCTCTGGAAGCTACTGTCTGAGTTATTTGATCTCCCGTTGGAGGCTTCTGGTATCTTTTGTGACAACCAAAGTTGTGTGAAGCTGTCTGAGAACCCAGTGTTCCATGAAAGGTCGAAGCACATTAAGATCAAATATCACTATATTAGGGATATGGTGGAGAGAGGAGTAGTCAAGCTCCTATATATTGCGACAGATGAGCAGGTTGCGGATGTGTTGATGAAACCACTAGCCAGAGTGAAGTTTGAGTACTTTAGAGAGAGGCTTGGTGTTCTTCGGATTGAAAATACTTCGAGGAAGAAGTGATGGACACATTTGCAGTTTCCATTCCAAGCATGGTGAGAGAAGGATCCTTCCCATGGCTATGGATGCAAGCCCTGTGTGATGAGAATCAAGACAATGCTCCAATTACTGCTTTGGATATGCATTAGTTGGATGCTTTGTATGATTAGTTGGATCATGTGTGATGATTTCCAAAGACACAGATGCACATGAGCCATTCTCACATGGTGGTAGGTGTGTCCTCCCATGGTGCATATATAAGGGCTGGGGCCATTTTGACATGGTTGAAGTGTGTCTTCCGATGGTCGTTGATGTAAGAGTTGTGCCATTCGAGCATGGTTTAAGTGTGTCTTCCCATGGCTGCGATATAAGTGTTGTGTCATTCGAGCATGGTTGAAGTGTGTCTTCCCATGGCTGCGATATAAGTGTTGTGTCATTCCTAGCATGGTTGAAGTGTGTCTTCCCATGGCTATGGATATAAGTGCTATGCCATTCTCGCATGGTTGAAGTGTGTCTTCCCATGGCGTAGATATAAGTGATGAGCCTTTCACGGATGGTTGAAGTGTGTATTCCCATGCTGGTGAATGTAAGTGCTGTGTGATGTGCATCTAGGTTGTGCTTTGTGGATGATGAGATGACATGATCAGTATGATCATGAGTATCAGGATAATACTCTTGGCCACGGATAGGTTGTGCAGTTGCATGTAAAAGATCCTGGGAGATCCGATAGGTTGAGTTGTGTGCTCGTAATTAGTCCTGGGATTCTCTTTTGAGGTTTTGTGGTGGTTACATATAATATTTCCCTGGGAGATCCGACAAGTTGAGTAGTAAGCTCGTAATTAGTCCTGGGATTCTCTTTCGAGGTTTTTTGATGCACGTAATAAGTCTTGAGGATTCCATAGTATGGCTAGTTATGATGAAGACCTGTAGGTGGTGGGCCTACATCCAACATGAAAAAGGGCTGGCTATGTAGAACTTCGTATGATGAGAATAATTCAAAGATAGACCAGTGATCGAGATGACGAGTACAGCAGCAGTGATGACAATGATGCTCTGTGATCAAGTGACGATGACCCAGCTCCAGAATTGAAGACTTGTGCCAATATGTATTGATTACTTGTCTCAAGAGAATACCGTCCTAGTTAAGAGGGAGTGTTGATGTATTTGTAACTTCGGAATATATTCACCTGTATATTGTATTTGTACTTTATTATATCCCCAACGGAGATGTATTAATCCTCCAATTGGAAGTGTCGTCAGTTATATTGTAAATGTCGTAAATTATACTTGATGGGTTATTAGACCACCTTGATGGGGTCGACCCTGTATGAGTCATGTGGGTCAAAGGGTTATTAGACCAACCTAGTGTTGGTCAACCCAGTCAGCATTATGTTAAGTGGTTAGGTTGAGGCCGACCTAGTTGAGTAAAGGTCAAGTCAAGTTAGTGTATAAATAGAGATTGTGTCTCTCTCATTTTACACATTCTATTGTTCACTCACTTCACATTAGTGATAGAGAGGAGGAGTGCACACAATTGGAGGAGGAGCATGCTACTAAATATTTCTATCTCTTGGGTTTGATCATGGTGATCCTTGTATTGATGCTTATTCTATCTCTGAGGAAGTTGCAAGGCTTCTCACCTTCTTGGTTTTCCCCAGTGAAATTTTTTGTGTCTCTTGTCTCTTGTCTCTTATGCTTGTTATGCTGTACATGTTGTTCTTTCAGTTAAAATCCTAGATCAGAATGAATTAAATTTTGAAAAACTAACAAAAAGCCATATCATGGTCACCTAGGGTATCAGAAAACTATAACCGCAACAAGGAAACAATCCTTTTGGCATGGGATGAAGAAGGACATAGCAGATTATATTGCTAGATGTCAAAAGTGTCAGCGGGTCAAGGGAGAGCATCAACATCCAGCAGGATTGTTGCACCAACATTCTCGAATGGAAGTGGGAAGTGATTTCTATAGAATTTATAACATGTTTTCCCATTATTGTGAAGAAACACGATCCCATTATGGTTGTTGTGGGAAAGCTATCAAAAGTATCTCACTTTATCCCATTTAAGTCTACTCACAAGTCCAATGACATTGCAAATATATTTATGAAAGAGATATTCAGGTTGCATGGATTTCCCAAGGAAATAATTTCAGACCGGGATATGACATTCACTTCCAAATTTTGGAAAGGATTATTCCAAGAGTTGGGGACTAAGTTGAATTTCAGTATAACCTATACTCCTCAAGCAGATGGTCATATTGAGAGAGTAAACCAAATTCTTGAAGACATGTTAAGGATTTATGTGATGTATAAGCCATCCAAGTGGGAGGACTACCTACACTTGGTAGAATTTTCCTACAACAATTGGTACTAGGGATCGTCGAAGATGATCCCTTTTGAAGTCTTATATGGTAGAGGATGCAAAAACCGAGTAAATTGGGATAGCCCAGTGAACAGGGTAGTTCTTGGACCATAAATGATTTAAGAGATGGAACAAGAATTTGTTAAGATCGGGAAGAATTTGAAGGCAGCTCGGGACAAATAGAAGAGTTATGCATATTTGAAGAGGGTACACAAGGAATTCCAGATTGGGGATCATGTTTACTTGAGAGTGAGACCAAGGAATATCTCCATGAAGTTGGGAAGTTGTGCCAAGTTGGCACCCAAGTATTGTGGACCATTTGAAGTCCTTGATAGAATAGGACCAGTTGCATATAGGATTTCATTACTTGCTAACATGAAATCTCATAATGTTTTCCATGTCTCTTTGCTTAAGAAATATGTACATGATCCTAATCACATAATTAATTGGCATGTGATACAGGTCGAACCAGATCCTAATCACATAATGTTTTCCATGTCTCTTTGCTTAAGCCATGAAATTTTTTAATTGATGTAAATGTTTAATATTGCAATAAAATACCCAAAACTGGTTGAGTGAGGAAGCTAATGAGAAGGGGGTGAAGGTATCTAGTAGGGAGAGGTGAGGGAGTTTTGGGATGGTGACCCATGCTGCCACTTGGGAAAGAGTAACTAATTTGATTCCCTATATGGGTGCGGATTCATTTATAGAATGTGGAGGAGATTCGCAAGAGATAAAAATGACGCGGAGATCTGAGAAGGGGGTTCGTGAGTTCGTTCATTTGTTTGTTGGGGAATCCTGAAATGGAGAGCGAGCCATGAGATAGAGGAATAAGACAAAATATCCTAAGTGAGCTGAAGTAGTGAAGCTGAATGCCATTGGAATCCCATGAGTATGCATTATCTTTGAGTAGACCCTTGAAGACGAGTTCGAGGGAAGATTACAGGACGTGAATAGCTTGAGGAAGCTGTGTGAAGTTGGGAATCCGCAAGAAGAGAGTCGAGTTGCAGGACAGAGCTTAGTCCACAATCCTGGAATGCACCAGTGTTTTTAGCAGATGTAAAAGATAGGGTTTAAGGTTGGAATGCTTGATAAACCCAATGAATATTGTGATCTCATAGAACTAGCAGTTGGACCTTCTTATACCTACCCTGAATAACACTGGAAAGGAAAGGTGTGATAATCTGCAGAAGGATCTAACAGCTGTAACAAAATCACAATCAAACTCTCACAAATTTTGCAAAGAAGAAGAGAAAAATGCACTCAATAATCACTCATGAACACAGAAAATGGAGAATAGCAGTATCATACATCAGCTGTGAGCTAGCACTAAGTGAATAATGAATACAATAATGAAATATGTGTGTAGAATTTGAATTAAACAATGAGGTCATTCGAATCATGCTCAAATTCTAGCTTGGAGTACAATGGAGACACCTTCTAGTCAATAGTATCAATAATAAATGGTAATAGTGAGTCAAGTGAATCTAACTGAGTCTAACAAAACCATCTAGGCATAAATCATGGGATGGAGACTCCAAGGAGGGTGCATGAGGTTGTCAAATATTCAAGTGGATCTCTAGAACTAGCTAACTAGGAGATAAAGGCAGTCATCATGAGCAATCAGTGGAAGAACTACTCAATCAATGCACTAACTAAATGATAACTCCTGGTAGGTGAGATAAGGCGCTCTAACTGAGAGATAACTAGTGGTAGGTGAGAAAAGGTGCACTTGTCATGAAGAATAGTCAAGGAGGGAGCAGGTGGGTAGGAGGCCAAATGGGGGCTGAAGACAGGTTCTAGGGAGCTAAAAGTGAGCTCTAGGTGTTGAGAGTACCACCAATATGATGACTAGATTCATGTAGTTGCATGCAAATGCATGCATCATGCACATTTTCATGCAGGAATGCAAAATATAAAAATGATGGTGTGAATATTCCAACACCCCCCGCAAGCTATACTATGAGGAATAACTAAAATCTAAAAATTAGAGCCCTGGTGACTAAGACCAAAGGTCACTCTGTACAATAAATCTAAATAAACTAAGTGAGGAAAGAGGGAAAACCCAGTGGGAAGAAATACCTCCCTCAAAATAGACTGAAGGATGCTAATGTAGCATATCATCACTCACCCCTAAAAGAAGTAAGTGTCCTTCTTTTCCAAAGAAGGATCGATCGATCTGAAATGGATCAGTAATGTGAGAAGGATGAAACCTTCCATTCTGAAAACACGATCTAGTTCTTCTATGATCACATGGATCACCAACCAAATCACTAGGAGATCGGAGTGTAATGGCTTCCCATCAAGGAAGAGGAGGATCATCAGGTGACAGATCTTCAGGTTCTTATGGATCTGGATCTCCCATTATCTCATCTTCATCATTAGTTTCTAGATCTTCAGGTTCTTGTGGATCTAGATCTAGCATTCCCTCGTCCTCATCTTTAGATTCTGAATCTGAAGTCTCATGTGAATAAGCTTCACTCTCTTGATCATAAATCAAAGGAGCAGTGATATGCAAGCTATCAAGCTCAACAGAACGAGTATCATGGATAGGCCACTTCTCAATCTGTACACGCCTTTCCAGGAATGTGGTCATGGAAGTATGATCAAGTAACTTGTAGGCCTTTTCATCCAATGTGTAGCCCACCATAATGCACTCTCTGCTTTGTGAATAAAGATATCTCCTTTTGTCAGCCGGAATCCTTTCCCAAGCTTTGGATCCAAACACTTTAAGATGAGATACATCAGGTTTGTATCCAATCCATGCTTCAAAACGAGTAATGTCATTGAGTCCCTTGTGAGGAACTTTGTTCTGAAGATAGGAGGCACAGTTAATGGCTTCTTCCCAAAGACTAGGGTGCAACCTTTTCGACTTTAGCATGTAGGTGGCCATTTCTTTCAATGTTTTGTTCTTCCTTTCAGCTACATCATTCTGCTGTGGTGTATAGGGAATAGTGTGCCGCATCTTAAATCCCCCTTCAGCACAAAAATCTTGGAACTCACCCTTTATGTACTCACCACCATTGTCAGTGAAAATGGCTTTTATCTTCTTGTCTAAAAATTTCTCTACAGAAGACTTGAAAAACTTGAACAAACCAAATACTTATGATTTCAATCTAAGGAAATATACCCAAGTGAATCTGGAATAATCATCAATAAAAGTGAGCACATACCTTGATTTTTTTAGAGACGGATCTTGAAATTGATCATCCACATCATTATGGATGAGATCTAGAGGATGAGAGGCTCTTCTAGCCTTCCCCTTCTCAAATTTATTCTTGGAATGATTCCCCATCAAATTTATTCATGATAGTTAAGATGCCCAAATATTTCATGCCACAATCTTCTTTCTTCATTGGCATGAGTATGGAGAGCTTATTGATTTGAGAGAGGTAAGAAGTATGAGACCTCATATAATTTGGAGTTGTGATGTGCAACTCCTTTTGCAATGATTTCACCTAAAATCTTGTTTTGTATCTCGACTTAATTTGGAGAAAAGATCACTCTTTTGGGCTTTACAATATGAGTCATTTGATACACTGAAAGTAGATTTGTTGTGAGAGAAGGAACATAAAGCACATCAGAAAAGTAACCATGGTCAAGATTGATTCTTCCAATCCCCTGAGAGGAGACTTCTGAATCATTTCCGAACATGATGGAAGGGCCAACTGAGCTTTCGAAGTTGGAGAAGAGAACTCTGGAGGAAGACATGTGTCTTGAAGCTCCAGAATCTATGATGAATGAAGCCATCTGTTGATGCACTTTCCATGAGGGCATTCCATCTCTCTTTGTCCTTAGATCTAGATGGTTCAGTATCAGTATATTTCTTCCTTCCACATGTAGGTACAGGAAGATTGTTCTTCTCAAGTAACTGATCCATCAAGTCTATGGTCTTCCTCATACAAGAACTCCCAGGATGAAATCCTCGATGACAATATGTGCACTTGGATCTCTCTTTCTGATATTGCTTGTTCTTATTTGGGTTTGAAACCCCATCTGACTGATATGGAATATCTTTTTTCTTTGTATCATTTGAACTCTTTTCAAAAATCTTTTGCTTGCCCTTTGCATTCACTCTCTTGGCCTCAGCAGCTGTAAGGGCCAAATCCAACTTTGGTTTGTTCATTCCCATGGATATTAACTTCTCCTCATCTTGAGTAAGAGATTGGATAAAGTCATAAAGTGAGGGAAACTTCCATTTTGGAATGGACATCTTAGCTAAATAAAATGTAGAAACAAAAATTGAGAAGTTTGGCCCCAATTTGGAAAGAACAAAAAGAATGAGTTGCTTGTCTTCTCTCACTATCTCATATCTTTTCAATTGAGAAATAAAGCTTTTGAACTTGATTAAGAATGCATTGATGGATTCGAAGATTTCAGGACTCAAAGAGATGAGTTCATTCTCCAATTTATGACCTTGCAGATCATCTTTCTGTCTAATGAGGGATTCGAGCTTGTCCCAAACCTCTTTGGAAGATGCTATATTAATGGCATGGAAGTGAAGATCTTCATAAATTGAGAGAAGAATAAGGCCTATTGCTTCATCAAGCCTATCCAAGTACTTGGATTTCTCTACTGCACTCAGTGGTTCTACCATTATTCCATTTAGTATCCTGGTGAAGCTCTTGGATCTCATGAAGAGATCCATCTTGGCTTTCCATTTGACATAGTTTGAAGATGTGAGCTTTAGATCCATCTAAACAATGAATGTTGAATTGTTGAAGAAGAATTCAAATGGGTGAATAAACCTACAAAAGAAGAAGAGTTTTTGCTGATGGAGATTTGCTACACTTCGAATGAACACTACCTTAGGACACTTGAGCACATATGACTAAGTCCTTCACACCTAGCTAGACCTCACTGGATTGCTCCAGTGAATTCAAGGTAATAGAACCAAGATTTCTTGTGGAAACTCAAAGGCTTCTGGTGCTCATGTGAAATATAAATGCTCAAAGAAATGTTGCAACTGCTGCAATGGTTGCAATTCGAATAGCTACTGACTGCTCTGATACCATGTGATAATATGCAGAAGGATCTAACAACTGTAACAAACTCACAATCAAAATCTTAAGAATATTGCAAAGAAGAAGAGAAGAATGCACTCAATAATCACTCATGAACACAGAAAATGGAGAACATCAGTAATATACATCAGCTGTGAGATGGCACTAAGTGAATAATGAATACAATAATGAAATATGTGTGTAGAATTCGAATTAACCAAGGAGGTCATTCGAATCATGCTCAAAAGCTAGCTTGGAGTACAATGGAGATATCATCCAATCAATAGTATCAGTCATAAATGATAATAGTCAGTCAAGTGAGTCTAACTGAGTCTAACAAAACCATCTAGGCATAAATCAGGGGATGGAGATTCCAAGGAGGGCGCATGAGGCTATCAAATAATCAAGCGGAACTCTAGAACTAGCTAACGAGGAGCTACAGGAAGTCAGCATGAGCAATCAGTGGAAGAACTACTCAATCAATGCACTAACTGAATGATAACTCCTGGTAGCTTAGATAAGGTTCTCTAACTAATAGATAACTGGTGGTAGGTGAGCAAAGGTGCACTTGTCATGCAGAAAAGTCAAGGAGGGTGCATTAGGTAGGTAGGAGGCCAAATAGGGGGTGAAGACAGGATCTGAGGAGCTGAAAGTGAGCTCTAGGTGCTGGGAGGACCACCAATATGATGACTGGATGCATGCAGTTGCATGTAGCATGCAGATTTGCATGCGGGCATGCAAAATATAAAAATGATGGTGTGAATATTCCAATAGAAGGGGCCTTGAGGGACTGTGTAGTAGAGAAGAGGGCCTTCCTTGTGTTGGGTGAGGTGGATAATGTGGGTGCCTTATGTGCTAAATGATTGAGATGTATGTAGCTATGTGGTTGAGCTCACTGGCTTAACAATATCCTCCATGTTTCCCTGTATGCTTGATAAACCCAACTGCAAATTTCTTTAACATGTGTATGCTTGATAAACCCAACTACATGGTGGCTTTGCATGAGTATGTTTCCAGAATTTCTTGATAAACCTAGATAAAGGTTGGCTTAACAATGAAGTGGACCTTGACTGTTACAGAGCCTACCTAACCCTCCTTAGTGGATATATAGCCCAGCTCGGGGGTGGTCTCTCAGATGAAAGAGTATAGACTGGCCAAAGGCCTAAGGTTGGGTGGAACGTTGCTATCACTTAGCCAATTGCTGGGGCGAATTCGAGATACAAAGTAAGTGTTCTATGGAATGAATGATGTTATTTCATGTGTTATTATTATGTTGTTTTAATTAAGTTCTTGAATGAATGTTATATGAATGTGAATAATAGTTAGACCATTTGTAAGCCTGAGTGGAAGGCTAAGTGTTGGTTGAATGTTTCATTCAATTGCATGAGTTTAATGCATTGCTAATTTCACATGTGTTAGATATATGGTTAGCCTTAGCTTCATTTATTATATGTATTTTGTTATGAGATACTTACCCTTGTAAATGGACTTCTTAAACTCACTTAATCATTGGAATGGTTACATGTCATGTGGTATTCTTAACCCTATCTATGAGTCAAAGGAAAAATAGGGATATGGCAGGAGACAGGTAGAGATGTGTTAAAGGTTGGGTGAAAACATGAAGTTGGGAAACAATTTTGGCTTGTTTTTTACAAACAAAACTGCTAAGTTTCATGTTTTTCAACTTCGACCTCTTCAAACCCATATATCCCTTAGGAATTTCAACTTGAAGTAAACAAGAAGGTTTTAGAGAATTGAATTAGCTTTCTACTCATATTTTTTTTAATTTTTTTTATGGACATATCATGGGACAAATTTGTTGTCAACAAATGGCATATACTTGAAAATCTTAGGTATGGATAATGAGTGACCTATGTTGACGACGGTTTTTTGAAAATGATGGTTATTTATTTTAGGGAAAACAATTGTAGGATCATAATCTACACACACTACACTGGATCCTGGACTATAATTTGAGTTTTTTAAGACTTGGGGATTATATTTTATTATTTATCGAAACAACATATGTTCAGAAAATGGTGCATTATCACCACATGTTTTTGTCTTCACATTTTCTTTCAAATTTGACTCTTATTGGAAAAACTAAAAGTACCCTTTTGAAGAGGACGAGCCAATTATGATCTCTATGAAATTTCAAACTTTTTGGTGTTGTCTTTGTTATGATATTGAATTTTCATTTCGGGTGATTTTCAAAGTAATAAAATTCTTAAGGGATAAGGTTTAGAAAAAAAATATTAATAAATAGAAATTCAAGTCAAAATGAAACAATTATTATATCATTGGAAACTAGATTCGGATATGAATCCATTGCTACCAAGTCCGACAAATAATATTTAGAATTTGCAGGGGTTCGAACTTGATGAAGTTTCAGGTTCCGAAAAGATGCCATATATTTTCGCAGGTTTGTTAACCATAAACTCTCAGTCGAAAAAACATCTTCGAAACTCTCAACCGAGAGTTTAGTTCAAACTCTCATCCGATATTTTTTTTAAAATACAGCATGGCGATTGGTTCAAACTCTTGGACTAGAGTTTTTTTAAACTCTCAGGCGAGACTTTGAAATCTCAAACTCTTGGCCTAGAATTTTTTAAACTCTCAGCCTAGAGTTTGACGTTGAATTATTTTCACATGATCATCCGCCCGCGCTCCATTTTTTTCACTCCCTTTGTCACCAAAGTGTCTCCTAGGTTCATGATTTCACCCAGTTGGAAAGTACCATAGAAGGTTTATAGAAAAAAATTCAGAGGAGAAATGAGAAGGTTAAATACCTTAGTTGAGAAGGAAATTGTACCACCTGATATAGCTCTCCAAGAGCTTTCCAACAGTACCAAACTTGCATGATTTGTACCCATGATGAGGAAGTTATGACCCTTGGAAGTTGGCTTGGAAATGCGCTGGAGTAATGGCCTTGAGAATGACCCTTTCTGCATCCACAATGCAGATTGCGGAATGCAGAAGTTCGTTTGGAAAAGAGTTTGGATTTTTGCATTTCCGCATCCGCAATGCGGATTGTGGATTACAGAAGGTCGTTCGGCGAAGAAATTGGATTTCCTCATTTCCGCATCCGCAATGCGGATTGTGGATTGTGGAAGGTGGTTTGGTAGAGAATTTGGATTTCCATATTTCTACGATGCGGATTGTGGATTGCGGAAGGTCATTTGGCGGAGAAGTTGGATTCTTGCATTTCCACATCCACAATGTGGATTGCAGGTTGTGGAAGGCCGTTGAAACAGTAAATTGCAGTTCCACATTTCCAAATCCCGCAATGCAGATTATGTATTGCGGAATGCAGATTGCGCAATTGCGGAATGTGGACTGCAGATTGTGGGTTGCGGATTGTGGAATGAGGATTGTGGATTGCAATTGCGGAATGCGGATTGTGGATTGCATATTGCGGAATACAGATTGCGGATTGCGCATTGTGGATCATAATTGTGGAATGCAGACTGCGGATTGGATTGGTGAATTGCAGATCTGAGCCCATTGCAGTTGTGAGTAGTTTTGGAAGTAAAGAAGAAAAAAAAGTAACGGAAGGTCCTTGGTGGCCAATGAAGGCCACAAGGGAGGTCCGGATACTCATAAGCATGCATAGGGACCAAGGATGAATATGAGTTCAAGAACAGGTAATCCAAGAAGCAAAGATCAAGAGGGAGCACACTCCAGTTGTTCCTGCAAGAAAGCAAAGGAACACACTTCAGTAGTTTCTGCAAGGATGCAGATATTCAGAGGGAGTTGACCATCTCTCTACATTCCACAACAAAAAGGTATAGAAGAAGCTACTTCAGATTAGGACTCTAGTAGCTCCTGCAAGGAAGCGAAGACTCAGAGGGAGTCCACCCAACGAACAAACAAAGATAAGTATTTGAATCGTCATTTCTTAAATAATATTGTTCAATAATGTATATACTGATGTTCCTAGAATTAGGTTGTGTATTATGCATACTAGAATAATTGCATTGATGAACAGTATACTACTAATATGCATGGGTAAGTGGCCTATGGCACTATACAACATTCCATTGCTACTTATCTAGAATGAAACCTCTTTGCTGACATGTTGGGAGTTGTGCACACTCTTAACAATGTTCTGGTAGAGATTGGAAGGCATCTAGAAAGTTACGGGATATGGATAAATGTTGTATTGAAGCATTGGCTAAGACAATTGCATGACTGTATGACATATTTCTTTATGTGTAAGAATTTGTTCTGAAAACTATGAGATGTTTTCTAATCATGTAATTTAACTTGTTGTGTAGGAAAGATCGTATGCCATCACCTACAAAAGAAGAACTACAACATTTGTTCAGCAACAAAATTATCTATTGAAGATATTGAAGTTCCCAGGATACAGGAAGAATGCCATGATCTGTCGATCATGAAGAACGATGTTTGGGATGTAGTCCCAAGAGCTGAAGGGAAGTCTGTTGTGACTTCCATATGGATCTATCAAGATCAAGCACGCTGCAAACGGTAGCATAGAGAAATATAAAAGTGATGAAATAGAAGATACACTAGATGGATTTCAAGACAACTTTCTTGAATGGTGTAGTTGAAGAAGAAGTGTATGTGGAGCAACCACTTGGTTCTGAGACACATGACAGGAAATCATATATGTGCAGAACTTGGTATGGTAGGATAGGTAGCTTTCTATCCAGTTTGGTCTTTACCAAGAGTAAAGTGGGTTCCAACCTTTTCTACAAGGTTGAGGAAGGAAATCCAGTGATACTACTTTTGTATGTGGATAACCTGTTTGTTACAGGTGAATATAGATTGATTGCCGACATGCAGCGGAATCTTGCTGCCGAGTTCGAGATGAAGAACTTGGGGATGATGCACTATTTCTTTTTGGCATGGAGGTGTGGAAGAATGCAGGTGGGATCTTCCTTGGTCAAGGGAAGTACACAATAGATATCCTGAAGAGATTCGGGATGATGGATTGCAAGGCCATGGCCACACCTATGGCATCGAATCTGATGCTTCTATGTGATGCTTCATCTAAGCCGGTTGATGTCTCTATGTATCATCAGATGAATGGGTCCTTGATGTACCTGACGAACACGAGACCAGATATTTGCTTTGCTGTGAACACATTGAGCCAGTTCCTGACGGATCCGAGGGGTGTTCACCTGGTTGCTGTAAAGCATGTTCTGAGGTACCTGAAGGGTACAATGGATTTTGGGCTCCAGTATGAAGCGAATCAAAAGTTTAACCTGCAGGGTTATGTTGATTCAGATTGGGCTGGCAGTGCTGCAGATAAGAAGAGCACATTTGGGTGCTGCTTCAGTATGGGATCAGGTGTGATCTCTTGGTTTAGCAGGAAGCGGTCCTGCATAGCACTGAATACAGATGACGCAGAGTATGTTGCAGTCTGTTCAACTAGTTGTGAGGTAGTATGGCTACGAAAGCTACTGTCTGAGTTATTTGATCTCCCGCTGGATGCTACTGGTATCTCCTGTGATAACCAAAGTTGTGTGAAGTTGTCTGAGAACCGAGTGTTTCATGCCAGGTCGAAACACATAGAAATCAAATATCACTATATCAGGGATATGGTGCAGAGAGGAGCTGTGAAGCTCCTGTATGTTGCGACGGACGAGCAGATTGTAGATGTGCTGACGAAGCCACCAGCTAGAGTGAAGTTTGAGTACTTCAGAGAGAGGCTTGGCGTTCTTCAGATCAAGGACACTTCGAGGAAGAAGTGATGGACACATTTGCTGAAGCCATTCCAAGCATGTTGGAAGGAGGATCCTTCACATGGCTGTGGATGTAAGCACTGGATGATGAACATCAGAATGATGTTCTGGTTTCTACTGGATATGATCAGTTGGATCATTTATATGTATATACGTATCATGTTGGATGCTGGATATGATCGGTTGGATCATTTATATGTATGTACGCATCATGTTGGATGATGAATATGATCGGTTGTATCATGTGTATGTATTTTGTATATGCATGATGTTGGATGCTTGGACCATGTATCTATATATGTATCAGGTGGATACATTGTATGATCAGGTAGATCATGTATATTGATATGTATTAGGTATCATCAGGTAGATCATGTATGTTGATGGATACATTGTGTGGATAATGTATCTATGTATCAGGTGGATACACTATGTATGATGATATGTATCAGGTAGATACTTGGTGTGCATCAGATGGATGCATTGTATGATCAGGATGATCATGGATGACGAGCTTCTCCAGATGACATGCAACAGGATGTTGCAGTGATGATGATCAGGGTGATCATGTGTACATCAGGATGATGTATGATGAGTATCAGATGATACTTTGTGGCCGTGGATCAGGTTGTGCAGGTAAACATGTAATTTGTGCCATGGGAGATTTGCAGATGATCTTTCGAGGTTTTTCCTATTGCATGTAATTCGTACCTTGGGACATCTGGTAAATGCTCTTTCAAGGTTTTGCTTGGGAGGACATATAATTTGTGCCCTGGGAGATCTGCAGATAGTCTTTCGAGGTTTTGCCTATGGCATGTAATTCGTTGTCCTGGGATATCTGGAAGATGCTCTTTCGAGGTTTTGTCCTATGGCATGTAATTTGCTCCTGGGAGATCTGGACAGGATGAAAAAGGCCTCAGATGCTTCAGCCAGGTTTTGCCATGACCACATGTAATTTGCTCCTGGGAGATCTGGACAAGATGAAAAAGGCCTCAGATGCTTCAGCCAGGTTTTGTGGTGGACCACATGTAATGTGCTCCTGGGAGATCTGACAGGTAGAGCTGTGTGCTCGTAACATCCTGGGATGCTTCAGCCACGTTTTGTGGTGAGATCACATGTAATGTGCTCCTGGGAGATCCGACAGGTAGAGCCGTGTGCTCGTAACATCCTGGATGCTTCAGCCAGGTTTTGTGATGGGTCACATGTAATGTGCTCCTGGGAGATCCTACAGGTAGAGTTGTGTGCTTGTAATAGCCTGGGATGCTGCAACCAGGTTTTGTGATGCACGTAATAAGTCCTGAGGATTCCACAGAATGGCTAGTGATGACGAAGACCTGCAGGTGGTGGGCCTACATCCAGTATGAAAAAGGACTCGCTCTGTAGAAATTCCTATGACGAGTAGATTCAGAGATTGATTGAGATAGCAGTAGTAGTGATGATGATGATGACGATGATCCAGAGAAGATGACTTGTGCTAGAAGACTTGTGTTGAGAAATACCTTCCTAGTTAAGAGGGAGTGTTGATGTATATGTAACTTCGGAATGTATTTCATATATGTATGTTGTATGTACTCCTATAGAGATGGTATTATTCCTCTATACGGAAGTGTCATCATTTATATTGTAAATGTCGTAACTTATACTTGATGGGTTATTAGACCACCTTGTTGGGGTCAGCCCTGTACAAGTCATGTGGGTCAAAGGGTTATTAGACCACCCTATTGGAGGTCGGCCATGTGGGTCAAAGGGTTATTAGACCACCCTATTGGGGGTCAGCCCAGTCAGCATTAAGTTATGTGGTTAAGTTCGAGCCTACATGATTTATGTAAAAGGCAAGTCAAGTCAAGTATAAATAGAGTGCGGGAGGCACTCTATTTACTCACTCATTTTCTCACTCATGCACTCAAGGAGGAGTGGCGCACTTATGGAGGAGGACGATCTACTGCTAGGTTATGTCTATCTCTCATGTTTGGGTTGTATCATTGCTCTATCTATCTCTGAGGAAGTTATTGGGGTTTTTCACCTTTATGGTTTTCCCCAAGTATGTAATGTACCCACCTGCTGACCCAATGCAAGGAAGGGAACATGGCACTAAAATCTGGGCATTTCATAAAACTCAGCCCACTAATTAGAATCATAAGAAATTAAACATTGGTGTGCAGATAAAAATTAGGTAATATGCACAGCGGTATTTAAATCTAATCCACACACACAATTCATGCCCATCCAACATATCAAAACAATCATCAAATTGGTGCATTGCAGAAGTAAATACATAGACAGAAAACACTTAACTTCATTGTGCAATTGTCCCAAGCAACTAGCTATGTCGCTGCAACGTTCCACCCAGCCATAGGCTCTTCGACAGCTTATACTGACTCCATCTGAAGGCCACCACCGAGCTGGGCATGATTCTCACAAGGAAAGGGGACATTCACTCTCTCACAACCAATTAATCATTCCATCTGAGCCAAGCTAGTCCATAGATGGGTTTATCAGGCTACAATTGAGCCATGGATGCTTATTCTCAAGCTCAAGCCAAAGCAATGAATACCCATACCCATACCCCAACATATTCATTTCTCCCACAGCAAGCACAAACATTGGGCATAGATACACATTTACAGTAATGGAATTCACAAACAAGGTGGCCATAGATTTTTCCCAAATCGTGGCTCACCCAAAACGAGTTGTGGGAAGGAAAATGCATCCACAGGGATGGAAAAAATTTTCTCCCCAACTCTCTCAACATTTAACAACAAAAATGATCTCTATGAAACCCCCGTTCCATTCCCCTTCTTCCCCACTGGTATACAACACAAAAACACCCTTCTCTACTGGGAGAATGAAGGAAAACACAGGAAACATGCCTGGAAAATGCCCAGGTAGCTCTAAACTCGTGAGGGATAAGGAATGCTTATGGATAATGGCTTGGGGGAGAAATTCATGGCTCTTTTCTTGCTGAAGAAGAAAAATGCGAATTCCCATGCAGGGTGGTTTTCCCATACCCGAATTTGGACAGCCATACCTCCCATTCCCCAAGGCGTTAACTACCTCAACCAACTCTTGGGAGAAATCAATGATTGGGTACAAAAGTCAACATGGGTAGTTGAGGGTTTGATGGGTTCTCTCATTGACACTTGGCTTGAATTGAGTGGCTCAAGGGTTTGAATGTTTTCCCTCCCAATTCCTTGTAAAATCATGCCCCCATCTCTTGTTGCATTGCATAGCTAGTTATGGGTATTTATTAAAATGCATATTTACAATTTCAATGTGCCTGGCTAGCACGTAAACCATATGCATCAATAAATCACTGGCGGAGCCTTGGCATGGAGCTCCTCACCATGATTTTATAACAATATTACCTCATTTACAATTTAATGCCATGGGGTCAAACTTGGGACATTACATTCCCCTCCCCTTGGAATAACACCGTCCTCGGTGTTCCAACACTTAGGTATAAATACCAACTTTACACCTGCCTCAAAATTCACAAATGGTGGCAGGTCTGTCCTTCGTTTCATCCCTTTACTTTGAAATTTCAGGATCATGTCCTTTGGATTCCTCAAGCTGCTCCTACTAGCTTTGGTCTTCCAGCTCTGCAGGTGGGCATTGCTCTAGAGCAATCCCTTCCCTTTATTCACCTTCCAGCTGATCTACAAGTCTGGAATTTCATGGATGCCATCTTTCTTGTTGTCTCGGCAACTATCTGAGGAATATTTCCAGCCCAAAGCAAATAGTCTCTGGTCTGCTGCCATGATCATGGTGCACAAATGGCTCTCTCTTTTCTCACCAGCAACACTTGGCTAGTAATAGCTGTAATCAATGGCTTTCAGTGTCTCTCCTGTGAGACTTATCATGGCAATTCCTGTTAGGACAAGCATATCACAATATTAAAATTAGTCAATTATTTGCCCAATTGACATGGAACGTCCATGCTTTACTCATGAGACCTCCACACATTTCATGATTTCCCAATATACACATGAACTCATTCATGTTCATCCTTTTGCAAGAAAATAACTATTTCAGCATTCACAATTCATTTCAAGCAATGAAATACAATTTGTTTTCATTTATGACATGTACTCAACAATCCTTTGTTTCTAAGATGCATCAGTCAAAGGAAAGAGAAGAGTAATATTTTTCCCCCTCTTAGTCTTGTTCCAATCTGGAGCCACACCATCACTGGTGGTTCTATGCTCCTTAGCCTCTTTCACTTCAATGTGAATGCTTGACTTGCCCTTTATTTGCTACGACACTTTAGTGTCTAAGGTCTGTCTAATGCCTTTCAACTAGGGAACCCTTCCCCATTGTTGCTTACAGAACCTTTGGCTGCTAGGACCCACATAGTTCCACTAGCACCATCTTTCACTACCGCTCATACTGAGCTCTCTTTAGGATGGTCACATGTCCCCATGAATCCACCAGATGCTTTCATAGTCCTTGCTTCTAGAAATACCTACACTCAAACATTGAGTCAATTCACATGTTTACTGTATTTTCATAGGGTTTATCTCCAAATGAGAATTTAAGAAATCATAATTAAATCATATACACACGTATATTCATAAGCAAGAGTTGCAAGATAACCGAATACTTATCTGTATTGGATGTCTTCACTTTATCCCACAGGATCCTTCTTTGCTTTCCAAGCATTGGATTTCCCGTGGATACAATAATGAATGTTGGGCCAGCACGCAGGCTACTCCACAACCATTCGAATAGGAAATGCTAGGCCAGTACACTGACTGGTTTTATCAATTTTTTAAGGGAATGTTTGGCCAGCACACCGGTTGCTCCACAACATCAAGTGGTTAATGTCCCCACCAACGATTCTCTAAATTTACCAAGAATTTTATAGCGCCCAACCAGTTACTCTTTGGCTTTACCAAGAATTTTATAACGCCCAACCAGTTACTCTCTGGCTTTACCAAGCATTTATAGCTCTCAACCAGTTACTCTCTGGCTTTACCAAGCATTTATAGTTCTTTCAGAGTCCTTGCTTCTTGTAATGGCCAAGGTTTCCAACAAAGAAACAACAGTGTATTAGCTTGGTTGCAATAAGACTTGTACCTGAAATCTTCATTATTCCAAACAAGAATTAAATGAAAATGAATACTTATCTGTATTGTGTGTTTCCTCGCTACTCCACAGGTTTCCTTCTCTGCTTTACAAGCCTTGGATCACCTGTGGGGTGGATGCTTGGCCAGCACACCTACTACTCCACAACATCATCTGAATAGGCAATGCCAAGCCAGTGCGCCGATTGGGTTTATCAGGCATTCCAAAAATTAGTATGCTAAGCTAGTACACCGACTGGGTTTATCAAGCATTTCAAAAATCAGTATGCTAAGCCAGTACACCAACTGGGTTTATCAAGCATTTCAAAAATCAGTATGCTAAGCCAGTACACCGACTGGGTTTATCAAGCATACGACCATCATTTCCAAGCCAGTTCTCCGACTGGGTTTGTCAGGAAATAACACCCAAATAACCAATACCTCCACAACATGCAAATAAGCAATGCCAAGCCAGTAGGACGACTAGGTTTGTCAAGCATCAATCTAACAACATGCCAAGCCAGTACACCGACTGGGTTTATCAGGCATCCATCAACCATTGCCAAGCCAGTACATCGAATAGGTTTATCAGGAAATATGAACAATCATAACATGATTACGTGGCTCCTTCTCTTATGCAACCAGTGGTTCCTTCCAGGAACTCCATAGGTGGCTCACTTGACTGCAGGCTATCATGGCCCCACAATACCCCACTCACACTACACAAGGATGATACCCCTTTTCTGCAACACAGCTCCTCGGGCCTATCCATCTCTTCTAGTGTCCTTTAGTGTGAGCATAGAAAGGTTACCACTTCCCATACAATCCTCTTGAGCACCCTTTCTTCACTTTGCCTCTTACGTGCAACACCAAATTGCATTTGTGTAAGCTGTTAGCACAAGAAGGATAAGCAGGCTCATCAGTATTGCTGCTAAAAAATCGTAATCATATTTCATATCATTCACTATCAAGTATTGAAACACCAGGAATGCGTCCATTCCCTTAGGGTGTAGTCAACATTGAAAACCTTTATCATAACCCAACATCTGAAAGGTATGCATCCCTTTCCGATGTGAGCCATGTAAGACCTAATCATACTCAAGCAGTCTGGAATAATAATGAAATAATAAAACATGCCTTGCATATTAACTCTAGTAGCCATACATGCATATTATTTAGCTGGGGTTATAGAATACTCATTCATTTCACAGATGTATATTCTCTTCATTTGCGAAGAATGGGGGCTCCCTTCTCTGAGTCAACAGTCCTTCGGTTTGCCACCCCAATCTTTTCACATGCCATAACCCACACATGCCTTCTTGGAATAATTTACTGTCTCACTCACATGCTTTACCAACATGCAGTTCGGCTGAGACATTATCAACATTTACAATGGCGTTTCACCCGAAACCCATTTCCAAAGCATGGGATCCTTCCCATCTAGTTTGGCTTCTGCAGGCCATCACACATGGTCTTCCTGCAATGTTTCATCCTGGCACACTTGATCAAATAGCCAAACAGTCAGCAACATTTAGCAATAAGCTTCAAATATGATTGTTCCATAACCAATCAATAGCATTAATAATTAAATTCAATATGAATTTACAATTCTGTCTCCTACAGAAATTGATTTGCTTAGCAATGAGGCTATCCTCATATTGTTTGGATCTCGTAAGTGGTATCACTCTGTCCATTATGGTTTCTTCCTTGCTACCATACCTGAACATCCACCTACAACATGTCCTCCTGACACAATTCTATATAAGCCAAACAATCATTAGCAATTATAAGCAAATTCTCAAATCTAAAATTTGTAAATTTGTTTTCCTACAGAAATTAGATTTGCAACTATGAGACTATTCTCATAAACTTAAACCAGACAATTTTCAGATTTGTTTCATGCATAAATTTACAACCATGAGAACCTTTTCATAACCTTTGGTTTCTGCACATGGTATATCTCGGTCTTTACTATGGACTTATCCTCATTGCCATACGCAAGATTTTTCTGCCTAAAAACTTCTTCATGCAGTCCTTCTCCTGCATTCATAGCAGCTTATGGAATGGTCTCAGGATTAGCAATAGTTCACCATTTCATCTATTATCTAACTTCATTGAAACACATATATACATCACACCCATGCCTTTACACAATGCATTTCAACATGTGCCCCTACACATGCATGCATATTTACAACATTTACCGAATATTTCAATGCACATTTCTTCAATGCCATCTTGCATGATTTCATGAATACTATGCATTCAAACATACTATGGCCTAACCATGATTACTACATACAGTATGCACTACCATGACAGGTCCATAAGTCCTCAGTTGCTTTTGTTTTTAAACTCACCACCAATATTCACAAATGGCATGATATGAATTCATATGAATGCATTGAGGTTTCTAGAAACTATAGGGTGTAAGGCTCCCTACCTTCACCTACCCACACCTCACCATACTTGGTGGGTTGACATTCACAGTTAGGCACTCAATGCAAACCAAATAACCTTAGTTTAAGCTTAGTTGAAGAGACTCACCACATTCTCTTTCAACATTCTACAATTAAGCACCGTTAACCCTTACTTGCATGGTAGTTATTAATATCGCTTGATGTTACCCGATCAGTCGGCCTCTTACCAAGGCTACTCAGTCCTTTTGCCAACATCATGATCATGGATTTGTTGCACCATCCTCTCTTCATGAGGTTGGATGCAACACTCATCATCCACATCCTTAGCCATGCTTCGGTTGTCTTTGGTCCCACAACCAATGTGAACACAACTTATTATTAGCAACCACAATCATTATCTTAAGTGGCTAATTGCATATGTAAAACCTCACTATTTTACCGATATGCAATATCATATACACACAAAAACATTTTCACATGCACTATGCAATATGCCATCTAGTACATATTCACTTCATCTATCTATCCTCTTGCATTTCCACCATCCCTATGCCATAATTTTTTTTTTTTAAATATAAATACACTGGCAAGAGAGGAGTTAAGGAATTCTTCCCAATTCTTCATTTTATCATGGAGTTTCTCATCCACATCATAGCTAATCCTTTCCTTGGCTTCCTTACCAAGCACACAAGCAATCATTAGCTATGATATTATCATGAATTATCAATTCAACATTTACATATGTGCAATCATTCATTCTTGCTATTTTCCAAACATGCAATTCTTATGCTATAAAAAAAAATAGTTTAAGGTGAGGCATTTTCCATTTATCAACACTGCCTTGCTACTCCCCTTGCTCTTCTGCAAGGCATATTACATCCAACTACTCTTAATGTAATTCCTGCTTCTCATTCCCAAGCATAGAGAGTGCATTTCACACTTTCAACGACTGTCTTCCATGGCAATTTTTCCATTTTCGGCACCTGAAAATCTCCCTGAAAACTGGCTAAAATTCCTTGTTTCGGAGCAACTCTGCGAGTTCTTTTGACCTGTTCCGGGCCAACTTGTGGAGTTCTTCTGCAATTTTGGGAGACATTTGGAAATTCTTTCCGCAGTTTTGGAAGACATTTGGAATTTTTTATTTTTTTTTCGCAAATTCGGGAATTCCTTCTGCAATTTCGGTAGAGATTCAGGAATTTCTTCCGCAAATTCGGGAATTTCTTCCACAAATTCGGGAATTCCTTCCGCAATTTCAGGAGAGATTCGGAAATTTCTTCCGCAAATTCGGGAATTCCTTCCACAATTTCGGGAGAGATTCAGGAATTCATTCTGCAAATTTGGGAATTCCTTCCGCAATTTCGGGAGAGATTCAGGAATTTCTTCCGCAAATTCGGGAATTCCTTCCGTAATTTCAAGAGAGATTTGGGAATTCCTTCCACAAATTCGAGAATTCCTTCGACAATTTCGGGAGAGATTCGGGAATTTCTTCCGCAAATTTGGGAATTCCTTCCGCAATTTCGGGAGAGATTCGGGAATGTCTTCCTCAAATTCGAAAATTCCTTCCGCAATTTCGGAAGAGATTCGGGAATTCCTTCCGCAAATTCGGAAATTCCTTCCGCAATTTCGGAAGAGATTCGGGAATTCCTTCCGCAAATTTGGAAATTCCTTCCGCAATTTCGGAAGAGATTCGGGAATTCCTTCCGCAATTTCGGAAGAGATTCAGGAATTCCTTCCGCAATTTCGGAAGAGATTCAGGAATTCCTTCCACAAATTTAGAAATTCCTTCCACAATTTCGGAAGAGATTCGGGAATGTCTTCCGCAATTTTGGAAGATATTCGGGAATGTCTTCCAGAAATTGGGAAATTCCTTCCGCAATTTCGGAAGAGATTCGGGAATGTCTTCCACAAATTCGGAAATTCCTTCCACAATTTCGGAAGAGATTTAGGAATTCATTCCGCAAATTCAGAAATTCCTTCCGCAATTTCGGAAGAGATTCGGGAATTCCTTCCGCAAATTCGGAAATTCCTTTAGCAAATTCGGAAATTCCTTCCGCAAATTCGGAAATTCCTTCCGTAATTTTGGAAGAGATTCGGGAATGTCTTCCGCAAATTCGGAAATTCCTTCCACAATTTCGGAAGAGATTCGAGAATTCCTTCTGCAAATTCAGAAATTCCTTCTGCAATTTCGGAAGAGATTCGGGAATGTCTTCCGCAAATTCGGAAATTCCTTCCGCAATTTCAGAAGAGATTCGGCAATTCCTTCCGCAAATTCGGAAATTCCTTCCGCAGTTTCGGAAGAGATTCGGGAATGTCTTCCGCAAATTTGGAAATTCCTTCCGCAATTTCAGAAATTCCTTCCGCAATTTCGGAAGAGATTCGGGAATTCCTTCCGCAAATTCGGAAGAAATTCGAGAATGTCTTCCGCAAATTCGGAAATTCCTTCCGCAATTTCGGAAGAGATTCCTAGACACTTAGAATTTTTTATGAAATTTTTCTTAACTATCAGTGCTGAGCAGGAAGCATACTTACCTCTGCAACTATGATAGGTAGCCCATAAAGGCCCAATGCTACAACCAGCAGCTCTGATACCAAATGTAATGTACCCACCTGCTGACCCAATGCAAGGAAGGAAACATGGCACTAAAATCTGGGCATTTCATAAAACTCATCCCACTAATTAGAATCATAAGAATTTAAACATTGGTGTGCAGATACAAATTAGGCAATATGAACAGTGGTATTTAAATCTAATCCACACACACAATTCATGCCCATCCAGCATATCAAAACAGTCATCAAATTGGTGCATTGCAGAAGTAAATACATAAACAGAAAACACTTAACTTCATTGTGCAATTGTCCCAAGCAGCTAGCTATGTCACTGCAACGTTCCACCCAGCCATAGGCTCTTCGACAGCTTATAATGAGTTCGTCTGAAGGCCACCCCTGAGCTGGGCATGATTCTCACAAGGAAAGGGGACATTCACTCTCTCACAACCAATTAATCATTCCATCTGAGCCCAGCCAGTCCATAGCTGGGTTTATCAGGCTACAATTGAGCCATGGATGCTTATTCTCAAGCTCAAGCCAAAGCAATGAATACCCATACCCATACCCCAACATATTCATTTCTCCCATAGCAAGCACAAACATTGGGCATAGATACACATTTCCAGTAATGGAATTCACAAACAAGGTGGCCATAGATTTTTCCCAAATCGTGGCTCACCCAAAACGAGCCGTGGGAAGGAAAATGCATCCACGGGGAGGGAAAAACATTTTCTCCCCAACTCTCTCAGCATTTAACAACAAAAATGATCTCTATGGAACCCCCGTTCCATTCCCCTTCTTCCCCACTGGTGTACAACACAAAAACGCCCTTCTCTACTGGGAGAATGAAGGGAAACACAACAAACATGCCTGGAAAACGCCCAGGTAGCTCTAAACTCGTGAGAGAGAAGGAATGCTTATGGATAATGGCTTGGGGGAGAAATTCATGGCTCTTTTCTTGCTCAAGAAGCAAAACGCGAATTCCCATGTAGGGTGGTTTTCCCATACCCGAATTTGAACATCCATACCTCCCATTCCCCAAGGCATTAGCTACCTCAACCAACTCTTGGGAGAAATCAATGATTGGGTACAAAAGTCAACATGGGTAGTTGAGGGTTTGATGGGTTCTCTCATTGACACTTGGCTTGACTTGAGTGGCTCAAGGGTTTGAATGTTTTCCCTCCCAATTCCTTGTAAAATCATGCCCCTATCTCTTGTTGCATTGCATAGCTAGTTGTGGGTATTTATTAAAATGCATATTTACAATTTCAATGTGCCTGGCTAGCACGTAAACCATATGCATCACTAAATCGCTGGTGGAGACTTGGCCTGGAGCTCCTCACCACAATTTTATAACAATATTACCTCATTTACAATTTAATGCCATGGGGTCAAACTGGGGACATTACAAAGTAAATCTTTGTGTCTCTTGTGTGCTTGCATTATTGTCTCCATGATTGATATGCTGTACATGTTGTTCTCTCAGTTAAGATCCTAGATCATATTGAAGTAAATTCTGAAAATTTAACAGGTGGAAAGCAAGCTTGGGAATGCTCACAATGGTAGGAATGGTGGGATATGAGGAAACTCCAACTAAAATCCATCAGCACAACCTTTCTCTAATTTCTCTACAAAATGCACGTGTTGCTTGGTTTTTCAACCAAGCATGTGCAAGGATGCACCTATTAACTTGTAATAACAGTTTCAGTATAAAACAAAAACAACTATGAATAAACTAATATAATCAGATCTAACATTAACATGTGTAAAAGAAATAAAAAATTGAATTTAAGAACATAAGCAATAAGATATATGGGAAAGCAATAACTTGAAAAATATTTGATTTTGTATTACCTCAAATGGTGAAGATGATGGGTGTTGAGCAACTCCAAGGTTTAGAATCTCCAATATCCAATGGTCTTTTCTTCTCCAAATCTTCAATGGGGATCTTCAAACTCGAAATGGGAGGCAATGTCTCTCAAAGGGAATTTGGCAGCATAAGGATAGGATGAAATGTGGATGTAAAGTGAAGAGCCCCTATCACCTTTTTATAGTTTTTGGTGATGGGGAATACCATTATGGTTTTAAGGAAACCATTGGTATTAACCAACATGGTTTAGGTCTCTTTTTCCCTCTTTTTCCTTTTTTGAATATTTTAAATATTTTTATTCCCTTTTAATATTTTTTGAGAATTTTGGACCATTTTTTAGGGTTTTTTGTGTTTTTCAGGAAAATACATATTTTGAAGGGAAAAAGTGGTATTATGGTCTTTTTGGTGACCTTTTGAAGGTTTTAGAGGTTCAAATGGTGGAAAAGTGGACAAATGGGTCATGTGAACAAGGGAATGAGCTAGTGAGCACTTTTTGGGTGTTAACAGATTGCCCCCTAATGTGTGAAGGCAGGAGCTCATCATATGGCCGATAGACATCATAGTTCTTTTGTCTTTTTTCTGGGGTTTGGAGAAGAGAAGAGACCGATTGGAGACTAGAACAATGGCCCCTTGGAAGCTGCAAAAACTGAAAAAATACATGGCCTCAAAATCAATGAGGAATAATCTCTGATAATGGATGAGGTGGGCATACCCATGCTCGTATCAAGACATATACATAACAATTAGGCTCACGAAGGGGTACCTGAAAAAATACATAAAAATATGCTGGTACATCATAATGGTCCAGAGGGGTCACAATGCTAGGACATACTCATGGCCATACCATGACTGATCTGAATAATTGATATACTGGAGAAAAAAAGCAACAACCATTCTGAATAAAGTATCAGAAGGGTTGATGAACTGCTGAAACTGAAGGTGTCCAACATCTGTAGGGACTCAATGACTATGAGTCAACGTTTGAGGAGTATATGTGACTGTATACTCGAGGGAGTGTAAAAATGCGGTACATTTGAAAATTGTCGCCAAGCACAAATCGAATATCTGTAGGAATATGTAACTGGTTGTTCCCTCAATTAGACTCTCAAATGTGGTAGAGTCAGGTGATATTCGGGGTCTTCAACAAATAATTGAAAGAACTGATATCATGTACGAGTCTCAACGATGTGATCAAGGTTTTGAAGTTGAGCATGTGAGAAACAATCATTTGGAGAGGCACTGAGGACTCCTTTCAAAATGATCCGTAGGCACTCATCACTAATGGTCATGAGTCCAAGGCACAGGGACCTCTGGGTCTATCCTTTGGAATAGATTTGGTTGGCGTCGATAGAGGGAGACCAACAACTACCAAGGCAATGATGTTTCCTTGATAGGAGTATGAGGTATACAACTGAAGTGTGGTAGTACTGATGGTAGGACTAACATACTGTGGGGATGGGGAATAACTTGGGTCATATAGTGGGTGGACTCAAACTTCCTCTGTTTAGATCATAATGACATTGTTGACCTGGTAGCATAGGGAACTGACTTTGTTAGGTGTGTAGATTATAGCTTAAGGGATCAAGGGTTTGTATTGTAGACTAGAGTGACTCTGGGGGTCAAGATGATGGATTCTATTGGGAGACTCCCAGGGTAACATACTGCAGAATACTCTGAACAAAAGTCACGAAAATGGGGAAGCTTCCATATGAGTAGACGTGATTTTTTGTGGCGTCGAAAAGCGCCATTGGGTCTTTCTTCTTAGTTTTAATGAGCTCCAAGAAGAGATAAAAGTGTGCTCTGAAATGGTACTATCCTGTGGATTTATGCGAGCCCAGGACTGTTCATGATCGTGAGTGCTCTCATTTTTTAAGGAGTCTAAAAACGATAAGAAGACTCTGAATTGGTGGAGGAGTACCGTCCTGTGGATTTGTAAAATCCCAAGACAGTAATTGCTCGTGGTTTGCTTTCAATTTTAGAGAGTCTGAAAGCGATAAGTAGACTCCATTGGTGTTCTTTTTCGTATGTTAGTCTCCAAGGCCCAAAAAAGCACAAAATGATGCAAATGGAGAACTCTTTCAGCCAATGTGACTAGAGTATTCATTTTTTGTAATTACTCTACAAGTTCGGAAAAGGAGTAAACTTATACCAGGTAGACGCCTTTTCATATACTTTTAGCGAGCATAAAAGAAGCAAGATTGCTCGGTGATCTTTTCATTGTTTTAGGAGTCAAAAAAGAGCTTAACAGAAACTCCCTAAGTGCCTTTTTCATAAAAGAATTGCTCAGCCCGAAAAAGGGATAAAATTATATCGAACAAGAAGGTTATTGGTGAGAGCGAGGAATGATCTCGAGCATCGTCATGAGTGCGAAAAATTGAATTCGGTGATATAAGACTCATAAAAAATGGACCATGGTCGATGTGGCACGCAAATTGAGGCAATGAGGGGCATTTTGGAGAAATACCCAAAAAATATGGGGGTGAGAGCGAGAAATGATCTCAAGCATCATCACGAGCACGGAAAACTGAATCCAGTGATATAAGACTAGTAAAAAATGGACCATGGCCGATGTGGCACGCAAATCGAGGCACCGAGGGGCCTGGGAAAAATGCCTGAAAAATTTGGTGTTGAGAGTGAGAAATGATCTCAAGCATCATCACGAGCGCGGAAAACTGAATCCGGCGATATAAGACTCGTTAAAACTGAACCACGACTGATGTGGCACGTAAATCGAGGCAACGAGGGGCATGGAAAAAATACCCAAAAAATCTGGTGGTGAGAGCAAGAAATGATCTCAAGCATCGTCACAAGCATGGAAAACAGAATCCAGTGATATAAACTCATCAAAAACGGACCATGGTCAATGTGGCATGCAAATCGAGGTGACGAGGGGCATGGAAAAAATGTCCGAAAAAGGGACCTGGTGGAATCGAGAAAAGGAGTGGACTATCATGAAGTTCTTACTGCGCTGATTCCAATGTTACCAACGGTTTGAAAAATGAACGTCGTATGATGCCGAAATGGTTGATTGAAAATGGTCAAATTTCTATAAATAACAAGTGGGCCCAATGTGACAAATGTCATTTTCACCGTTGAGTTTCATAGAGTAATTGAGTTAGTTAGAGTATTTTCTTGATTTGTGGGAGATTCGACCGTTGGTTTTTTATTCTGCGAGTTTCAGCTAAGCCTATGTGCCTTAGCCTTTCAAATTATTTCCTTTCTAGTTAGCGTCGGGGCCCCGAAGGCTGCATAATTCCATGTTGGCTTCCCAACGCGGAATATTGCAGGTTTCGGCTCATTTTCCACAATGCACATCGTGTGTATGGGCTTGATAGCCGCGATGTGCATCGCGACTATGGGTCCGACAGTCATGATGTTCATCACGGCTGTGGGGGATGGCAGTCGCGATGTTCATCACGGTTGTGGGGCTTACAACCGCGATGGCCATCATGACTGTGGGGCTGATACCCGCGATGTTCATCGCGGCTGTGAGGTTGAAAGTCGCGATGTTCATCGCGGCTAAGAGCCCGAAAGTTGTGATGGGGATTTTGGGGAAAAAATATTGTTTTCTAAAAAAATTTCCTTTGTTTTTTGGTAGGATGTTGAGGAGGCCACTAGTGTCGTGGAGGGAGATGGAGATTGATGTGGAGTTGATGGGCACGATTCGGGATGACCCGAATGTGCGGGCAGCCTTGGCTTTGGGCGGGCTACTAAATTTTGCTCAGGTTCCTATTATGCGTTCAATCAGAGATCTACTGAACAAGTTGGTTGACTTCTGGGTCCCGGAGGAGGTGGCTTTCATGGTCCAAGGTGAGCGGCTAGAGATCACCTTGACTGATGTGCACTTTCTTACTGGCTTGCCCCATTTGGGTGAGATAGGGGAGCTGTAGTCGAGGATTCCGGCTGGTATGGATATTGAGGATCTACTGGAGAGATTCTGCGTTCCGGGGGCCCGTACGCAGAATAGCGCATTGAGTGTCTCTAATTTGCGGGAGCCAGAGATGCAGGCGGTGGTGGCTTGTTTTTTTAGGGTTCTTGGTGCACAGGCGCCCCATCATTTTTCTGGGGGGCAAACGATGATGGTAGACAGTGTCCTTAGGGGAACCTATTTCTCTTGGGGCAGATGTTTTTGGCCTGTGCTCAGCAAGAGCTAAATGAGGTTAGTTGGGAGGGAGAAGAGTTCAGCTATGCTTCTTTCCTCTGTTGTTTCTTTTCTGAGCAGGTACCTACCTTGCGGCCACATGTGCTGGTTTGGGATGGGTTGAGGAGTGAGCCACGGATGGTGCGGTGGGGGAAGATGATTCCCCGGGGTGGTGGTGGTATCCGATGGTTCTTCTCATCGGAGATGTATGACCAATGGAAGCAGGTGCCTGTTGGTATTGATGATTATCCGTATGCTGGTATGGACTTCCAAGGAGACCCTGAGATGCCTCGAGCTCAGGGATAGGCTTGGGGGTTGGACGGTATGTCTTTGTTTTTTGTTTCTCTATTATATCATGTTTAGATGTTTTTGTTATGAGTATAGATAGATATTTTTTATATGATACTGACTTGATTCACTGTGGGTCATTGCAGATGTTGGTCCAAGGCCGCTAGCAGATCATATAGGATGTCGGGGATGGATGATGGTGGTGGTACCTCCGCCGGCATTAGCACCTCCACCTCGTGTACGAGGAGTTGTGTGCCCGCGAGATGACGCCCTAGAGGACATACACGATACCTTAGAGGGGCTTCTAGTGGGTGCACCAGAGGAGGGTTGGAGGGATCTAGACCGGCCTACTATCGAGTGTTGTTTCGATGCTCCCCATGAGTGGCAATCGATCCTACTGAGAGTAGTTGTGGTGATGGCCGAGAGGAGGGCTCGAGATCAGTATGATCCAGAGGAGCTAGAGGAGGAGGAGCCAGAGGATCCTGGTGATCATGATGATTAGGTGGTCTTATACCTACCCCCAAATGCTGATGAGCATATGGGGATGTATTTTGTTGATACACATTTTTTGTACGGCTAGTGTACCTTTTGTATATTTGGGTGCTGAGAGCACTGCTGACATTATTACTCTTATGATGATATATATATATATATATATATATATATATGTGCATTTTGGTATATAGTCGTGTATAGACGTGGATGCACATCTTGTCTTTTCGTTGATGTTTTTGTTGCATGTGGATGCAATGTTTTGATCTTTTAATGCCTACATGTTTTGGTTGACGTGCCAATCTAGAATGTTGTTAGCCATTTGGTTTGCTACACTTTTTTTATTTCTTGGGACATGAGTGAACAAAATGGATTCAAATTGTTGAATCATTTGTTTAGTGCGCAGAAATTTTCTAAATAGATAGGGATCGCATACCTGGTAACAGTTGTTGAGTTGGGAAACGAGGAGTTGGGAGTCCAGGTAAATATTAAAGTGACTTATGCCCATTTGGAGAGTAGCGGCCAGTAGACCAGTTAAGGCATCGTACTCAGCTTGGTTGTTTGTGGCAACACCTATGCACACTCCGTCGAGGTGGATCAACTCATGTGAAGGGGAATAAATTACCCAAGATGCTGAAGTGAGATTTGGAGACCAACGGCTTGTGCCATCAGCAAAACCGATGTGGTAGGTGGGACAAGATCCATCTGTGTTCATGCAGGAAAGAAAGAAAATGTAAGGTTTTGAAAATTTACAGTGAAAAAATCAATTAAAAAAATTGTACAATATGGACTATGGTGTCCAGGAGTTTTTATGGGTAGAATAGTTTGAGGTACAACCCATTACGGGGGTTGCGCATGGGATTGCCTTCCGAGTCGGTCAAAATGTATGCTCCATGTCCAAGGGAAGTGTGTATGATATATGGGCCTTACCACATAGATTGGAACTTTCCTTTACCTATTTTGTCATGGGCTTGGTCGTAAACAAGTACCAGGTCTCCTTCACTAAATGCTCGTGGGTGAACATGTTTATCATAATGAAGTTTAGATCTGTTCTTTGCAGCTTCGATTGTTTGGAGAGCTGCGCGGAGATCTTCATCGACCTGCTCTAAAATAAGTAAACGTTCTTCAATTAGTGACTTATCGGGGAGAAGTTCTACGGAAATTTGTAATGTTGGTATCTGGCATTCAATGGGGAGGATAGATTCCACGCCATGAACTAAATGGAATGGGGTAAAGTTGGTGGCGGTTTTAGTCGACGTGCGGTATGCCCATAATGAGGGAAAAAGCATATGATGCCAATTGGATTTATGTTTGTCAACAGTGCACTGGAGGATGGTCTTCAAAATTTTGTTAATAGCTTCGACTTGGCTGTTCCCTTGGGGGTAGTAGGCAGAGGAGAAATTATGTTCAAACTTAAGGAGTATTGACAATTCTCTCCAAATGGAGTCCTCTAAGTGAGAGCCGTGGTCTGAGACGAGTTGCTTTGGTACTCTAGAACGAGCAATAACATGTTTGAGGAAAAAACGGGCTGTAGTGTCGGCGTTGCAATTGTAAGTAGGCATGGCTTCCACCCATTTTGTAAAGTAATCAATAGCCACAATAATGTGTTTGTGGCCACCGGCTGATGCGGGATTGCAATCCATGAAGTCGATGGCCCATTTGCAAAATGGTCCAACGGTGACGACTGGATGAAGGGGGGCGGGGGGGGTTCTTGCCTTGGGGGCAAAGTGTTGGCAGTTTTGGAAATGTTTGACTACTGTGATACAATCAGTTAATAATGATGGCCAAAAATAACCTACGTGAATTACCTTTTGGGCGGTGGCCATTCCAGAGAAATGGCCACCGCAGGCACCGCTATGATAGTCGTTAAGGACTTGTTCTGCTTCGTCTTGGGAAAGTCATCATTGTAGGATTGTGTCGACGCCACGTCGATAGAGGACGTCACCCAAGAGGAGATAACGGGGGGCATGGTGATGGATGCGATGACATCCGTCATGGTCAATGTTGGGTCGAAACTTCTATGTGCGGAGGTATACCAAAATGTCGCTATACCAAGGGTCATCAGAAAAGATGATGAACAAATGCTCGTCGATTATTTCAGTGTGGATAGCTGGTGATGATGACGAGGATGGTAAGTCCGTAATGAGTTGAGCAAGTGCTAATGCTTTTATACTCTTTGAGTTTTTAAAATTTAGGTCATATTCTTGTAGGATAATGACCCATTTGGCAACACGGCCTTGTAGAAGGTAGCAATTCAAGAGATAGACCATTGGGTTGGAATTGGCCACAACCATGGTGTGGCTAAGGAGAATGTAATGTTGCATCTTTTGTACTGAAAAGATGACGGCGAGGGCCATTTTCTCTTCATGTGGGTAGCGTAGTGGTGGGCCTGATAAGGTCTGGCTCACATAGTAAATGGCATGTTCTTGACGAGTAGAGTCTTCTTGGATGAGTACTCTGGAAATAGCGTAATATGATGCCAAAATGTACTGGGTAAAGTCTTTCGTGAAATCTGGAGGAGAAATCAAGGGGGCACTCGTAAGCACTTTTTTCAGGTCTGTGAAAGCCCCTTCTGCTCGGTCGTCCCAATAAAAATAGGTATGAAGGCAAAGTAAATGGAGGAAACCATGTACTGTGGTGGCATAATCTGGGACAAAGCGACGAAGGAAGTTGGACTTCCCTTGGAGGCTTTGTAGTTGTCTTAATGTACGAGGTGACGGTAGGTCTACTATGGCTTGTATTTTTAGGGGGTTGACGGTGATCCCTTTTTCTGAAATGACAAATCCCAGCAGGCGACCTGCTAGAACGCAAAAGACACACTTGAGTGGGTTCAGGAGGATGTTGTATTTTCGACAACGCAAGAAGACTTGTCGAATATCCTCTAAGTGGTCAGATCATTTCTTAGATCGAGCTGTGAGGTCGTTTAGATAAACTAATATGATTTTATTCAGATCGTGGAAACAATAAGTCATGGCTCGTTGGAAAGTGGCTCCATCGTTCTTGAGATTGAAAGGCATGATGTGATAGGCGAAGGTGCCCCATGGGGTAGTAAAAGTGGTCTTGTATTGATCTTCTTTACGGATTTTGATTTGGTTGTATCTAGAGAAACCATCCATAAAAGAAAGTAGCTCATGCCCCGCACACTCATCGATTAGTTGGTCAATAAATTGAGTGGGGAAGTTGTCTTTGGGACAAGCTAGGTTGAGGTCATGGAAGTCAGTATAGACGCGGATGGTGCCGACTTTCTTGTTGACCGGTACTGGGTTTGAAACCCAGGTGGTGTATGCAATAGGGTATATGAAACCTACTACTCGAAGCTTCTCAATTTCTTCTTTGATGGCTGGAAGCTTGGATGGGTGAATGGGACGTTGTTTTTGGTGGACCGGTGATATGTTGGGCCAAGTTTCTATGTGATGTTCTACTATGGTAGGATCAAGACCAGGCATCTCGGTATAAGACCAGGAGAAGACATCACGAAATTATTGGAAGAGTTTCTTATAAGCTTGGGTTTCTTTTTCAGTGCAAGATGCGCTTAAATAGATAAGCTCAGGTTTTCCGGGGGTGGTGGAGATGTCGATTTTTATAATGGGAGAAATGTTAGCCATGTTACCCTCTTCAAAAGCTTATGGAGCTGGGACTGGATCTTTGAACCAATCGACCTTGGTTGGTAAGAAGTCCTTGGTTTCAACAGATAGTTGGTTTGCCATGGTGGACATAGATGCCTCAAAGATGAAGTACGATCGATGGTGCATATCAACCCAAGGGTAGTCCAGTGCAGTGAGTGTTTCTAAAATTTCCTCATCACTGCGGAAGTAGTGTGTCATTAAATCAATTGGTTCGGGCTTATAGCTAGTTGAAATCATATAAATGGTATTGATTTCTTCTGAACGAGAAGATTCTGTGGGGAATATTTCCTCGATGAGCGACAGGGATATCTCTAAGTCGGTATTATTCAATTCATATAATGCTGCTCTATAATCTGGGAGATCGAGGCAATGATGTGAATAATGGCCATAGATTCCGCATATTGCACAAGGGTGGTTTGTGCGCAATGATTTATCGTTTGACAACTGGAACGTTGGTGTCATCACCCAACATATTCATGTGTTCTTGAAGTGCCAGTAGTTGTGGACATAGATGGGTAGAGTGGCATATATTGTTGCACAAGGAGCACTTAGGGAGCACACGGGTTGGGGGATTCTTAATGAATTTGGGAGTCACTGGGGGGGGTGCGAGTTGTGGGTGCAGTGTTGTAGGTTTGTTGACCTCTGCCCCCAGTGTGGCAGGATTGAGGGGGGACATAACTAGATGTCGATTTAGTGCCCCCTGTTGGAGTTGATCGGTTTTGGGGTTTCAAAACACTAGGTGGTGGGCGATTTTGGGGGTTTGGTATGCCAGGTGGTGGATGGTTTGAAATATTCGTGGGTTGCACTAGTTGTAAAACAATGGTTTGAATCAGTGGGGAAGTTGGGGCAAGTAAGTACCATACAGGTAATCCTAATGTTAAACATGGAAGGTTGAGAGTAGCCATTATTGGTGTGCTGACAACTCCTAAAAATGGAAACAAGAATGGGATAGTGTGAATCAATGTTCTTTTGATATGACTAGGCATGATGGGTGCTTGTGGTAGTCGTTGAGGTAGTTGAGGATGTTGTTGTTCATTGTGCGATAGGGTGCACAAATCAGATACTTCAGTTACCCGGAGAGGGGGTGGGATAGAAGGGAAAGTGGTGGTCATGGGATTATCCGAATATATCCTGGGTCCGACTGAGGAGATGAACGATGTGGGTGCATTCTGAATGGGTTGTTTGATCATGGGAAGAACATTTTGAGGTCTTGCGGGAGCATTGGGATCATAGTATGTAATCTGGTCGATTTTGACTATGTGTCTTTCATGGGGGAACATCATGAGGTGAAAAACGGAAGAAGCGACGACTTTCATTTTATACATGTAGCTTCTTCCCAGAAGGATATTGTAATCAAGTTGGATGTTAATGACCTCTATATCTATGAGAACCAATTTACCCCCAAGTTGTATGGGTACATTCACTAACAAACCTTGAGGTTGAGCCGCATGGCCGTCGTAAGCTCGCAATGCGGTAGTTGATGGTTGTAGCGTTGGGGATCCAAGTTTCTGCCATACGAAAGTTGACATAATGCAGGTGGAGGCCCCTTCAATGATTATGCATCGATGAACGACAAGATTACGAATGGACACATAAAATTGAAAATCTAGAGATGAAGGTAAGCGAGGTTCAGCTTGTTATAGTCGAAAGCCATCATGTTGGAGTCATTAGGATCTATGGAATCAATCGTAGATAACAACATGTTGATGCCTCAGATATCGTAGCATCAATCAGAAAGGGATTCTCCCCGAGAGATGGTCCCAATTAGACTATCTCCCATTTGGTGTAGGGAATCCGTCCGGTTAACGGTTCCGGCAACCGTGGTTTTGGACTTTAAATCCGATTCTACCGGTTGTGGCCCGATCCACCTTTCTTTTTGGGTTTTTTATGACTTTTATATGAGATGCAAGTGCCTAAATTATGCTTAATCTGGATGCAATTAAAACGGATCTAAGCCTAAGACTGAGACATGTCTATCTATCCCTGCAGGGAACGCACTAAAGGGAGGAGCAATCAGCTGTAACAAATATCGTAATCAAGGAACAGATAGCTATTATTTCTCACAATAAAAGCTACAACAAGATAAAGATCTTGAGAAGATAGCTTCTCATTACACATGGAACGCATCTATTTCCCATAACATAGAGGAGAGCTGAAGAATAAGAAACAGATCTGAAAATGAAACTTTAAAGAACGCATCTATTGATCATAAACAGAAGAAAGCAAAATTATTTAATCTATGTAACAAACATAAAGAAACAGATCTAAACGTAACAAAACTGGAATTAAATTCAAAGATCCCTGCAAGGAGCAATTTAATGTTATGAACAATGAGCCACATGAATTACCCTGAAGAAAGAACAGTTAGCCATTCGATCTAGACAAAGAAATCTACAGCAGTACATTTCATTGTTCACAAAATAGAGAGAACGCATGCACAGAAGAGAGTAGAATCATTAGTGCAAACAAATAATTCAGATGTCAAGAATGATCTCACATTGCAGAATTGCATTCATTAGAATAGTCCAATATAGAGCAATCCAACAATCCAGGCAAAACGTCCATCTCCCGTGGCTTCTATTAGAAAAATCAATTTACAGACCCGATACAAGATAGCTCATATCGTTTGCCCCCAATTTTCATTCCCTGCCAAAAGTCTCTATTAATCTTTCCTAGATGCTATTTATAGCTACAACTTTGCCCTTTGGGCTGACACCTAGCACTTTCCACCTGTCATTTACAGGGATTTCTACTATAATCGATCACCAAAATGGCCACTTCCTTTACAAAAATATTTTGACAAAAATTAGGGACAGCTATCCCATGGCTTACGCCTTACATATTTAAAATATACATAACAGAAAATTGGCCGACACCAAAGCCTTCCCTGTTGGGCACGTGTTTGGCTGAAGAGAGTGTCTCACTGAATTCGGACTCTTCATTCCTGTGCGTGAGCTTCTCCTGGCAAAGGGTCGCCCAAGTTAATTGTCACTGATGATGCCTGGGAAGAGGCCCTCGAATCCCCTGCTGATGCTGCTCCTAATTGGGAAGGGGGAATTGAACTGGCCGGATTTTCTGCCATTTCTGGGGAAGAGGCTGCTGGGAGAGAGGCTGCTGGATCTACTGCTGCTCCTGCTGCTGCTGCAGCTTTCCTGTCCTCCTCTGTTATGTAGCTGTGCCACACACCTGTGTCCCTTATGATTATGTTTGCTGCAGCAGGAAACAGGATTTTCTGAGAAGTCACATTCTTCCCGAGCTCTGTTTTAATGCTTTGTACTTCTGCTTCAGCAACTTGATATGCTTCGTTCAGCAGGTGGTTGTCAAGTGTTGATGAACCGATGTAATGTTGGAGATCATCCATGGCCAGGACATCAATCCTTTTCACATACTCCATCTGGACGCCTAGCTCCTCTTTCAGTTGAGACAGCCGCTGTTCCTTTTCCGGGAAGTCTTCTAGGGTCTGAGGGAAACTCAATGTGCAGCTGTCATGGACTCCTTTGAGCTTTTGGTATAGGTTGTTGATTCTATCTGTTGTCCTCTGTACACTCGCCATCAGCTTATTGGCACAGTTCCTGCCAAACTCCAACAAGGCTATATCTTCATTAAAATCTTCCACGGCCTTAAAAGGAAGATGCGGGGGGAAACCTCCTTTCCCTTCTCTCCATGCCATCTGACTTATAAGATTTGCCTTGACACTGGTGTTCTTAGCTTTGAGCCTGTGGGCTTCCGTATTAACCTCTTTTAGCCTAACCACCATGGCCTTGAGTTTGCATACCTCATCAGTGATTATCTCTTGGGAGCCACACACTTGCTGCAGGATATTGCATGACAGCTCGTGGAAGGGAGATAGGTCTATGGTTCTGCTCTCCGCTTGCTCCAAACGCTCAGCCAACGTTTGCTTGTCTGCTTTTAGCAGAGATGCCTTTTCTTCTGCACCATTCTTCTCTGCTTCCACAATCATCATTTGAAGTGTTAGCTGGTCCTTTTCCTCCTCCAGCTGGCTGTACTTGCTTGAAATCTCCTTATGTTCAGCGTACAAGCAGTTATACTGGTTTACTACCAGATCTCTTTGGGCTTGCTCATTAGCCACATTTTGTTGCAGCGTGCGCGCTCTTTTCTTTGTCAATATATTTTCTTTAACTATAACCCCTACATTGGCAAATGATGCCTGCGCTGTTGCTATAACTGCGGATGCCATGGCGATGGGATCTGCATCTGTGTTCTGCATGACAGCGACCTCTCGGTGAGTAACGATGTCATCATGGAAGGGGCTTTTAATCCTCTCTTCTGATTGGAGGACCATTGATTTTCTTTTCTTATCATAGACAAACTCATTCCATTTGGACACCGTACGCTTCCCAGATGGAGTGTATGGGACAATTGGTCGGTTTATGATGTCTATGTCTTCTTCCATAGGTGGGGTCCGGACTTCCTGAGCAGGGTCTACTCCTTCCTTTTGGGTACTAGCGACACCTGCTTGAGAGGTGTATATCTCCATGTCTTGGACACCGGACCCACCTGCCTCGGTATCTTCCCTTGTCTTCGATTCTTCCTCCGCCTTCTTCCTTGCTTCAGCTTGCTCAATCTCTGCTTCTTTCTGCTTTTGGGCTTCTTCAGCCTCTTTCCGCAGTCTTTCATTTTCAGCTTCTTGCTGCTTTCTTGCTTCCTCGGCTTCCTGCTGTAACTTCGCCTCTTCTCTTAATCTGAGCTCTTCCTGAGCTCGGGCATCCTCAGCTTCTTTCTCCTTTTGCTGGGTGGTTTTCTGGGCCTTGGTTGCGCTAGAACTTGCTCCAACACCTTGGCGACAGATCCGCAGCTCAGCCATGTTGCAGATACCTCTGAATGCTTCCTCCTCGGCATCAGGGTAGTGGGAGTATTCGAAGTAAGCATAGTTCCCCTTGCAATGCTCGGCCACTTTACCCTTTCTGTCGTTCCTGTGGAAGATGACCTCACCGAAGTGGAAGGCCTTCAACTCTTGAATAAACTCATTGGCCGAGGCAACCCCTGAAAACTTGTAAGCGCCGATGCAGAAAGGTAGAGGGGGAAAGGAAGCTTTGTGTTGCTTGTGGAGGAATGCTCCAACCCCATCCAGGAAGAGTTGTCTTACTGCTTCCTTGAGCACCACATAGTCTGTGGCATACTGCGGCAATATGTATGGGGGCTTAGTCCCTCCAAACATTCTCAGGTAGGTACCTTGTTCTGAAAAGTAAAAGTCCCCATACTCCTCAAGGACTTCCAAAGCATTTTCTGACAGGCAGTTTGGTTCTTCCTTAAACATTTTCTCGTATAGGGGCATGATGAACCCCTCACAGATGAGTTTGTAGCTGGGCTTGTAGTTCTGAGCCCACAACATCTTGAATGCGATGTAGACCGGGGCGGTGGCTCTATCCCATGTACAACCCAATTTGGGGAACTCTATCTTGGCCAAAATACAATCTATCAGATATGAGGACATGAAGAATTCAGCCTTCTTCAAGGCTAGCCTTGGCTTAGCAGTACTTATCATTGAGGCCAGACTATCTGACAAGATAGTGGCCCAGTCAAACACTGTTCCCTGAAATGCCACATAGTGAATGATAGGGACCCACTGAATCTTGTATACTGTGCCATCGGGCATGCCGAAGATTCTGCACAGCATTAAAGCGATCAATCTGAAATGGGCCCTCAGGTTCTGTACGTCATATTCATCATTTCCCTTCTTTCTCAAATGCTTCCCTCCCCTCAATAGCTTCTTGGCCATCTCGACGTTATCCATTTGGCCCAACCATTCGTCAGTCAGAGCTTGTTGGACACGGGGAAATCTGTAGGCCGCCGCAATATACGCGGGTTGAAACGAGGCAATAGCCACTTTCCCGCTGTCATTTATCACTCTCCCTTCAGCATCTGCATGTTGGAGTATCCACCCGATCACTTCAGCACAGGGGAATAGCTCAGGGTGGGTAGCGGCTCTAGTTATGCCTGAGGCTCTGATATTTTGATAGATTGGTGCCTCCTCCAGCAACATATCTGGGATCTCTTGGTCCCTGATCATTCTATATATGTCATCCCATCTGATTTCTGGAGGGACACCAGTGGTGCACTTAGTGTCCTGGAGCGAGGTTTCAATCTTGAGAGGGGCAGGCTTCTTTTCTGTCATCTTCGCCTTCTTCTTACCGGTTTTCGGCATCTTGATTTATCCCTGATAACATCCATATCAAAGTCATCATTTGAGCAACAGGCTGTAAGGTTTTAGCAGAGAGAAACATCGTTTTAATATCAATGAGATAAGTCAATGAAGCAAAATATTTAGGAAGCAAAACATTATTTCAACATAAGACACAAATTGAAACATTTGAAGCTCTTAAAAGACGAGTCTGAAATGCTCCTGAGGGGATAAGCTATGTTGCGGAAGCCATTGGTTTTCGGACCGATAGGTGATTTGCGGAAGCCATTGGCTTCCGGTTCCGCCTTGCGGAAGGAGATGTCTTTCGTTATAGCTGCGGTTGGAGAGGTTGATGGCGGGGAGACGCGGGTTGACTCGGTGAGGGCTTTGAATGCTATCGTCACGCGCGGCCACTCGCTGAGTCACTACGGGAGACTTTGGTCCGAGCGAAGGTGACGGCGCCGGGGATATGCTGACGGGGATTGCTAGGGCGGCCATGGCTTCAGGTTTCATCTCGCGTGGCCCTGAACGTTCACGGGTTTCGGCTCGCGTGTAGGGGCAGAGGCTTATGGAAGGGCCCAGGGTTTTAAGTCCGCGTTTACGGCCGGGGACATGGAAAGCCCATGGGGCTTCGACAAATTCTCCCAAGACAAGGGGCGCGGCCCGGGGCTTTAAAAAATGGGACACGATTAACCGCCCGCACCCACCATCACTGAAATAAAATGTTAATGTTTTAACGAATGCCTATGACGATTTTGTATGGTGAAAACTCCGTTCAACTGTATCTGACGGGAAAAACATAGCCCTTGATGGGTGTTTTGCCCGTCATAATCCCACTAAAACCCATTGTTTTCCTACAAAAGACAACCCAATGGCGAAATTCCAAGTCAGAATCCTACCTGGCACCGTGGGGATCGCTTGAGCGAGGTGGCCGCGAGCACGGATGAGCGAGGTGAGCTGGAGCGATTTGCATGGCGTCGCACGTCGTTGGCCAATTCGAAAACAGTGGTGCATTGGTTCGAGCCCCAACCGCATTTTATAAAAAACGGGCACGTGCGAGCATTAAGGTTGGTAGTTGTCGTAATTAGACCGTGGCTTAAATACCCCGCCCGCCGCGGTCATGTCAAGGTACCTCGGTTTCCGTGCGACCGCCATTCGCGGGGCCAGTTTGCGAATCGTATCCGCCGTTGTGGAAGGGTTCAACGAAAGCTCCCGCAGTTTCGGGGCTCATTGCGGAAAGGAAACTCGAAGCCTTCCGCGAAAGACCGCCGCGTAGCGGACGGGTAACGCCAAGGCTTCCGCCCTTTCGGAACGATGTAGCGAATGGTCCCGGTGTTTTTCAGAAGGATTTTGCGAAAGCTTCCGCGAACCAAAAATTTCAAAGTCTCGTTGATTTTCGGGAAGGTTTGGCGAAGACTCCCGCTAGTTTCGGAAGGCTTTTGTGAATGACTTCCGCCGTTTCGGGAGCAAAACTTATACTCTTCCGCATATTCACCCGGGGTCGTTTTGGAGTCCTTTGCCGAGCGGTTTAAGCGATTGGCTTCCACCGTTTCGGGAGGGTAGCCCGAAGGCTTCCGCGTTTCCGGAGCAAAGGCTGAAGGCCTCCGCGACAGTTTCTTGAAAAAAAATCTAAGTCCTTTTCATAGTTTCTGAAGGAAAACGTGAGTTCCTCCGCGGGACTTATGTGGATGGCTTCCACCGTTTCGGAAGCGATCCCTCAGCCACTTCCGCTGTTTCGGGACAGGATCTTGAATCGCTTCGCCGTTTCGGCGAGGTTTCACCAATGGTTTCCGCCGCTTCGGAGCGTTTTTTACGAATTGTCCCCGCCATTTCGGGAAAAATGTTCCAAGTGCTTTCCGGGAGACTAAGGCGAATGAGTCCCGCCATTTCGGGAGCAAATGATGAACGATTCTGCTGTTTCGGAAGCAATTCCTCAGCGGCTTCCGCTGTTTATGGCCAAAATCTGAGTTTATTTTTCGGGGAGAAATCACGGCGGCTTCCGCCGTTTCGGGTGGTTTTGTTGAATTCCCCCGCCGTTTCGGGAGAACAACTCGAACCTTTCCGCGGTTGCGGGAGGCTTGAGTGAAAAATTCCGCCGTTTCAGGAGCAAAGTCGTCTCGGAACATGAACCGTTCTGCAGAAGCAACGATCGAAAATTTTCCAAGTCCTTTTACTTCGGAAGGCTTAGACGTGCGGTTTATGAGAATGGCCTCCGCCATTTCGGGAGCACAGCCGGAAGGTTTCCGCAGAATTTCAACCAAAATTCCAAGTCCTTTTCGGGAGAATGAGGCGAATAAGTCCCGCTAATTCGGGAGCAAATGATGAATTCCCCCCGCCGTTTCGGGAAGTATTGTCCCAATGTTCCCGCAGATTTTGACAAAGAGAAACTTAGTCCTTCTTTCAGAAAGGTTGGACGTTTGTCTTTGCAGTCGGGGAGATAGTCCGAATTATTCCAAAACGTAGGGAAAAAACTAAGTTATCTTCTGGCTCTTTGGGGAAAACATGGAAGGATTGATGGCAAGGTGTTCAGCAGGGAAATACGATTTTCTATTACAAACAGAAGTGACCGCTGGGATGGCTTGTTAGGTAAACTTTCTACAAAAATCCAGGAGGGGCCCCAACATGTTAAAAAATTTTGGGGAGGGGTGTTGCTGCAACAACAATGGCGAGTCGCTGGCGAACACAGATCTCTGAAAAATTCCTCTTCACGGTCCGGAACCTCATTAAAACATTCACCTCGGGTGCACTACTCAACTGAGCATTTTATACTCATGCGGGGGGAAAGAGGCACCTTTCCTGCTAGCCATTGGGGAAAGGGGAGCTTTGACCGAGACGTCTTCACCACTCTCAGAGGGACAGCATATGAGATTCATTTTAGGAGGGTCATCTCTCGAATGGCCACTACTGCCGGACTCCACAGGATTAGCAACACTTTCTCATGGACATTATTGTTCTTGTTCCTCATTCCCATGCTGCTGGCACCCTTTGGGATGCTTGTACTTTGGACAGCTTAGCTGTTTGAGCCTTCCACGGATATTTTCTTTTGGGCATGATCTTTGATTTGGGCTCCTCAATCCATAATGTCCTTTTGTGTGAGTCAGAGATTTTATTGATTTGATCAAACTTCACGGACGGAGAGGAGCCCATTTTGAGCTGGGCCTTTTGGACATCCTTCTTGATTTTACATGTCTTTTTTGCTTTTGTCTCAGCCATGCTTTAATTGAGGCGAGAATCCCTGGAAAACAGACTCTTGAATGTAGGCCATTTTGGCTTTTAAATCTGCAGCATGGAGTCATCTCAATACCCTATGTCCTCGAGAGGTGCCACTTTCCATGGGTCCAACTTAGGTAACCTTCTTGAGATGCCTTTAAAGTGTGCGAGTGGGTGGAGCCCAACGATAGTAGTGAAGATGGCCATGGGTCTCTGCTATTAAACAGGATTAGTGTGACTAGCAGGGTGGTTTTCCCCCCTTTTGAACATTTCAGCGAGAGCGCAGCAAACCGGGTTTAGTGAGCAGGGTTCCAGACTCATGGGTTGCAAGTTTTTCTTTGAGAGAGCTATCTTCAATGGGAAACTCAACAACAAGGGGGGCTTCAGAAAACAAAACTTGTCGAAAAGTTCAACTAACAAAGAAAGAAACGACATGGCCGAAAAAATAAAACAGCTAAAAGCGAAAGCGAAAAGACAACTTTATTTATGTACAGGAAGTCTCGAGGAGACTATGCGAAGTATTGTTTCAGAGCGAGGCCATTGAGAGGAAGGGCCACTTCCTCTCCCTCGAGATTTGTCAATTTATAAGTGGATGGGCCTAATTTTGCAGAAATTTGGTACGGGCCTACCCATAGATGTTGAAATTTCGTATGCATTCCTTTGCCCTCATGATTATGGTCCCATTTCAGGACTAAGTCCCCGACTTCAAAATCCCTCTTGCCGGATTTCCTCTTATCGAACCATCTCTTAACTATGTCCTGGTGTTGATGGAATCGATCTTTAGCTTTGTGTCGGGCTTCTTCCAGTTGAAGAAGGGTGTTGATCCTGGATTGTAAGGCTTGGCTACCAGAACCCCGAGAGGCTTGAGACAGTTGCAGGGATGGCAGTAAGATGTTTGGGGGAAGTATGGCTTCCTTTCCATAGAAAAGAGTGAAAGGGGAGACACCTAAAGCATTCTTCGGGGTTACCCTATCTGCCCATAAGGCGTTTGGGAGAGCCACATGCCAACCTCTCTGGTTTTCTATCACAGTTTTCTTAAGGATTCGAATCAGATTCTTGTTTGAGGATTCAGCTAATCCGTTTCCCTGGGGGTAGTAATTGGCTGAATAATGCAACTTAATTCCCCATTCATAAACAAATTCATTTATCTTGCAAGATGAAAAATAAGTAGCATTATCAAAAACAAGGGAAATTGGAACCCCAAACCTGGTTATGATGTTTTCTTTCAAGAAGCTGATGACTGCGTCTTCATTGATCTTGCGTAATGGGGTGGCTTCCGTCCACCTGGTGAAGTAGTTGGTAGCCGTCAGGATGTATCGGTGTTGCAATGAAGAATTTGGATTTATTTCTCCGATAACATCTATGCCCCATTGCTCAAAAGGCTCAGAGATGATGACCGGCTGCAATGGGCCTGCGGCCTTAGGTAACTTCCCAGCGCTTCTTTGACATACATCACAGTTCCGTGCGTATTTGTGGGCATCTCGGAACAAAGTGGGCCAATAATAACCAACTCTCAATATCTTGTGTGTTGTCGTCTCTCCTGAATAATGGCCACCTGCGGGGCCATCATGCAATTCTTTGACAACTTTGTTTGCATCTTCCTTCTCCAAACATCTAAGAAGGACTCCATCATAATTCTTCCTGAAAAGAATCCCATCAATGATCTGATAGGGTGCTGATCTCAAGCGGAGTGCCCTTCTTTGTTTAGAATTCCAGTGCTCGGGAAGATATCCCTGCTGTAAATAGTGCACTAGATCCCTATACCATGACTGGGGAGCTGTAAAGATATGACATACCTCAACCGAATTAAGCTTAGCTTCATTTCTCCAATGGTGCTCTTCATCAGTCGAGTTTCCCACCAGTAACTTGCATAGACCTTGTCCTTTAATGATTGTAGCCGGTTTAAATTCCAGATCATACTCCTGCAGAGCTGTGACCCAGTTCCCTCTCCTCTCTCCCAATTCCTTTTGAACGAAGAGGGATCTAACAGCTGGATGGGGAACTATGACTTTAGTTCTGTTCTTCAAAATGTATGGCCTAAACTGCTTGACTGCTTTGAAGACCGCATAGGCATGCTTGTCCACCACGGGATAGTTCAGCTCGGCCCCCTGCAGACCAGTGCTCATAAACGAAATTGGGTATTCATCCCCCAACTCCACCTTCTGTGTGAGTACAGCTGCGAGAGAGTCATCCGAGGCAAAGGTATACAAGAAGAAATCCTTATCGAAATCTGGGCTTCTTAAGGAAGGAGCTTTAGCTACTGCTGCCTTGATATCTCTAAATGCATTTTTCTCCAAATCTGTCCACTTGAATTGTATGCTTTGTTTAACCATCTGTTGCAATGGCTTGACGATTTGTGCAAAATCCGGAACAAATCTGCGGACAAAATTGATGGTGCCCATGAAAGACTGCATAGATTTTTTGTTGTGAGGCATTGGAATCTTATTAATAGCTTGGACCCTTTCCTGGTCGATTGACACTCCCCCTTTGGAGATGATATGACCCAAGAGCTTACCTTCGGGTAAAGCAAACACACTCTTCTTGGGATTTAAAGAAATACCATACTTCCGGCAACGATCAAAGATGTGCCTCAGATGAACAACATGATCTTCCCTTTTCTTCGAAAAGACTGTCACATCATCTAAGTAAACAACAACACATTGCCCACCCAATCCTCGGAAGGCAATATCCATCGCCCTTTGGAATGTGGCTCCTGCGTTTATCAAACCAAATGGCATCCTTCTGTAGGCGAAAGTTCCCCACTTAGTCCTGAAAGTAGTCTTGAGACGATCTTCTTCGGCTACTAACACTTGATTATAGCCAGAGAAACCATCGAGGAGAGAAAACAACTCAGATCCTGACACCATTTGTAGGATTTGCTCCATTGAAGGCACGGGGTAATTGTCTTTATCTGAGGGTTTGTTTAAATTTCTGAAATCTACACATAGCCTTATCTCTCCTGATTTCTTCCTCACGGGAACCAAGTTTGCAACCCATTCAGAATGCCGAACTTTGAAGATTATCTTAGCGTCCAGGAGCTTCTTTAATTCCTTTTGGATCAGCGGTTCTAGAGTAGGATGCATCCTTCTTAATTGCTGCTGAAATGGTTTGACACCCGCTTTCATTGGTATAACATGCTGAATGATGCGGACGTCATATGTTTTCAGATCTTCATAGGTCCACGCAAAAACATCCTTGTACTGTTTAAACAACTTAATGAACCTATCTCTTTCTCCTGGCGAACAACATTTGCCAAGGTTGACAAATTTTGGTTCTGCCTCGGTACCCAAATTAACCAACTCATGTTGCATTGATGAGCTGTTAGTTTTGGTGTTAGCTGGTCTTTTGAACTTATTTTGAAGATCGAAAAGCATTTCGAGGGACCTGACCCCCTTTGGCATGAAATTTCCTTTCTCGTCATCTTTCTTCATCAAATCAGCATCGTGTTCTTCCTCATCTATTGCAGCTCCTTGGAAACTGTCTTCGTTTGTCAGGAAGCTGATAATTTGTTCATCATCATCGAAGACCCTGAAATTTGTGATGTTATCGGGAATGGAAGGCCTGAAAATCAATTCAATTAAGCATTTATTATTTGACGGCACCAATCTAGAAGCAGATGTTGCTAACAAATCAGCAGCAGAATTTTGCAATCTAGGAATTGATTTTATATTGAAAGCGTCAAAATGCATGATTAGATCCCATACCTCATCCTGATAACCTTTCAAGTGAGGTGAGAGACAATGGATGGTGTCCCTTACCTGTCTTACAACTATCTCTGAGTCACCAAAAACCTTCAGGTACTTAACATTTAAGCCAATGGCCTTCTTTAAACCGTGTACCAAAGCTTCATATTCAGCGGTGTTATTAGTACAATCGAATTCTAATCTACAAGACAAAAAAAACTTGTTTCCTTTTGGATCCATTAGAACACAACCGGCTCCGGATCCTTCCAGAGTTTTAGAGCCATCAAAGTATAATGTCCAAAAAACATTTTCAGATTCAACTAAGTTAGTTTCTTTATGGTCTACGTTAGTAGCTAAATTAACTATGTTACAATCAACATCATCAGTCCGAGAGAAATGAAGGAGATTGGACTGTTTATCTGATTCATGGCTAACGATTTCAGATTGATAGTTACCCGGATCCATTTCTAAGAAGTAATTTCCCAAGACCGAGGAAGAGAAAGTTACAGCCTCATTTCTTTCTTCTAGCTGGGTTACGTTTTGTTTCATATGAGGTTCCCTAAGAACTTTAATCTGATTCTGTCTGTTCTGATAAGGCAGCCATAGATGAGACCAATCGGTAGCGAAGTAGCCACTCAGCTTGGTAGACCAATCCCTACTCAAAATCAGCCCATAAGCTTCAGGAATGTCGACCACCATTATGTCAATAAATTGGCAGACTCTAGGATCAGCTGACAGTCTAATTAGAACATCTTTCATCTCACCAATTACTTTAACAACAGTCCTATCTAATTGGATAATTTGAGCTGGGGATGGCACGGGCTACCCATTGATTTTCTTACAAATTGACAGTGGCATAACATTTGAAGAAGCTCCAGAGTCTACCAAACAGTTATGAACATTGTGATTAAAAATTTCAAATGTCAACAAGAATGGCAATGTTTGGGATTTGGATTTCCCACCAATGCTAGCCTCATTAATTTCAGGATTGTCTTGAGAATCTGTTAATGTAGTGCTGGGTTTTGGTTGTAAAACGTGCAGTAGTTTGTCTCGTTGATGGGGCAAGCTACACATGTCAAATATTGATATGTTCGCTTTAACTTTCTTGATATCTTCGATAATATCATACCCTATATCGGATTCATTTCCAACTCGAGTAGGCTGATCTGTTTTGTTCATGGTGACTTTTGGCTGGACTGTGTTATCAGCATTTGGCTGTTTGGCCGTTGTTTGGTTTACTTTGGGCTGTGGTGGGATGATCGGTATATGCCTCCTAGGCGGGTCTTTCAATATTTTAGGCTTATGGGGAATGGTGACTAGTACAGGATCCGCAATTGGGCCCTTGCTGCGAGTGGCAACATTTATGGTAGAGGTAGAGCTATCTATGTAATCTTCTTCTACTAATTCAGTCATAGGTACCCAATCCCACAACACCATAGTAGTGTCCGGGGTTGGTTCCTCTAACTCAGGGCTTGATTCTTCTGGAGGATCATCCTGATCTGGGATCTGAGAATCTAACATTTGGTTCATGACCAAGCTCATGGAATTGATCCATTGTGGGTAGCTTTTCTCCGAGTGTGGTTCTTGGTGAAAGGTGCAGAAATTTTCCATCCCAATCTCATTCAAGTTCAAAACATGGGCAGTGTTCATTGGTGGATGAGACTGTTCCCCGTCTTCCCTTCTTTTGTAGAATGGCTTGAAAGGTTTCCTAGATGTACTAGCAGCCTTGTCTTTCTCGAGATCTACGATTTTGTTAGATAATTTCTGCATCATTTTGACTACGTTTTCCATGTCCGTAGATGGCTCGTCTTTACTTCTAGTGAGCAGCAAAGGTTTCTTGCTAGCTGCTGGTTTTGGTTCTACATCTAAGGCATGTTTGGCAATGCTATCAGCCTCTTCTTCTACCTTTCTAGCTTCCTCAAAGTTCTCTATCAGGGTAGCTTTCTTGGACCTCTTCACAAACATTGCTATGGGTCCATCAAGAGCGGTTGTATAGTATTCAATTAGAGATTCCTCGGCTGGTTTATTAGCTTGACTGAAGTTATTCAACAGCGTAGTGAATCTTTGATTGAAATCTTGAACCTTTTCTTTCTTTTCCATCCTCATAGATAAGAGTTCTTTCATGAGTGTGGCCACAGTCTTTTGGTTTCCGTATTTCTTTAGAAAACATTTTTCGAATTCATCCCAACTAGAGACTGAGCTGGGTTGTAAGCTAAAGTACCATGATGATACTTTTGGCTCGAATGTATATGGAAACAACCTGCAGACCACGTCCTCATGTTGTACGTTCAACAGGTTCAGAGCCAAGTAAAAACTCTTGAGGTGATCTTCTGCCGAAATGGCTTTCCCTGGATCGTATTAGGCAAGACCTTTTCTGGGTTTTTAGGGAGATTATGGAATGGTCCAGCTAAGTTCAGCGCTCCCCTTGCTCTCCAAGCAGGTACAGCCATGTTTGGGTTTGGATGTGGAGACCCCGGAGGAGAATTGTAGGGTGAATCCTGTGGAGTACTTTTGGGAGTGGTAATCTCTTCAAGATTTTCTTGGTCTGTCTTGTTCAGAGTGTCTGAAATTTATTCCAAAGTCAGATTTACCAGTTCTTCAAAACTTTGAACGAGAATTGAATCCCGGGTGTACTGTGGCTCCTTTCTAGGTGTAATTTTCTTAGGGAGGAATTTGACAGCGTTTAAACCACCTAGCTGTCTAACGTAGGATCTGGTATGTCTTCTCAAATCCTCGATTTCTGTAAACGGGACAGCGTATAAAGCTTCTTGAAGCTCAGGGTCAGAAACGTGGCGTTCTTGGTCTGTTAATCCAAGATCTCGGCTGTTTGAAATGTTTTCTTTAAGGGGGATTTCAATGTTATCTATGACCGCGGAAGATTTTCCTCTATCAGCCATGCACTTCAGGCCCTCCTTCTAGCGCCAAAAACTGTTGATGCCTCGGATATCGTAGCATCAATCAAAAAGGGATTCTCCCCTAGAGATGGTCCCAATTAGACTATCTCCCATTTGGTGTAGGGAATCCATCCGGTTAACGGTTCCGGCAACCGTGGTTTTGGACTTTAAATCCGATTCTACCGGTTGTGGCCCGATCCACCTTTCTTTTTGGGTTTTTTATGACTTTTATATGAGATGCAAGTGCCTAAATTATGCTTAATCTGGATGCAATTAAAACGGATCTAATCCTAAGACTGAGACATGTCTATCTATCCCTGCAGGGAACGCACTAAAGGGAGGAGCAATCAGCTGTAACAAATATCGTAATCAAGGAACAGATAGCTATTATTTCTCACAATAAAAGCTACAGCAAGATAAAGATCTTGAGAAGATAGCTTCTCATTACACATGGAACGCATCTATTGCCCATAACACAGAGGAGAGCTGAAGAATAAGAAACAGATCTGAAAATGAAACTTTAAAGAACGCATCTATTGATCATAAACAGAAGAAAGCAAAATTATTTAATCTATGTAACAAACATAAAGAAACAGATCTAAACGTAACAAAACTGGAATTAAATTCAAAGATCCCTGCAAGGAGCAATTTAATGTTATGAACAATGAGCCACATGAATTACCCTGAAGAAAGAACAGTTAGCCATTCGATCTAGACAAAGAAATCTACAGCAGTACATTTCATTGTTCACAAAATAGAGAGAACGCATGCACAGAAGAGAGTAGAATCATTAGTGCAAAGAAATAATTCAGATGTCAAGAATGATCTCACATTGCAGAATTGCAGTCATTAGAATAGTCCAATATAGAGCATTCCAACATTCCAGGCAAAACGTCCATCTCCCGTGGCTTCTATTAGAAAAATCAATTTACAGACCCGATACAAGATAGCTCATATCGTTTGCCCCCAATTTTCATTCCCTGCCAAAAGTCTCTATTAATCTTTCCTAGATGCTATTTATAGCTACAACTTTTCCCTTTGGGCTGACACCTAGCACGTTCCACCTGTCATTTACAGGGATTTCTACTATAATCGATCACCAAAATGGCCACTTCCTTTACAAAAATATTTTGACAAAAATTAGGGACAACTGTCCCATGGCTTACGCCTTACATATTTAAAATATACATAACAGAAAATTGGCCGACACCAAAGCTTTCCCTGTTGGGCACGTGTTTGGCTGAAGAGAGTGTCTCACTGAATTCGAACTCTTCATTCTTGTGCATGAGCTTCTCCTGGCAAAGGGTCGCCCAAGTTAATTGTCACTGATGCTGCCTGGGAAGAGGCCCTCGAATCCCCTGCTGATGCTGCTCCTAATTGGGAAGGGGGAATTGAACTGGCCGGATTTTTTGCCATTGCTGGGGAAGAGGCTACTGGGAGAGAGGCTGCTGGATCTATTGCTGCTCCTGCTGCTGCAGCAGCTTTCCTGTCCTCCTCTGTTATGTAGCTGTGCCACACACCTGTGTCCCTTATGATTATGTTTGCTGCAGCAGGAAACAGGATTTTCTGAGAAGTCACATTCTTCCCGAGCTCTGTTTTAATGCTTTGTACTTCTGCTTCAGCAACTTGATATGCTTCCTTCAGCAGGTGGTTGTGAAGTGTTGATGAACCGATGTAATGTTGGAGATCATCCATGGCCAGGACATCAATCCTTTTCACATACTCCATCTGGACGCCTAGCTCCTCTTTCAGTTAAGACAGCCGCTGTTCCTTTTCCGGGAAGTCTTCTAGGGTCTGAGGGAAACTCAATGTGCAGCTGTCATGGACTCCTTTGAGCTTTTGGTATAGGTTGTTGATTCTATCTGTTGTCCTCTGTACACTGGCCATCAGCTTATTGGCACAGTTCCTGCCAAACTCCAACAAGGCTATATCTTCATTAAAATCTTCCACGGCCTTAAAAGGAAGATGCGGGGGGAAACCTCCTTTCCCTTCTCTCCATGCCATCTGACTTATAAGATTTTCCTTGACATGGGTGTTCTTAGCTTTGAGCCTGTGGGCTTCCGTATTAACCTCTTTTAGCCTAACCACCATGACCTTGAGTTTGCATACCTCATCAGTGATTAGCTCTTCGGAGCCACACACTTGCTGCAGGATATTGCATGACAGCTCGTGGAAGGGAGATAGGTCTATGGTTCTGCTCTCCGCTTGCTCCAAACGCTCAGCCAACGTTTGCTTGTCTGCTTTTAGCAGAGATGCCTTTTCTTCTGCACCATTCTTCTCTACTTCCACAATCATCATTTGAAGTGTTAGCTGGTCCTTTTCCTCCTCCAGCTGGCTGTACTTGCTTGACAGCTCCTTATGTTCAGCGTACAAGCAGTTATACTGGTTTACTACCAGATCTCTTTGGGCTTGCTCATTAGTCACATTGTGTTGCAGCGTGCGCGCTCTTTTCTTTGTCAATATATTTTCTTTAACTATAACCCCTACATTGGCAAATGATGCCTGCGCTGTTGCTATAACTGCGGATGCCATGGCGATGGGATCTGCATCTGTGTTCTGCATGACAGTGACCTCTCGGTGAGTAACGATGTCATCATGGAAGGGGCTTTTAATCCTCTCTTCTGATTGGAGGACCATTGCTTTTCTTTTCTTATCATAGACAAACTCATTCCATTTGGACACTGTATGCTTCCCAGATGGAGTGTACGGGACAATTGGTCGGTTTATGATGTCTATGTCTTCTTCCATAGGTGGGGTCCGGACTTCCTGAGCAAGGTCTACTCCTTCCTTTTGGGTACCAGCGACACCTGCTTGAGAGGTGTCTATCTCCATGTCTTGGACACCGGACCCACCTGCCTCGGTATCTTCCCTTGTCTTCGATTCTTCCTCCGCCTTCTTCCTTGCTTCAGCTTGCTCAATCTCTGCTTCTTTCTGCTTTTGGGCTTCTTCAGCCTCTTTCCGCAGTCTTTCATTTTCAGCTTCTTGCTGCTTTCTTGCTTCCTCGGCTTCCTGCTGTAACTTCGCCTCTTCTCTTAATCTGAGCTCTTCCTGAGCTCGGGCATCCTGAGATTTTTTCTCCTTTTGCTGGGCGGTTTTCTGGGCCTTGGTTGAGCTAGAACTTGCTCCAGCACCTTGGCGACAGATCCGCAGCTCAGCCATGTTGCAGATACCTCTGAATGCTTCCTCCTCGGCATCAAGGTAGTGGGAGTATTCGAAGTAAGCATAGTTCCCCTTGCAATGCTCGGCCACTTTACCCTTTCTGTCGTTCCTGTGGAAGATGACCTCACCGAAGTGGAAGGCCTTCAACTCTTGAATAAACTCATTGGCCGAGGCAACCCCTGAAAACTTGTAAGCGCCGATGCAGAAAGGTAGAGGGGGAAAGGAAGCTTTGTGTTGCTTGTGGAGGAATGCTCCAACCCCATCCAGGAAGAGTTGTCTTACTGCTTCCTTGAGCACCACATAGTCTGTGGCGTACTGCGGCAATATGTATGGGGGCTTAGTCCCTCCAAACATTCTCAGGTAGGTACCTTGTTCTGAAAAGTAAAAGTCCCCATACTCCTCAAGGACTTCCAAATCATTTTCTGACAGGCAGTTTGGTTCTTCCTTAAACATTTTCTCGTATAGGGGCATGATGAACCCCTCACAGATGAGTTTGTAGTTGGGCTTGTAGTTCTGAGCCCACAACATCTTGAATGCGATGTAGACCGGGGCGGTGGCTCTATCCCATGTACAACCCAATTTGGGGAACTCTATCTTGGCCAAAATACAATCTATCAGATATGAGGACATGAAGAATTCATCCTTCTTCAAGGCTAGCCCTGGCTTAGCAGTACTTATCATTGAGGCCAGACTATCTGACAAGATAGTGGCCCAGTCAAACACTGTTCCCTGAAATGCTACATAGTGAATGATAGGGACCCACTGAATCTTGTATACTGTGCCATCGGGCATGCCGAAGATTCTGCACAGCATTAAAGCGATCAATCTGAAAGGGGCCCTCAGGTTCTATACGTCATATTCATCATTTCCCTTCTTTCTCAAATGCTTCCCTCCCCTCAATAGCTTCTTGGACATCTCGACGTTATCCATTTGGCCCAACCATTCGTCAGTCAGAGCTTGTTGGACACGGGGAAATATGTAGGCCGCCGCAATATACGCGGGTTGAAACGAGGCAATAGCCACTTTCCCGCTGTCATTGATCACTCTCCCTTCAGCATCTGCATGTTGGAGTATCCACCCGATCACTTCAGCACAGGGGAATAGCTCAGGGCGGGTAGCGGCTCTAGTTATGCCTGAGGCTCTGATATTTTGATAGATTGGTGCCTCCTCCAGCAACATATCTGGGATCTCTTGGTCCCTGATCATTCTATATATGTCATCCCATCTGATTTCTGGAGGGACACCAGTGGTGCACTTAGTGTCCTGGAGCGAGGTTTCAATCTTGAGAGGGGCAGGCTTCTTTTCTGTCATCTTCGCCTTCTTCTTACCGGTTTTCGGCATCTTGATTTATCCCTGATAACATCCATATCAAAGTCATCATTTGAGCAACAGGCTGTAAGGTTTTAGCAGAGAGCAACATCGTTTTAATATCAATGAGATAAGTCAATGAAGCAAAATATTTAGGAAGCAAAACATTATTTCAACATAAGACACAAATTGAAACATTTGAAGCTCTTAAAAGACGAGTCTGAAATGCTCCTGAGGGGATAAGCTATGTTGCGGAAGCCATTGGTTTTCGGACCGATAGGCGATTTGCGGAAGCCATTGGCTTCCGGTTCCGCCTTGCGGAAGGAGATGTCTTTCGTTATAGCTGCGGTTGGAGAGGTTGATGGCGGGGAGACGCGGGTTGACTCGGTGAGGGCTTTGAATGCTATCGTCACGCGCGGCCACTCGCCGAGTCACTACGGGAGACTTTGGTCTGAGCGAAGGTGACGGCGCCGGGGATATGCTGACGGGGAGTGCTAGGGCGGCCATGGCTTCAGGTTTCGGCTCGCGTGGCTTGAACGTTCACGGGTTTCGGCTCGCGTGTAGGGGCAGAGGCTTATGGAAGGGCCCAGGGTTTTAAGTCCACGTTTACGGCCGGGGACATGGAAAGCCCATGGGGCTTCGACAAATTCTCCCAAGACGAGGGGCGTGACCCGGGGCTTTAAAAAATGGGACACGATTAACTGCCCGCACCCACCATCACTGAAATAAAATGTTAATGTTTTAACGAATGCCTATGACGATTTTGTATGGCGAAAACTCCGTTCAACTGTATCTGACAGGAAAAACATAGCCCTTGACGGGTGTTTTGCCCGTCACAATCCCACTAAAACCCATTGTTTTCCTACAAAAGACAACCCAATGGCGAAATTCCAAGTCAGAATCCTACCTGGCACCGTGGGGATCGCTTGAGCGAGGTGGCCACGAGCACGGATGAGCGAGGTGAGCTGGAGCGATTTGCACGACGTCACACGTCGTTGGCCAATTCGAAAACAGTGGTGCATTGGTTCGAGCCCCAACCACATTTTATAAAAAACGAGCACGTGCGAGCATTAAGGTTGGTAGTTGTCGTAATTAGACCGTGGCTTAAATACGCCGCCCGCCGCGGTCATGTCAAGGTACCTCGGTTTCCGTGCGACCGCCATTCGCGGGTCCAGTTTGCGAATCGTATCCGTCGTTGCGGAAGGGTTCAACGAAAGCTCCCGCAGTTTCAGGGCTCATTGCGGAAAGGAAACTCGAAGCCTTCCGCGAAAGACCGCCGCGTAGCGGACGGGTAACGCCAAGACTTCCGCCCTTTCGGAACGATGTAGCGAATGGTCCCGGTGTTTTTCGGAAGGCTTTTGTGAAAGCTTCCGCGAACCAAAAATTTCAAAGTCTCGTTGATTTTCGGGAAGGTTTGGCGAAGACTCCTGCTAGTTTCGGAAGGCTTTTGTGAATGACTTCCGCCGTTTCGGGAGAAAAACTTATACTCTTCCGCATATTCACCCGGGGTCGTTTCGGAGTCCTTTGCCGAGCAGTTTAAGCGATTGGCTTCCGCCGTTTCGGGAGGGTAGCCCGAAGGCTTCCGCGTTTCGGGAGAAAAGGCTGAAGGCCTCTGCGACAGTTTCTTGAAAAAAAATCTAAGTCCTTTTCATAGTTTCGGAAGGAAAACGTGAGTTCCTCCGCGGGACTTATACGGATGGCTTCCGCCGTTTCGGAAGTGATCCCTCAGCCACTTCCGCTATTTCGGGACAGGATCTTGAATCGCTTCGCCGTTTCGGCGAGGTTTCACCAACGGTTTCCGCCGCTTCGAAGCGTTTGTTACGAACTGTCCCCGCCGTTTCGGGAAAAATGTTCTAAGTGCTTTCCGGGAGACTAAGGCGAATAAGTCCCGCCATTTCGGGAGCAAATGATGAACGATTCCGCTGTTTCGGAATCAATTCCTCAGCGGCTTCCGCTGTTTATGGCCAAAATCTGAGTTTATTTTTCGGGGAGAAATCACGGCGGCTTCCGCCGTTTCGGGTGGTTTTGTTGAATTCCCCCGCCGTTTCGGGAGAACAACTCGAACCTTTCCGCGGTTGCGGGAGGCTTGAGTGAAAAATTCCACCGTTTCGGGAGCAAAGTCGTCTCGGAACTTGAACCGTTCCGCAGAAGCAACGATCGAAAATTTTCCAAGTCCTTTTACTTTGGAAGGCTTAGACGTGCGGTTTATGAGAATGGCCTCCGCCATTTCGGGAGCACAGCCGGAAGGTTTCCGCAGAATTTCAACCAAAATTCCAAGTCCTTTTCGGGAGAATGAGGCGAATAAGTCCCGCTAATTCGGGAGCAAATGATGAATTCCCCCGCCGTTTCAGGAAGTATTGTCCCAATGTTCCCGCAGATTTTGACAAAGAGAAACTTAGTCCTTCTTTCGGAAAGGTTGGACGTTTGTCTTTGCAGTCGGGGAGATAGTCTGAATTATTCCAAAACGTAGGGAAAAAACTAAGTTATCTTCTGGCTCTTTGGGGAAAACATGGAAGGATTGATGGCAAGGTGTTCAGCAGGGAAATACGATTTTCTATTACAAACAGAGCTGACGGCTGGGATGGCTTGTCAGGTAAACTTTCTACAAAAATCCAGAAGGGGCCCCAACATGTTAAAAAATTTTGGGGAGGGGTGTTGCTGCAACAACACAACAATTTTCTCTGTGCAAAACAATTTTTTAGGATTTCTAGAGCGGACATAGTAGCAGGGGACTTGGATAAGTCTTCTACAATGTTATAGTTGGAAGTTGCACGAGCATTGGCGTTATTGTTAATTCGTCTCAAAGGGAAACGAGGTGCTTTTGGACCCCCGTCCATGGGCATATTGGGTATGCAAAGTGGTTGATCAGTTTGGAGAGTACTCGAATATGGGTCAGTATGTGTGGCCTCAGGGGCGGAGCCGTATTGATTTCGATAGGTTTGAAGATCAACATCATTTGATGACATCATTATCAAATGGTGAGTATTGGACTCTGTATGCTGGTAATCGGCTGCCGCATAGGTAATTTGCTGCTGTGTTGTAGCAGATCCTTGAGGGGGATCATTTGGACAAAGTGTTTACCACGCCTTGGTTTGGTAGGGGGTTTTTCAATATCATGGGTTGTGGCTGAGGAGGAGGTGTTGGCTATGCAGCATGTCCCTGTCGTTGGGCGTCATCGGTCTAGAGTTGATGCGCTCGATCTAAATGGGGACAATTATGTGTGTAATGGCCGTATACTCCACATATGGAACATGGATGGTTTGTTCTCAAGTTATTATTTTTGTCTTGTTTTGGTGGACGATCAGGGTTTTGGTTGGGGGGAGAAGCGTTATTATTATTTGGGGGATTAGGTGGTGGTCCACCTTGGTTTTGTTGTTGGTTGTTTCTACGGTTACATCCTCTTCCGCGATTTTGTCGACCTCCCTAGTTATGCTGGTTGTTCTAGTTTTGAGGTTGGTTTTGCTGTGCGTACACATGCCCTTGGGCAGTAGGTGGGTTTTGAGGTTGTGGAGGCTCTGGAGCAGGTTGCGGTGGGTAGTAAGTAGGAGGGTTATGAGGTGGACTTGTTTCTTGTTGCAGTTGTGAGTAACCTTGAGCTGCTAGAAGTGTTGGAGAAAGAGGTGCTTCTTGTTGAGGATAATAAGCCACTTGGGCTTATGGTTGAACCGGAGTCTGGTGGGCCTGCTGGTTATAATATGGAGATGGTGCATAAGCTGATGGTGCTTTCCCATAACACTGTGGTGGACATGAGGGTCCATGAGTGTGGTGGTTGTGCATTACTGGAGCATACGAAGTTGTAGCTCTAGAATGAGATGTATCCCTAGAAGTGTCTGGGGCATTGTTTCTACTCATCATGGTAAAAGGATTGTTTTGCACCATAACCTGGCTGATTATACCATTGGCGGCATGGGATGCCCCCGGTGCGTCATTCCAAGATGGATCGCAATATGGGGTGTCAGGTAAAATGGTGTATAGATATCCAGACTGGGAATATATGAGGTCGAACTGTTGAGCTTTTAAGATGGCTTCTTCTTTCGACTAGGGTCATTCAGAAGCTACATCTTTGGTTATGAGGGGAAGGAGTGATTTGAGGAACCAATCCAAAAAGATACGGTCATCAAGATTTATCTTCCAGAGGCTATGACGCTTATGCCACTCATGGATATGATCGGTGATGTGTGTAGCGGTGTTCTGTCTACAAGACAAAAGTATTTCCACTCCTACATCATAGCGTACAGGTAGTTGAAAAAGTTGAAGGAAAGTTGAGGCGAGGGATGTAAACGTGGGGTGTGTCCCATGTGGCTGCTCAATGTACCACTTGGCTGCAAAGCCAGTGAAATTTCTTTGTAAAATTTTGAGTCGAATAGAATCATCTACTATGGAGTTTGAGGAACACCATAGGTGAAATGACATGATGTGGTTTTGGGGATCTTTCCCAGCTTTTCCTTCAAATTTTAGGATATTTGAGGGAAGCTTTGTGGGCATGGTGGGCCAAGTAGGGTCATGTCAAATGGGGTCATTTGTTATCCTCGCCAAATCTAGTAGGTTAAGGCTAGCCATGTATGGAAAACTGGTGGAGGGGTGTGATGTTGTCATTGGGGAATAAGTGATGGTGGTGGAGTTATGTATTAGGCCACTGCCTCCTAGGGGAGTGTGTGTGAAAGGGATATGTCCTCCAATAAAAGGGGTATGGATGGGAACTGTGTTCCCAAGTGTAGCTTGAGTTACATATGGGTTTGGATTTTGTATAGTAGACCCAGGATTTGGTATGCTGGAAATGGTTCCAATCAAAGGTATGCCTATATAAGGTGTAGGTCCTGTGTTGGGCATCCCTAGAGTAGATGTAGTTCCCATATTAGGCATGGCTAGAGTGGAAGCAGTTCCCAAGTTGGGCACACCAACATTGGTTGTGGGAGTGGTGGCCAATGTGGTAGCTGGGATGGTGGAAGATGTTCCACCAATAGTCCCTGTGTTGAAAGGGTTGGAAGAAAAATCAGCCATAGGGCTAGTGGGTGCGGTGTATGTGGGATTTTCGGATTCTGCCTCATAATCTAATGTGAAATGAGGCGTGTCAGAATCGGATGACGGAGCTCTATTCCGATGACATGTGGAGTCAAGGGAACCATACTTTGGAGGGTCTCCCCAGAAGCGTTGAGAACGTCTCGGGGAATCAATGGTGACAATTTTATCAAAAGATTACCAGGTGGTGGTGAGTGGAACGCTCAAAATCCCTAATGCAACTGTGCGTGCAAGAGGGGAGCATAAAAAGTAAATGGCACTCAGGACAAAAACAATCTCAAAACACTTACTATAATAGCTGTGCTATAGTAAGTGGAGCAATAAAAAAATGTGGTCAGAAAACCAGCATTCAAACGACTCCTAAAAATAGAAAAAGGTGTACTCACTAACCAATGGTGGGTAATCAATCATGCAAACACCTAACTAGAAGTGGTACTATGACTCAATGAAACATATCCTATACAATGTGATGAAATCCAAGTCAGACAATATGAGTAGTGGAATCAAAGGCTAGACACCCCCCTACCGGGAAGGAAACTAGGTAGACAATCCTAAAATTTTGGCCACTAAGATACCCCATTCATGACACGTTCGGTTGGGTGAATCTGCAGTTTGGTTCTATAACCGCTGTACTCCCATAAGGGTGGTACAATAAGAACTACGAAAGGTATCCTTCAGTTACTGAATGGATAGCGGTATTCCATTCAGGCTTCTGGAACCAGTCTGGCTACTTCAACCCTCCTAAGGGAGAGGCCTTCCCGATAAATTGGTGTTAAATCGTGTCCACAAATAATAAGGGATTTTGGTACCCTAAATGTCAAATCACTATGTCTCAACATGAAAATTGAGTGAGCGTTGTTATTTGGATACTTATCCCCTCAGTCCTACCTAGCTACAAAATTCTTTTTGTGGTCCCCAAGTGGGGTTAGAATATTGGTTGAGTTAAGGTAATTTTTAAGGCTCACTTGAAATTATTGTGACAGATTGTGTGCTGGTGTAGGTGTATACCAAAACAATGTGCCTCGCATGGGCGATTTAATCACAAACTAAAATAATGAATTCAATTTGCGAAAAAAAAAAAATGAAAGATGTTTCAAATGTAAATGCTTTAATAACCTTTTCAAAATATATGGATCCTTGAAAAAGTAAAGCAAATAAAAGATGTAAAAATAAATGGATTTTTACAGTCTTTCTTGGGCAAAAAATTGAGCAACTTTAGAAATGGTTCTAACTTTGCAATGTATAGACCTAGAATCTCGAAAATACTTAAAAAATATTTCTTTCAATTATCTGAAAATTTTCAAAAAGATAAATGAAATATTTAACAAATATCAATTTAATAATGCTGCAATAATAACACAGTGGGATGTAAAAAATTGCAAAAATTGACAGTGGAAAAAATGGGCTGATTGGGCGAAATTTTTTTTCAAAAATTTGGCCGAAACGAAACAGGAAATATCGCGGCTTTGGGGTCGAAACCCGCGATGAGATGCGCAGCAATATGGGATAAAGTCGTGATGGACCGCACAGGAAAGTGTGAAACAGTCGTGATGGACCGCACGGGAAAAGCTTTCCCAACAGCAATGTGCAGCGCGGGAAAAGGTCTCTCAGTCGCCATGCGCCATGCAGGAAAAAGTCAAAAAGTCACGATGGATCACGCAGGAAAAAGGCTCACAGTCATGATGGACCACGCGACTGTGGGGCCGAAAGTTGCAATGTATGGATGGAAAAACGATCGTCGAAAAACAAACCTGAAAATGGAAATTTTGGGTTGTTTTGTGTGCAGAAAGGGCCAATGGCTAGGGAAGCTATCAAGAAGCTGACTAGTATGGCAGATCTACAGTTTTAAAAGGAAAAAAAGACTAAAATAAAGATCTTAAGCAAAGATTTAAAGTTTGAAAACCTGCGGAGTCGCCAAAAACTGTTGCTTGGTTTTTCAACCAAGCATGTGCAAGGATGCACCTATTAACTTGTAATAGAAATTTCAATATAAAACAAAACCAACTATGAATAAACTAATATAATCAGATCTAACATTAACATGTGTAAAAGAAATAAAAAACTAAATTTAGGAACATAAGCAATAAGATATATGGAAAAACAATAACTTGAAAAATATTTGATGGGTGTTGAGCAACTCCAAGGTTGAGAAGCTCCAATATCCAATGGTCTCTTCTTCTCCAAAGATTCAATGGGGATCTTCAAACTCGAAATGGGAGGAAATGGATCTCAAAGGGAATTTGGCAGCATAATGATAGGATCCCCTATCACCTTTTTATAGTTTTTGGTGATGGGGAATACCATTATGGTTTTAAGGAAACCAATGGTATTAACCAACATGGTTTAGGTCTCTTTTTCCCTCTTTTTCCTTTTTTGAATATTTTGAATATTTTGAATATTTTTATTCCCTTTTAATATTTTTGGGAATTTTAGACGCTTTTTGAGGGTTCTCGGTGTTTTTTGAGGAAAAATACATATTTTGAGGGGGAAAAGGGGTATTATGGTCTTTTTGGTGAGCTTTTGAAGGCTTTAGAGGCTCAAATGGTGGAAAAAGTGGACAAATGGGTCATGTGAACGACGGAATGAGCTGGTGACCACTTTTTGGGTGTTAACAGCATGCCAATGGCTTCTTTTTATAGGCCAAGAGGTGGAAAACAAACAACTAGATCAAAATGTGAACTCTCCTCATTCATGAACTAGTTCCAAGGTACACAAAGGGGGATGATTAATGCCACCAAGTGTGTGAGGAGCCTAATTATGATCCTTGGGGACGATTGAGACTTTAATGTGCCATTGGGATGAAGTGGTCCCATCGTTTTCAGAGTAGCGCAACTATCGAAGGAAAAGTCACACGAGTGTAGCGCGGGCATTGTTTAGATAACCTACGTTATAGCATGGGTCACCTATGTAATACGCGTTCTATAGCACGGGTCACCTATGTAATACCTACTATACCCTTTTTTTTTACTATTTCTGGGCACTTATGGATTCATGTTGTGTTCTCTATCTATTGAGGATTCATGTGGTGAGATGCATTCTCTATGTTTTTGATGATTACCCGATGAATTGTCGAAATATAATAAAGAATAGTATTTATACAAACAAGGAAGGCATACCCATGCTCGTGAAATGATGTCAAAGTGATTACAGTGAGAGAGGACAAAGGCGTCGACTCTACTATAATGTTGGGACAGGGATGACGACAACTTCAATCGATGTTAGAGTCAATGCTCCTGGAGCTGTTGTGCAATAATGAAGAAGTGGAACTGCTGGTGACCATAATAAACCCACTATACTGGGGGACTAAACTAGTGTGTTAATCTTAGTGAGGGATTCACCATACCAAATAGAATTCTATCATGATGTCGAAATGTGAACACTTATACCTTCAAAATTACGTTTCCCCCCAATGCGATGATGTGTTGACATCGAGCTTAGGGGAGACCACTTAGTTAGGGAGCACTAATGAATATCCCTACTAAGTTCGAAGTGATCCCTTATAGTGATTGAAATGGATCCCAAGGTACAAATGCAACTACTCCAACTCTTGAAATAAAGTTTTTTTACGTCGACGAGAGATGCAGTATATGATAGGATGAGAGTCTTATCCTGAAAACCGATATCATATTGTAACCAATTGGTGGATGAAAAGATATGACAGAAGGATGTTTGATAAGCGTGGGGCGCATAATTTCCTTTGATCGATGTAAAAATGGGGATTGGAGGTGGTATATTTTCTTTCAGAATGGCACAAATTAAAACTAGCAGAGACAAACTACAAGTGAAAGGGATCTGATGGAGACACAAAACAAAGGGTAATGGTGACTCGAAAAAAAAATACTCCTGAACATATAGAGATTCAAATACATCGATCAAAGGTGACCATGGGTTGCTTTCAAAATAATATGGTGTTCCCTCAATGTGAGGTGATGAAGGAACTTGTTTGTATGTAAAGAATAATGATGGGATCCACACAGTTTTGGGTGTGTCGAGGGATCATTTAGATGATGGTCGAAGTCCCCACGCTTTTGAGTGATTTTCTAGATGCTTTCAAAAATGAAGTTGAGTGTAGTTGCAAACTCAAATACGGGTGCCCCATGAAACAATGCCATGCAGTGTATCCCTATGGGATAACTGAATGGAACTGGTTACTTCAGAAGGTCGGTGGGCTATAAGATTCTTTGTGGGGGTGATGATACGAGGAATATTGTGCAAGGTAAAGTGCTCATGGAGGTATGAGTGGGATCTATGAATCATTCTCATAAGATGTGCCAAGGAATCTAATGAGGTCTACTTGGTGGAGTAAATGCACATCTAAAAAATGATACTCTAGGGGGGATCTTTTCAAGTTGGACCAAATTCCTCAGACTTATGGGGGGTCAACCTCATGGGTGCCAATTGATGACATGTATGGTAGTGGTGCGCACACCCATGGGGGAACATGCTATTCATGGAAATTATGTTGTTCGGTACATCAAGGCCCTGAATGGGGACTCTATGGTTATCAATGGGAATATTGAGATATGCATTATAAACAAATGGTAAATAGTGTCTATATGCCAGTTTCAGAATAATACCTTTGGTAGGGTGCATGACCCCTATTGTTAGATCTTGGATTCTTATTCTTACAATGTAAAAACAAGAAGCTCCATATTTTCCTAATCACGATCTTGCACACATGACACACATACCCAAGTGTAATAAATTACATAACCAAGGTATTGATAATTTCTAAATCATATAACCAACACATTGCGTACCTATGGGCTACTTGGATAGGGAAACAGTGTCCCAATTTCATTGGTGGGAATCCATAGTGTTATGTTCCATGCTAAATATCTCAAAGAGTTGGTCGTTGTGGTGCAAAAGGTTTTGCAAATGGATTTATGGTTTGTCTGTGGCATTAGTTGGAAGTTTGGGCCAAATGAGTATAAAATAGGGGTTGGGCCCACTTTTTGAAATCATTTGTACTTTGTGCCACCAAAGTTCTAGAGTGCCTTTTCAAGCAATTTTAGGAGATCCGGTGCACTGTTCTTCAAGCCACGAGTTCTAGGTATTCCTCACCCTTTTACTCTTTTATTTTGTCTGGGTAGACTTAGGTAGGGGGATCCCCTAGGTGGCCAGGGGTCTTGTTTTTTTTGTTTTAGGGATATCACGCATGATTTTAAGAAAATCCCGCAGGGTAGCATGGAATTTTGGAGAATCCCACACTACCATAGAACGTGATTATCCAAAAATTGTGCAAGGTGTATCATGCTCGGTAGCGCAAAACGTATGTAGTGTGTCGCGCATAGCGCAGGATATTTATGCTTGGGTCCTGTGCTAATTTTAGGGTGACTGTTCCTTGAACAATCACGTGTCTTGCATGACTCAGTTTTAAATCTCCCATGTGCTGGTTACATGAACCCAAGCAATGGTTTGGTCATGCTACGTGTGAATATGTTGTAGAAAGTCACGCTACACACAGAACTTCTAAGGAACGTCCGCGCTAATGTTTATATATGACTAATGGGTGATCATTTACTGGTGCAGATGGTTACTGGTTAGTGATGGAACACATTTGAGATATTGAGTGGAGAGAGAGAGCGAGTATGATGACCTTCGAGCGGTTTGGCTAGCTAACCGACCGGCTACTGTGACCTTACAGGATGTTGGGCTCTTGAAGTTCTTCGAGTTCCCTCTGATGTGGTTAGCTGATTACCCCTTGTGGAGACTTCTGGACATGTGGGTCCTATACCGAGGAGTGTTCCATGTAGGAGACAAGGACTTGAGCATCATGGCTTAGGAAATCTATTTTTTTATGGGACTGGAGCCCCGATGGGTGAGAGAGCCTCTCCCTCCATAACTGGTGGGGGAGATGATCCATACATTAGTGAATCGTTACAGTAGTGGTGATCGAAGTTCTCTTAACTATGGTGGAGCATTGGTGAGTGTTGTGGGCACAACAGATCCCATGATTCACTTAAGCAAGGGAACCCCATTTCTAGATAAACGAAAAGGTATTTGGGTGAATTATCTTGTAATTATTCGATTTTGATCTTACCTCCGAAATTCTTCACCCATGCATTTGGTCTGCTTGTTGGTAAGGGTTTGATTATTTCTTCCAAAGTGTTTCGGGCTGAAGAAAACCAAAATTTTGTTTATTTTGTCGATTGTGATCACCATCCCGAAATCCGATATTTGGAGAACCCGCAACCTGACAGGTGCGGATTGCAGGACTATTGCTTTCAAGTTTTGGTTTTGCTGATTCTGAAACCTGCAACCCGACGACTGTGGATTGTGGAATCATCCTTTAATAAGATTAAGAAATAATCACCCCAAAACCCGAACACCGCAATGGCGGCATTTGGCTTTCGGGATTGTCATTTTTCATTTATTTGGTGTGTCTTCCCGAAACCCGCAACGCGTAATTTTGGGATGCGGCTTTCAGTATGGTTATTTTACAGTTAATGATTCCAAATCCCACCGCCTGCATAGTTTGTTTTCAGCTTTCAGAATGGTTACCCCTCCTCACAATTTCACGTTCCCGAAACCCGCCACCCGCATGGTCAGTTTTCGGATTTCGGAAATCTTTTCTCCCACTTCCATTTTCGTGAACCTGCAACCCGCAAATCCGTACTTTCAGGTTTCGGCTTGCGGAACCTTTGAATAAGACTTTCGTCAACATACCTGAACCCAATTCCGTGGCCGTCGTGGTGAATCTCAGTCATCCTTTTGTTATGATCGCACGGTTGGCTTTATTTTGGTAAATGTATTTAATAGGGTTTTAGCTTTTAGTTTTACATTTTAACTATTGAAGAAATTACGCTGTCGCATTATCATTTTACTGTGGATTGCATGTCAGGTGTCATTTTTCAGTTGTTGTTTATTTCAGGTAAGTCCACTGTTATCCTTACGCTGCTAGCCTACAATTTTGCTATTTCTAGTTTGAATTTCATTTAATTTTTTGTATTAATTAGATATTGCAAAGTTCTTCCACCATGTCGAGAAATACACGGTCTAAATCGTCATACAAAGACCTCCTGATCAAAGACCCAATTTTTTTTTTCTCTTTGACACCAGTGAACGAGTTACTGAAACGTACCAGGTGGATTGGTCTAGGATATACGCAATTTTTTATAATGATGACCTTTCCCATATTGAGAATGATAGTCCAATATATGAGAAAATTAGGGCCTCCCAAATTCACGCCCCATAGTCTTACCCTACATAGATGTTGTTAAGTGGATAATTGAGAATGTTGATGTGAAAGACCGTTCTTTTAATGACAATACAGGTTGTCAATTGAAGAGTTTTCACCCATAAGTTTTTGTTCGAGCTTTTTCTCTGAAACCCTATGTACAGACCCTCTCTACTGAGTTCATACAATCGTCCAAAACCCGGTATAATTTTGATCAAATGATTAAGTCCTGGATGCACAAGCCTAATGCTTTTGTACCTAAGTCGGATAACCTCTATCTTATCAGTTGCTTTAAGGAACACTTTTCTCTACTTGCAGCCATGATCTGCTGGCTTCTCGGTCAACCCAATTGCTCCCATTTTAAAGTAGAGTGGGCACCCATAGCACATCATGTGTCACTTACAGGTGAGTCTTTTCCGTGGGCCTCTATCTTGTCAGCTGAATTAAAAAATTCCATCCTTGAATATCAGAAGGCACTAGCTCATAAGAAGACACCCTTCTTTCTAACTGCATATGTTCTATATGTTTTCTGCTCAGAGTTCCAGTACCCTAATTTGGGTTGGCATTGGACCCCTTCAGATACACCTATACACATCTACCATTTAGCACTATGGGAAGGGAATTTTTCACCTATGATATATGACATCTGTGACTGTTTTGTTGGTACCATCTATTTCAAGATCTTCCAGCAGCAACCACCTGCATTCTCAGAGGATGCCAAATCTTTTATCAACACAATGGGTGGCTGGTATGTAGGTGAGTACTTTTCATACATCAGAATCTGGGGGAGTGAAACAGTTCATTTGCTGCCCAGAATAGTTCCAGACAGGATGGTAATACAGGAGGTTTCTTTTCAAACTGTCGTTGATGGTATGTACAAGAGACTCGTGGGACGACCCAAGAAGAAAAATTGGCCTAAGTTTCCTTTGAATCTGGGTCAATTGGTCATTCCAACATCAACTTGGGCTGTAAGTCTGAGTAATTAGATAGTTGCTATGAGATTAGGTGTTGCCCCGAAAAGGAAACATGATCCTAAGAAGTTCTTGGATGCACACCTGAAGAAAGTTCACATGAGGATAGACTATACACATGAGTCAATCCCCGATGATTCCATATATCAGGGGGTAGACATATTTTCTCAAGTCCTGGCCAAAGCAAAGGACTCTCAAGAACAACATGACATTCTGAAGTATCAAAAACAATTAAAGGACAGAGTCCTAAGTTACAGGACCATGCAGTTGGATCTTGTTGAACAAGCAAGAAAGGACATGGAAGAGAAAGAAGCTCAGAATTCTAACAATCCTCCTTTTCCCACCAGTCATGATGGAGACAAAGGTAAAGCTATTCAAGGGGAACTATCTAAAAATAAAGCTAATGAAGAAGCTAAACTCATGATGCAGACAGCCCATGAATCCAAGCAGCAAATGCCACAGTTGTCATCAATGTTACAGACTCAATTGCTAGAGCCTCCAAGGCATGCAGACAAAATTCAGCCACCGAGTACACTGGATGATCACCTCTCTACTCCAAACACTCTAGAAGATGATGAATTGGTCATAACCAAGGCCAACCCAGCTAAAAGACAGAAGGTCATGCCTTCCTCATCACAAATTTCCACTGTAGATGTAATTGACTATGATGAAGAAATAGTTTCACCTTCCCCAATACCAGTAGTTGAAGAAGTCACTAGAGATATTAAGTCTAATATTGAATTGTTGGAAAACATTGATATGGATCAGTCTTTCCCTGAACAGTCAGTGTTGGAGTTCAATGCTACCCCTGGTATCACATCATCAGCAATTTTGTTGCCATCTGTTCAACCAAATTCTACTGTGCCTCTGGGAGGAACACTTCCATTTACATTATCCCACTTATTTAATACCCTCAACAACTCCACTACTTCATTACCTGAACATTCAGTCCCTTTTTCCATTCCACCATCTGTTATTGAAGAACCCCAGTCTTTGGCTATCCCTCCACAATCATCTACAGTTGATCCATTAATAACCTCCATTGACGCATCTTCAAAGGTTTCTCCTACACACTCACTTAGTGAAGATCAGAATCCACTTCCTCTCCCAGAAGTCAACAATCTTGTCATGGCTCCACTTTCTGAAGCCTTGGTCTCACTTCCCTCCCAAAAAAAAGGTGTATCATCTCCCGAAGTCATCATTACACCTCTAGCTACTACTCAAGTCACTCTAGCTATCCCTACTTCTGCTGTCACTTAGACACCTTCTTTGGTTTCCACAATTAGTGTCACTTATGTTCCTACACAGTCCATTATAGAGTATAAGGACACAAATGTGGTTCCTCTTGGAGATATTTTCTATCGTCAAGATGACAAGGCGATAGTTAAAAGAAGTAGGAAGAGGGGTCAAGCCCAAGGTGGTTTGGAAGCTCATGAACCAGATCAGGTAATATGGGCCCCTAGAACTAATAACCCAAGAATTGAAGCAGTTTAAACAGCAGCAGCCTTAGGGGCTTTTGCCTCTGCTAACTGGTATTCGGTCTAGGTCTTGGACAAAGAAGTTGACCTTAGGGAGGAAGAAATCAGAAACCTGAAGGAAGAGTTGGATAAAACAAAGGATCAATATTCTATTGATGTGGCTAACCTGAGGAAAACTTGGGCAGACAAAGTACAAGACCTAGAACAGAAGAATGCTACTCTTCTTACTGAATTCAACCTTTTGCAGTCTCAACATTCTACTAATCTCGTAAAGATAGCTTCTTTGGAAAAGCAAGTTGAAGATGCAACTGTAAGTGCATCTTCCTCCAATGTTCTCAGGTTCACACCCCGTGACCTCAAAAACATAGCCCTTGAAGTGAATCAAAGTCAGCATGAATTACTGAAGAAGTTATATATTGCCTTAGATGAGATCAGGGAAAATTTCATCAGTTTTTCTAAGATGTCTTCTACTCTTGAAGAACATAAGGCAAAGAGACTCCAATCTTGTAAAGCTGAAGAAGAAATCATTCAGTGGCAATTGTATATCAAGAATGTTCCAGAGGAAATCCCAATCCTTAATACTTTCCAGGTAAAGAAAGTTAAGGCATCTTTGAACATGTGGGTTGATTTGAATGAATCGGCTGAGGAAATCATTAATAAGTCACAGGAAACCTACACTAGATGATGGTATGCAATTGATAATATCATGAATGACCTAGGTTTGCCACTCATGAATCCTATTTTGGAAGCTCTTCCACCAAAATGTAGACTTGAAGAACTCGAGAGCAGATGTGAAGAATTTGCACACAAGATTCGGGATTTGGAACAAGTCAACATCCAAGATGTAGATCGTTTGGTTAAAGAACCAGTCATCATGGAAGGGAGGATTCTCATCTACCTATGCATTTGGCACAAGATAGCGAAGCATGATATGGAGAACAGTGCATGCAATGCTCAATTATCCCTCGAATTAGTCATTTTCCCAAATATAGATGAACTGTTAGATATTTATGAAAAATGGCAGGATTTCCTGGATCTTTAATGATATCTAATTTTGTAATCCCTATTTTGTAGAACTTCTCCTTTTGGAACTCTCATGTAAATTTAGTATATAAGGAGTAGGGTTTTCCTTAGAAAAGGGGGTTGGAATTTTGGAACTGTAACTCAGCAGGAGATAAGACTGAAGATACTTTGTGGTCAGAGTCTTTGTAATTTTGGCACAAGGCATCTTAATACAGTAATGTTATTTTCGGATCCATCTTCTGATTGTCACTTAAATTTCTTTGAGGATTCCAGATTTTACGTTCCAGATTTTCATCCGTTATGCATATGATCTCTTGTTGAATACATAACGAATATATAGATCTGTTGTATTGGTGTTCCTGTATAACTGATGTGTTTATGAAAATATTTGATTAAATACTTTCTTTATCGATTTCTACAATTGATCACATATATATATATATATATATATATATATATAATAATAAATCATTGTTGATTTTTCAATCAACAAAAGGATTACAGATTACATCTTGATGGTCTCAAAGCTTGGATTATTTTGTTTAATTTTCATTAAATAAATCATAATTTAAGTTGGCAAATATCTCATCTAAAGGCATTTCTATTAAAGATGACAGACTTTTTGCTTTCTTACACTTCAATTTTGATCTGCATAAACACTCAACTTTTCATGTTAGAATAGATCTGACTTAAGATTAGGTCCTTTTCAACATAGGCTAAGTTAGAATCGCTAACTGTTTTCTATACCTTAGTTTCCCTAAATCGGGAAACTGATCTTATTGATCAACCCTTTACTCATAGAGTGCTAGCAGAGGCCAAATATCTATGGGTGATTACCACACCAAACAGTTCGAGGATAGGGTAACTCTTGTGTAGGGTTAACTAAAGCCTTTGGCTGGGTTTTCATCCCTTGTTGTGTGCCTTGGAACCCATTCCAGCACTTTGCACTCACCCTGCACAACCGAGGCATCAACAGTGAGCCACCTGAGGGCTCTACAGGTGAAGGCTTTTGTTATAGCCATTGTTCCTGTAAAGTGGGACACATCCCCCAACCAGATCATAGAGGGCCAGCTTTAGCTAGTAGAGAGGATGATGGTTGGTCATTCCATGGCGTGGGATTTGTCAATGTTTCATCCAATTATGCAACAAAGGAAATATTTGCATTAGGTTAGAGGGAGATGCACCTTATGCTACAGAAGTGTGTTGCGCTCTTAATTATTTGAGCACTACTCGTCATTGCGGCCATAGGTGGTGGTACGGGAGAGGGTGCCCTCTGATGTCCCCACTAACCTCTATAAGCCACGGGAGACGCGGATACATTTTTTTTCTCCAAATCCGACTGAATAAACACACACACAGTCGAAATAGCTCAGGTCGGCAATACGCAACCCACAATCCGCAATCTGTAGGCTCGATGTGGAAGTGCAAAAATTCATAATTGGAAAGCTTACCTTTCCGCAATCCACATCCCACAAATGCGGGTGCAGAAGTGCAAAACTTCATAACCGGAAAGCTTACCATTCCGCAATCCACAATCCTCAATAGCGGATCTGCAATTCACAATTTGCAAATGTAGATGCGGAAGGTCAAATCTCAACTTCCGACAATGGTCACTTCCACAATCCACAATCTGCAATTGTGGATGCGGAAGTGCAGAAGTCCAAACACCACTTCGACTTCCATGCTTCCACAATCTGCAATCCACATTGCGGATGTGGCATGCGGAACCATACCCTCTGTCATGGTAACCTTCCACACAATCTTCTCAGGGGCATAAATTCCACATGCTTGGTCCAAATGAGAGAAGGTTGGTACTGTTGGAGAGATATTGGAGAACTCTATCCAATGGTCAAATCCCTGCCCCATTTGAGCACTCCTACAATGTCAAATTTTCCACTAAATTTATCTCCATAACTCTTCCAAAAAGGACTCCGACCTTCTTCCTTCCATAATCTTCCCTTCCACCTGACCCCAGAGGGGTTCTAAAACATTCCCAAGGCATTCCCCTCCTTCCCAAGTATCATATGTAAGAATTCAACTCATTCACAGGGTTAATCATACATATTATAACATGTAAAATGCATTAAATTAGATCTTACAATTACATATATCATATGCAAGACTTATAATGCATTAAAATCATGAAATACAATGATATACATATAACAATGAGATCAGCCCTTTAATCAGGCCTGCACATGGCTCCTTGTTAATCAAATTCATATAAACATGCATTCCACAATTCTACAATTGAACATAAGCAACCTTTTCATAACAATGAAACACCATCATTTAACATAACAAGAATATTTATCTTTTAATTTCCGAACCAAGTGGCTAAGTGAGACCAACATTCCACCCAACCTTAGATCTATGTCCATATTGTACTCTTTTAGCGAAGAGATCACCCCCAAGTTGGGTTGTGTATCCACTAATGAGGGCTATCAAGTTCTCTTAGAGTAAAGGTTCCATCCCAATTCTAATCCAATCTATAGTTGGGTTTATCAAGTATTCCAGGGCACCTACCCATGCTAAGCCAACCTACAACGGGTTTATCAAGCAGTCAAGGACATGATGGTCATGCTAAGCCAAAATCCAGTTGGGTTTATCAAGCACACCAACAGCAGGGTCATGCCCAACCAGCATACAGCTGGGTTTATAAATCATACCAGTCTATCTAATCATTCAAAGCCAACATGTAGTGGGTTTATCAAGCATACCAAGCAACACAATCATGCTAATCTAGCATACCGTTGAGTTTATAAAACATATCAAAAAAGTTGATCATGTTAAGCCAATTGGCAGTGGGTTTATCAGGCATACCAAGCAATACAATCATGCCAAGTGAGCATACCGTTGAGTTTATCAAGCATATCAAAGAAGCTGATCATGCTAAGCAACCTGGAAGTGGGTTTATCAGGCGAATAGAGACATCAAGGGAGGCATTGCTAATCTAGTGAGCTCAACCACAGAAGATCCTACCAAACATGGGACACCCTAGTCAGCACCCCATTGTCGTTTTGGTGCCCATGCTGAGTTATTATGTTAATTTCATTGTTAACAAACCAATCTTGTATTAACCAATGGGATAACTATACAACACCTAGGAAGTGAAGGCTTCAAGGGAAGCCAACAATAACCCTTAGGGATTCCTTTCTTGTCCAAACTAAATTCTAAGGAGATGGAAGAACGATGGAGAGGAACACTTTCCCTTGATGGCAGGTGAAAATAAAGCTTGGGACTGCTCACAATGGTAGGAAATAGTGGGCTATGAGGAAGCTCCAACTCAAATCTAGCAGCATAAACTTTCTCTAATTTCTCTCTACAAAATGCATGCCAATGGCTTCTTTTTATAGGCCAAGAGGTGGACAACAAACAACTAGATCAAAATGTGAACTCTCCTCATTCATGAACTAGTTCCAAGGTACACAAGGGGGGATGATTAATGCCACCAAGTATGTGAGGAGCCTAATTCTGATCCTTGGGGAGGATTGAGACTTTAATGCGCCATTGGGATGAAGTGGTCCCACCGTTTTGACAATAGTGTGGCTATCGAAGGAAAAGTCACACGAGTGTAGCACATGCATTGTTCAGATAACCTACATTATAGTATGGGTCACCTATGTAATACCCGTTCTATACCACGGGTCATCTATGTAATACCTACTATACATTTCTTTTACTATTTATGGGAACTTATGGACTCATGTTGAGTTATGTATCTATTGAGTATTCTAGTGGTGAGATGCATTCTCTATGTTGATGATGCTTTACCAAATGAATAGTCGAAATATAACATGTGTGTGATTTTTAGGTGTTAACAGATACCACCTAATGTATGAGGTTCAGAGGGTAATGCAGAGATGATAATGCATCATGTTTTCTATTGTTTCTCTCATGTGGTTTAGGACGAAGTGTATGTGGAGAAAAAAACGTTCTCCCATGGGGGAATATTGTTGCTGATGACCATTAGACTTGTAATAAAGAATAGTATTTATACAAACAAGGAAGGCATACCCATGCTCGTGAAATGATGTCAAAGTGATTACAATGAGAGAGGACAAAGGTGTCAACTCTACTATAATGCTGGGATAGGGATGAAGGTGGATTCAATCCATGTTAGATTCAATGCTCCTGGAGCTGCTATGAAATAATGAAGAAGTGGAACTACTAGTGACCATAATAAACCCACTGTGCTGGGGGACTAAACTGGTGTTCTAATCTTCCTGAGGGATTCACCATAACAAATAGACTTCTATCATGATGTCGAAATGTGGACACTTCTACCTTCAAAATTACGTTTCCCCTTGATGCGATGATGTGTTGACATCGAGCATAGGGGAAACCACTTAGTTAGGGAGCAGTAATGAATATCCCTACTAAGTTCAAAGTGATCCCTTATAGTGACTGAAATGGATCCCAAGGTACAAATGCAACTATTTCAACTCTCAAAATATAGTTTTTTTACGTCGACAAGAGATGAAGTATATGATAGGATGAGAGTTCTATCCTGAGAACCGATATCATATTGTAACCAATTGGTGGATGGAAATATCTGACACAAGGCTGGTTGATAAGCGTGGGGATCATAAATTCCTTTCATCGATGTAAAAATGGGGAGTGGGGGCAGTATATTTCCTTTCGGAATGACACATATTAAAATGAGCGAAGACAAACTACAAGTGAAAGGGATCTGATGGAGACGCAAAACAAAGGGTAATGGTGACTAGCAAAACAAATACTCCTAAACATATAGAGATTCAAATACATCTATCAAAGGTGACCATGGGTTGCTTCTAAAATAATATAATGTTCCCTTAATGTGAGGTGATGAGGGAACTTGTTTGTACGTAAAGAATAATGGTGGGATCCCCACAGTTTTGGGTGTGTCGAGGGATCATTTAGATGATGGGAGGATTCCCTGCGGTTTTGAATGATTTATGAAACGCTTTAAAAAATGAAGTCGAGTTTAACTTGCAGACGCAAAAACAGGTGCCCCATGAAACAATTCCATGTAGTGTATCCCTATGGGATAACTGAATGGAACTGGTTACTTCAGAAGGTGCGGGGGCTATAAGAGTCTTTGCGGGGGTGATGATACGAAGAATATTGCAGAAGGTAAAGTGCTCATGGAGGTATGAGGGGGATCTATGAATCATTTTCATAACATGTGCCAAGGAATCCAATGAGGTCTACTTGGTGGAGTAAATGCACATCTATAAAATGATACTCTAGGGGGGGGTATTTTCAAGTTGGACCAAATTCCTAAGACTTTGTGGGGGTCAAACTCATGGGTTCCAATTGATGACAGGTATGGTAGTGGTGCGCACACCCATGGAGGAACATGCTATTCATGGAAATGATGTTGTTCGGTACATCAAGGAAATGAATGGGGAATCCATGGTTATTAGTGGGAATATTGAGATATATATTATAAACAAAGGGTAAATAGTGTCTATATGCCAGTTTCAGAATGATACCTTTGGTAGGGTGCACGAACCCTATTGTTAGATCTTGGAGTCTTATTCTTATCATTTAAAAACAAAAGGCTCCATAGTGTCTTGCTCACGATCTTACACACATGACGCACATACCCAAGTGTAATAAAGTACATAACCAAGGTATCGACAATTTCTAAATCATATAACCAAAACATTGCACACCTATGGGCTACTTAAATAGGGAAATAGTTTCCCAATTACATTGGTGGTAATCCATATTGTTTGGTTCCATGTTGAATATCTCGAAGACTTGGTCGTTGTGGTGAAAATGGTTCTGGAAATGGAGTTATGGTTTGCTTGTGGCATTAGTTGGAAGTTTGGTCCAAATGAGTATAAAATAGGGGTTGGGTCCACTTTTCGAAATCATTTGTACTTTGTGCCACCAACCTTCTAGAGTTCATTTTTGAGTTATTTTGGGAGATCAAGTGCACTATTGTTCAAGCCACCAGTTCTAAGTATTCCTCACCCTTTTACTCTTTGATTGTTTCTAGGTAGACTTAGGTAGGGGGGTTGCCTCAGTGGCCAAGGGTCCCGTTGTTTTGTTTTAGGGATATCACGCATGATTTTAAGAAAATCCCGTAGGGTAGCACAGAATTTTTGGAGAATCCCACGCTACCATAGCACGATATTATCCAAAAATTGTGCAAGGTGTATCATGCTTAGTAGCGCAAAAACTATGTAGTGTACAGTGCGTATTGCAGGATATTTATGCTTCCGTCGTGTGTTGGTTTTAGCGTGACTATTCCTTGAACAATCACGCGGCTTGCACGAATGAGTTTTAAATATCCCGTGTGATGGTTATAGGAGATGACATATTTGAATTAGGTTAGGGGGTGATGCACCTTCTGCTACGGAAGTGTGTTGCGCTTCTAATGATTTGAGTGCTACTCATCCTTGCGGCCACAGATGGTGGTACAGCCGAGGGGGCCCTGTGATGTGTTAGTTTTTTAGAATTTACTTCAATCTGATCTAGGATCTTAACTGAGAGAATAACATGTACAACATATCTATAGGATATCAATCATGGACATAATACTGCAAGCACACAAGAGACACATAGTTTCACTGGGGAAAACCAAGAAGGTGAAAAACCCCGCAACTTACTTAGAGATAGATAGAGGAATGATACAACCCAAGTACAAGAGATAGTCCTCCTACCAGCAGCTTCTCCTCCTCACAAGTGTTCCACTCTCCAATGAGAGTATGAGTGAGAAAGTGAATGATCAAATAGAGTGCCTCCGACACTCTATTTATACTTGACTTGACTTTCCTAATAACCTTTACTAGGTCGGCCTTAAAATAACCACAAAACATAATGCTGATAGGGCTGACCGCCACTATGGTGGTCTAATAACCCTTTTACCCACATGACTCATACAGGGCCGACCCCATCAAGGTGGTCTAATAACCCATCAACTATAAGTTACGACACTTACATTAAAAATGATGACACTTCCGTATAGAGGAATAATAACATCTCTATAGGAATACAATATACATAGGTGAAATAAATTCTGAAGTTACAATTACATCAACACTCTCTCTTAACTAGGAAGGTATTTATCGACACAGGTCTTCTAGCACAAGTCTTCTTCTCTGGATCATCGTCACTAGATCATCGACATCGAATCATTGTCGACATCACTGCTGCTCCTATCTCAATCAATCTCTGATCTACTCGTCATAGGAAGCTCTACAGAGCTAGTCCTTTTTCATACAGGATGTAGGCCCACCACCTGTAGGTATTCATCATCACTGGCCATACTACAGAATCCTCAGGACTGATTATGTGCGTCAAAAAAACCTCGAAAGAGCATCCCAGGCATTTTACGAGCACATAGCTCAACCTATCGGATCTCCCGGGATCTTTTACATGTGGCTGTCACAAAACCTTAAAAGAGTGTCTTGCCCAGCAAGATCTCTAAAGAGCATCTGAGGCCTTTTACATGTCTAGCACAACCTCTCCAGATATTTAGGACTTATTACATGTGACCCCTACCACAAAACCTTAAAAGAGTGTCTTTCCAAGCAAGATCTCTAAAGAGCATCTGAGGCCTTTTACGTGACTAGCACAACCTATCCATATCTCTAGGACTTATTACATGTGATCCCCACAAGGCCTTAAAAGAGTGTCTTTCCAAGCAAGATCTCTAAAGAGCATCTGAGGCCTTTTACGTGACTAGCACAACCTGTCCAGATCTCCAGGACGTATTACATGTGGTCTAGCAAAACCTTGAAAGAGTGTCTTGCCAAGCAAGATCTCTGAAGAGCATCTGAGGCCTTTTACGTGACTAGCACAACCTGTCCATATCTCCAAGACTTATTACATGCTACCCTTGCACAACCTGTCCACGACCACAGAGTATCAACCCAATACTCACCATGCATCATCTTGATGTACATCATCACATGATCAACTTGATCATCATCATAGCATCGTCTTGATGCATATCATCTGGAGAAACATTCTGAAGCTCGTCATCCATGATCATCCCGATCATCATCATAGCATCATCCTGATGCATATCATCTGGAGCAACATCCTGAAGTTTGTCATCCATGATCATCCTGATGATACAATGCATCCACTTGATGCATACCAAGTATCTACCTAATACATATCATCATACATGATCTAACTGATCATACAATGTATCCACCTGATACATATCATCATACATGATCTACCTGATCATACAATGTATCCACCTGATACATAAACAAATACATGATCCAACTGATCATATCAAGCATCCAATATGATGCATACATAAATACATGATCCAACTGATCATATCAAGCATCCAACATGATGCATATACATATACATGATCCAACTGATCATAACAAGCATCCAACATTATGCATATACAGAGAAGTAACTGGAGCATCGTACTGATGCTCATCATCCAGCGCTTACATCCACATCCATGGGAAGGATCCTCCTCTCACCATGCTTGGAATGGCTCCTGCAAATGTGTCCATCACTTCTTCCTTGAAGTGTCATCAATCTGAAGAACACCAAGCCTCTCTCTGAAGTACTCGAACTTCACTCTGGCTAGTGGCTTCATCAGCACATCTACAACCTGCTCATCCATCGCAACATACAAGAGCTTCACTGCTCCTCTTTGCACCATATCCCTGATATAGTGATATTTGATCTCTATGTGCTTCGACCTATCATGGAACATCGGGTTCTCAGACAGCTTCACACAGCTCTGGTTGTCACAAAAGATACAAGTAGCATCCAATGGTAGATCAAATAACTCAGACAGTAGCTTCCTTAGCCATATTTCCTCACAACTAGCCGAACAAGCTGCAACATACTCTGCTTCGACTGTACTTAGTACTACGCAGGACTGCTTCCTACTAAACCAAGAGATCACAGCTGATCCCATACTGAAGCAACACCCAGACGTGCTCTTCCTATCTGCAGCACTGTCTGCCTAATCTGAATCAACATAACCCTGTAGGTTAAACTTTTGATTTGCATCATACTTGAGCCCATAATCAATTGTACCCTTCAGGTACCTCAAAATATGCTTTACATCAACTAGGTGAACACCTCTGGGATCCATCAGGAACTGGCTCAATGTGTTCACTTTAAAGCAAATATTTGGTCTCGTGTTCTCCAGGTACATCAAGGACCCAATCATCTGACGATACACTGTGACATCAATCGGATCAGATGAAGCATCACACAGAAGCTTCAAGTTCGATGCCATAGGTGTGGCCATTGCCTTGCAGTCCACCATTCCGAACCTCTTTAGGATCTCTACTGCATACTTCCCTTATCCAAGGAAGATTCCATCTACACTCTGCCACACCTCCATGCCTAGAAAATAGTGCATCATCCCCAAGTCCTTCATCTCGAACTCGGCAGCAAGCTTCCTCTTGGTGTCGGCAATCAACCCATCCTCACCTGTTACAAATAGGTCATCCACATACAATAGTAGTATCACAAGATTTCCTTCCTCAACCTTGTAGTAAAGGTTGGAATCTGCTTTACTCTTGGTAAAGCCCAAACTGGATAGAAATCTATCTATCCTACCATACCAAGTCCTAGGAGCTTGCTTCAAGCCATACAAGGCTTTCTTCAACCTGCACACATATGACTCCCTGTCATATGTCTCAAAATCAAGTGGCTTCTCCACATACACTTCCTCTTCGACTACACCATTCAAGAAAGTTGTCTTGACATCCATCTGGTGTATCTTCCATTTCATCATTGCAGCCAAAGCAACTGATCTGATGGAAGTGTATCTGGCTATATGTGCAAAGGTCTCTTCATAGCGTATTCCCTCTTTCTAAGAGAATCCACGAGCTACAATCCTCGCTTTGTGTTTTTCTATGCTACCATCTATAGCATGCTTGATCTTATAGATCCACTTGGAAGTCACAATAGACTTCCCTTCAGGTCTTGGGACTGCATCCCAAACATCATTCTTCATGATTGACTGGTACTCCTCAGTGATGGCATTCTTCCCAAATCCTGGGAACTTAAATATATTCAATAGATAAATTTTATGTTGAACAAATGTTGTAGTCCTTATTTTGTAGGTGATGGTATACGATATTTCCTACAAAAAAGTTAAATTACATGATTAGAAAACATCTCATAGTTTTCAGAACAAATTCTTACACATAAGTAAATATGTCATACAGTCATGCAATTATCTTATCCAATGCTTCAATACAACATTTATCCATATCCCATAACTTTCTAGATTCCTTCCAATCTCTACCAAAACATTTTTAAGAGTGTGCACAACTCCCAACATGTCAGCAACGAGGTTTCATTCTAGATAAGTAGCACTGGAATGTTGTACAGTTCCATAGGTCACTTACCCATTACATGCGTATTAGTAGTATACTGTTCATTAATGCAATTATTCTAATATGCATAATACACAACCTAAGTCTAGGAATATAAGTATATATATCATTGAACAGTATTATTTAAATAATCAAATATACAAGAAATGACAATTCAAATACTTATCTTTGTTTGTTTGTTGGGTTGACTCTCTCTCAGTCGTTGCTTCCTTTCTGCAACTCCATTCTGATGTGGATTGTGAGGAGTGGTCAAATCCCTCTGAATGTGTACATCCTTGGAGAAACTACTAGAGTGTGCTCCCTCTTGATCTTTGCTTCCTGGATTACCTATCCTTGAGCTTATATCCATCCTCGATCACTATGCATGCTTACTAGTATCATCATTGTGTTACCCTCGAGATCTCATAAATAAGCATACATTCATTAGTATAATCTCACTACTATCAAAACACAATAATCTTAAACATGTATAGTCATGATCATTTTAAACACAGATAATAAGCATTAACATTCAATGTTTTAGGGAAGACTTCTCTTACTCATGCATATTCATATTTGACCATAGAACTCTTCTGGTTAGTCATATCATCAATCAAGGTAAGAGACATAATATGCATAAACCCTAGATTACTTAAATTTCTAACTTCATAAATAATTATTATCAATCATGCCATGTATACTTATATAAGAGATCCTAACACAAGGTAGGATTCTAACTTGATATAGGAAGAACATACCTAAATTAGCATGCTAGCTAGTTATGTCTAACATACTGTCATGTCCCAAATTTGTAATTGGGTCACAATGGCCTAATCACATTAGCCATATTCATTAGAGTTTGTAAAATTGATGTTAAGGGTCAAATAATTGCCAAGGAGGAAAATTACTAGTTTCCTAGGTTTGGGGTGGAAGCTTTGGGATTTGGAATAAGGGGGATAATAAATAATGTTTAGACATTGGAAGGGTTCAAGTATTTAATAAATAGAGTGAATAAATAAATTCAAGAGAAATCCTAGGTGACAAATGGTTTTGGAGACATATGGAGGATGTGGGACCCACACTAGCTTGATTTTTCATAATACATGGTATATCTCTTTTGCAAATTCGAATTAATGGGAATGTGAACACTCTTGGGTGAGTTGGTAAGTCATAACACATGTCATTGAGCATCTTAGGTCGAATTGGGAAGGATTGGTAACCTCCATGGAAGATAAAGAGTCAAAGTGGAAGTTTGTGGACACTTGGGCTAGATTCCCTAGCCCCTATGACACCAATGATGGATCATCTATGACAACTATGACAAATTGCAGACCTGTCCTCTGAGATCTGACCATTATGACATGTCAGCCCCAAAAATAGGCTCAAGGAAGTCGAATTTGAGAGTTGGAGAATCCAAAGAGACCCAAAATCGAATTTGGGAGAAGATGGAAGGTTGGAACTAGGAGACAAGTGGCAAATGTGAAATATTTCCTAAATGGAAATCTATTGAATCTATTGAGAGGATTTCGACCCTTAGAAGGATAATGTTGGTTATAAAATGTAGAAATGAAGTATGAGAATAGCTTTTGATCATTTGTAGAATTTGCAATTGCATTTGTGAAGAGGGAGAGCTAGTGGATGACTAGTTTCTTGCCTTAGCCAATTTCGAGGGTGAAAGATTCCCATCCAAGTTGGAAATTGGAAAGGCCATTCAGACCTTTCATTTGGAGCTTTAATGGAGTCTTTATTTGCAGGTGTAAGCTACAGGGAAGCTCATGGTTTCTTCTATTGCAGCTCGCTCCTTCAACCATTTCCAGTTTTGATGGCATATTCTTGATCCTTGAGGGAGGGCGTTTTTGGTGAGCTATTGTACTCTTTGGGGGAGCTTCTAATGCCCCATTTATTTTGTAATATGAATTAAATACTCTGTTCTTCATCTCCAGAAAGTTTCAGGTCGAAATTCCAAGTAGAAATGTATAAATCTCATTTTTAATGGAAGAACGATGCCATTTCCCCACTACCTTGTTGTGAACCAATGTATTGATGATGATTTCGAATGAATGGATGATTCTATGATATATTTGTTATCAATATACTTCCATGGATGTATTATACAAGTTTCATGTACTGTACTTGAGCATTTGAATCATTTTTACTCCGTTTAGTTGTATTGGGAGGTGAAATAGTGCCATTTCCCCAAGGGTCGAATTGGAGATTTTTGCAGTTGAATGAGAGAGGGTGAGAACAGTTGTAATAAACCATTAATGGTGCATATGAGACCTTAATAACATAATTAACACATTACATACCTCTGTTCATAAATTTGAGTGGGTTTGGAGGCATTTGGGAAGCCATTTTCAGTACTTACCTCAGGGGGATTTGAACCCCAAATTACTAGTAAAATTGCATACTTGGTCCAGAATCTTGAGAGAATTTGCAGAGGTCTTTTGGTGGCCATATGTTATCCCTGAACATCATATTCAATTCCTAATATCATTCATAAACCTTCCTTGAATATTTGAAGGCATTTGGAGTCAATTTAAGACCTAGAGACCAATACTAGTCAAAGGGAAATCACTAGTAAAGTTACCTACATTGACCAGAATTGAAAGAGTATTTGCAGAAGTGTTTTAAAGGTACAAAGGCATCCCTGAAACACATATTTATGTTATGATATCATTCATATACCTTCTCAGAATATTTGGGATCATTTGGGGCAAATTTGGGACCTAGAGATCGAAACTAGTCCAAGGTCGAACCAAGGGAAAAAAAAGTGGAAAATTGCAATTTTAATAAAATTCCTAACAAGGGACATTACAGTGGTATCAGAGCATGGTCCTTGCACCTGTGTATTAGGTACATACATTCAATAATAATTGGCAGCCATGTCTTACTATTATGATGAATCCTATGAGTACAATTCTTATGAGGAATATGCAGATGCTTATGAGCAATATGAAGCAGAATGTGAATGGTATGAGGAAGAGGTGCCATCATGCAACACTTCTTACAATTTCAAGAGAAATGAAGATTATTCTTATGAATTTAAATTTGATGAATGTGAGTGTGTCACACCAACCAAGGATAATTCTATGAGTGAGTTCCAAATATGGAGAGCAAAATATAAAACCTTGCCCCAACAATATCAAAAATATCAAGAATATCTTGCTTTTAGCAAAAATACACAAAATGCCATGTCTTTTGAGTACTATGCTGAACATGTTTTTGAAAATAGGCCCAAAAATGAAGATGTGGAGTTAGTGAAGAAAGGTTTATGCCCTTCTTGTAAAAACCCTTGGAGCGAGTATCATATATGTGTGCATGAAATGATGTCCTCCTTGAGGAGAGCTTTTGAGATTTATTCAAGAAGAGATTCCAAATATATTGATCCTAAGGAAAGCAAGGGGCAAAATGCATCATCTTTCTTTAAGGAGCAAAAGGAAGAGACATCACAAGAGCATGAAGAAGATTCTATTGAAAATATGGAAGATCATTTCGAGACACCTTCTAGCTTAGACATGAACCAAAGAGCATCTACTGATGGATGCTTAAACGATGAAGGAGTACCTACTGATGGGTGCTCACACCTCTATGTTGGTGACATAGATATCACTTTTGAAAATGTTTCTACAAGTACAAGTTTCATTAAGCATGATAATGAAGACCTTGTAGCAGTTGAAGAAGAACCAAGATCAACTTCCCCATCACCACTTGAGCTTCATGAAGTTGGTCCAAGCAAAATTGAAGAAGATGAGGAGGTTCATTTGCAAGAGCCTCATTTTCTTGAAGGGTCCTTAAAGATGAATGAAAATAATATCCAAGAGTCCCTCAGCATTCTCCATGACACTCAAGCATTGGTGTCAAATTCTTGTTGGAGAGCTACTTCATTGGAGGAAACATCCTTCCTTGAAGACATGGAGAAGATTCAAAGAGCAATGTGCCACATCAAATGTAATTTCATGTCTTTGCTTTTTGATAGAAACCATTTGTTTGAGCTTAATGAATTGTTACATGATGCATACTTGAAGAATAATGAGGATATTCATAAGCTCACAATTCAAAATGAGCAACTTCTTGAAAAGTTGCAAGATACTTGTTTTTCCTCCTATGTTTCAGATTGTCAAATGGTAGATTGTTTGGAGGATTCTCATGACATGGTGGATCATGAGAAATGTGAAAATTTGAATGTTCTTGATGTGTTTGAAGATGAACTTGAAGAGATCTAAACACTTGATGTGGTGGAAGAGGAATTTGAATTGCCTCTTGATGAAGGTTATGCAATTTTTAAAGAAGAGCATGATTCCTCTACATTGGAACCAAACTATGACAAAGAGTTCACACTTTTGAAGGAGCTGCATGATACTGTTGAATATTGTAACTTCAAAGAATATTATATTTGTACTTTATTATTCCGGAGATGATACATTCCTCCGAGGTAACCTTATCATGTATCTGGAGATGTTTATTCCTCCAGGGGTTTGTATTAACTAGGGTTATTAGACCCACCATGGGTGGGTCGGACCTGCAGTTATATTTTAGGGGTTATTAGACTTCTCCAGGTGAGGTCGGCCCCATTAGTCTTTTAGTCAGTTAGGAGTCAAGTATAAATAGAGGAGGTGAACTCCTCATTATATCATTCACTCACTTGTGGAAGAGTGCGCACTAGTTGAGGAGATCTGCTAAGGAGTCAAGGAGAAGGAGCACATCTTGTATTTTGGTTGATCATCTTTTTGAGGAAAGCTTTGCTGGGTTTTCTACCCCATGAGGGTTTCCCAGGGTATATTGTGTGTCTATCTTGTGATTGTGTTTCTTTCAGAGATCTTGTTTGTCTATTTGGTTTAAACTTAACATGGTATCAGAGCTAGACTGAATAGGACATCTTTCACAAGGTAAGAATACCTCTTTCTCTCTCTTTGGTGAAGTTAGGGTTTTCAGCCCAAAGTTGGTATTATTGATTTTTGGTTGCATGGCTGGATAGCTCTCATCAATACCTTTCTTTTGAGCCATAGATCGAACTTTTTGGTTGGGTAGAACTCCGGGAAAGTCAAACCCTAATTCTACCAAAAGTGCGATAAAATTCTGTTCCAGATTCCGGAAAAGTGAAAAGTAACTTCCCAGGTAAGTCTACTCTGTCTCTTGGACTCCCCCAAGAGAAGATGGCTCCAAATACTAAGCTTGAAGACAAGCTAGAAGGCATAGAGAATTTCCGGGCATGGAAATACAGAATTGGTCTCATTCTTGAGGAGAATGATCTTGCTCATTATATCAAGGAGGAAGTTGCAGAACCAGAAGAAGATGAAGCCAAAGAGAAACACAGGAAGGATCTGATTAGGGCAAAGAGAATCATAGCTGATTCCATTAAAGACCACTTGATTCCCCAAGTGTCTTCCAAGAAGACTCCAAAGGAAATGTATGATGCCCTAGGAAGAATGTTTGAAGGAAAGAACATCAACAAAAAGATGAATCTAAGGACTCAATTGAAAAGTACCAAGATGCACAAAGGAGAATCCATTCAAGACTACTTCTCAAGAGTCTCTCTAATCAAAGAACAACTAGATGCCATTGGTGATACTCTTGATGAAGATGAACTTGTGATGACAGCTCTAAATGGTCTCACTAGACCTTGGGAGTCATTCATTCAAACTATGTGTGCCAGAAAAGAAAGTATGAAGTTTGATGTAGTATGGGAAGATTGTGTTCAAGAGGAGGCTAGGGTTGCCAACAGAGAAGCACTTCTCAAAGAGGATGACCAAGCTTTGGCCACCCACACCAATAGAGGAAAGAGAGGCTACTTCAAGAAAGTAAACCACAAAAGGCCTCAACCCTCTCATAGATTCAAAAAGAAAGGGGGAGACATCTCCACAGTCCAATGCTTCAATTGTCTTAAGCTAGGACACTATGCCAGAGACTGTACCTTACCAGAGAAGAAGAAGAAAAGGTTTGTTCACAAAAGACATCATGCTCATATGGCAGAAGATGACAGTGAAGAAGAAGAAGAAGAAATGGAGGAAAGGCCTCAAAAGAAAAGATCTAAAGCAAAGAAAGAAGAACCAGAAGAATATGTACTATTTTCTGCTCTCTCTGGATCTGTGTCTCCTGGTGAAGGCACTTGGCTCATTGACAGTGGTGCTTCAAAGCACATGACAGGTCATAAGGAAACTCTCTCCAAGATTGAAGAGAAGTCTTCACCCCAGAAGGTATCTCTAGGAGATGATTATCAATATCCCATCAAGGGAATTGGTGAAGCAAGCTACAAGCTTGATTCAGGAACACCTTTGAAGATGAAAGAAATTTTATATGTCCCAGGTTTAAAGAAGAATCTACTTTCTATCTCAGCACTAGACAAGAAAGGCTTTAGAGTAGCCTTCATAGATGGTCAAGTACTCATGTGGACCAAAGGAAAATCAATCAAAGATGCAATTGTCATTGGTGAAGAAGAAGGAGGACTTTATAAACTCAAGGGTCATCCAGAATCTGCCCTTGCTCATGAAGTTTCTAGTCCCAGTGAGCTTTGGCATAGAAGGCTAGCTCACATTAACTATAAAGCTTTACCATATGTGAGTAAGATGGTTATAGGTTTGCCAAACTTGAAGGTTGATCATGATGTCTCATGTAAAGGATGCAAGAAAGGGAAGAATATCAAGAATCCCTTTCCGAAAAGTGAAACAAAGACTAAGGGTTCTCTAGAGCTAATACACTCAGATGTATGTGGACCTATGCCTACCACATCTCTAAGTGGGTTTGAATACTATCTCTCTTTCATTGATGACTATTCAAGAAAAACTTGGATATACTTCCTAAAGGGTAAGAATGAAGTCTTTGGAAAAATTCAAAGAGTTCAAGGCTCTAATAGAAAACCTCTCAGACAAGAAAATCAAGATTCTCAGAACATATAATGGTGGAGAATATACTTCAAAGGAATTTGAAGAGTTCTGTAAAGAAGCTGGAATCAAAAGAGAACTAACCACTCCTTACAATCCCCAACAAAATGGGGTAGCTGAGAGGAAAAATAGAACCATCATGGAAGCTGTAAAGACTATGATACATGATCAAGACCTTCCCATGTATCTATGGGCTGAAGCTGCCAAGACAGCAGTATATGTTCAAAATAGACTATCTCATAGTGCTCTTGACTTCAAAACTCCAGAAGAAGTCTTTACAGGAAAGAAGCCTGAGGTAAGTCATCTCAAAATATTTGGGTGTCCTGTGTACATCCACATTCCAAAAGAAAAGAGATCCAAATTGGATCCCTTAGGTAAGAAGGGAATGTTTGTTGGTTATTGTGAAACTTCCAAAGCCTTCAGAATCTACATACCAGGTTTTCATCATATAGAAATAAGTAGAGATGTTACTTTCGATGAGGAAGCAGCCCTCAAGAAATCTAGAAAGTGTCAACTTGAAGAAGTTTATGAAGAAGATACATCTCCCAGAATCTCAGAGAATGCTCACATTCCTGAAGAGGACATACCAGAGGATCATGACATGCTGGAACCACAAGAACCTCCTGTTGCAGAATTGTCAAGGAAAAGAAGACCAGCATGGGCTAGAGATATTATTCAAGGAGCAGAAAGATATGGTGCTCCTGAAGGCTCCACCAGAGAAAGGAAGAAACCAAAGCTAGTATCCAACTATATGGCCCTAATGTGTGATCTTGTGGATCAACTACCTACCAGCTATGAAGAGGCAGCTCAAAAGAAAGAATGGGTAGAAGCAATGACTGAAGAATATCAGTCAATAATGAAAAATTATGTTTGGGATATAGTTCCCAAACCAAAAGACAAAAGTGTGGTTTCTTCCAAATGGATCTTTAAAATAAAACATGCTGCGGATGGAAGTATTGAAAAATACAAAGCAAGATTTGTAGCCAGAGGTTTCTCTCAGAAGGAGGGAATTGACTATGAAGAAACATTTGCACCAGTTGCTAGGTATACTTCAATTAGAACTATCATGGCTCTTGCATCCATGATGAAGTGGAAACTACACCAAATGGATGTTAAGACAGCTTTTCTGAATGGTGTAATTGAAGAAGAAGTATACATAGAGCAACCACAAGGGTTTGAGGTAAATGACGGAAGGACTCATGTATGCAAACTGAAAAAGGCATTATATGGGTTAAAACAAGCTCCCAGAGCTTGGTACGGAAGGATTGACAATTTCTTAACTAGCATGGGCTTTACCAAAAGTAAAGCTGACCCAAACCTTTATCTCAAGATGTTGGATGATGAACCAGTTATACTTTTACTATATGTAGATGATCTATTTCTAACTGGAAATGAGAAACAAATTATTGAAAGCAAGAAGAAGCTTTCTTCAGAATTCGAGATGAAAGATCTCGGATTGATGCACTACTTCCTAGGCCTAGAAGTGTGGCAAGAACCAAAAGGAATCTTTCTGAATCAAGGTAAGTATACTGTGGAAATTCTGAAAAGATTTGATATGTTGGAATGTAAACCCATGGACTCCAACTTAAAGATTTTGGTTAATGACTCATCAGAATTAGTGGACCTAACCTTATATAGACAGATCATTGGGTCACTAATGTACTTGACAAATACTAGGCCAGATATATGCTTTGCTATAAATACCCTAAGTCAGTATCTAGTTGAACCCAGAAAGGTTCATCTAATAGCTGCAAAGCATGTAATGAGGTACTTAAAAGGTACATTAGATTTTGGTCTACTCTATGATGGAAGTCATGAACTCAAGTTGCATGGTTACTCAGACTCTGATTGGGCAGGCAGTGTCTCAGACAGAAAAAGTACTTCAGGTGGATGTTATAGCCTTGGATCTGCCATGATCTCTTGGTTCAGCAAGAAACAATCCAGTGTGGCCCTTAGCTCTGCTGAGGCAGAATACATAGCTGCTTGCTCTGCTAGCTGTGAAGCTGTATGGCTTCGGAAACTGTTATCTGGAGTGTTTGACTTAGAAATGGATCCCACTATGATTATGTGTGATAATCAAAGCTGCATCAAGATGACAGAAAATCCTGTGTTCCATGATAAGTCAAAACACATAGAGATCCGATACTTCTATATTCGAGACATGGTGCAGAAAGGAGCTATCAAGCTTGAGTACGTGAGCACTGAAGATCAAATTGCTGATATCCTGACCAAACCACTGTCTCGTGTGAAATTCGAATACTTTCGAGACAAGCTTGGTGTAGTTCAAAAGGACTCTTCTAGAAAGGGGGAGTAGCATGATTCCTGATGGCAAGCAAGTCTCATCAATAATGAGACTTCACCTAGTCACTTAGAAATAGTTAGATTTAGGACTATTTTATTTTCATTCAGTTTTACTTATACATGATTTTTTAATGATGGATGTATTAGTGAGAATACATGCTAGATGTATACATGCTTTTGATGTTAGATGTATACATGATTTTGATGATAGATGTATTAGTGAGAATACATGCTAGATGTATACATGCTTTTGATGTTAGATGTATACATGATTTTGATGATAGATGTATTAGTGAGAATACATGCTAGATGTATACATGCTTTTGATGTTAGATGTATACATGATCTTGATGATAGATGTATTAGTGAGAATACATGCTAGATGTATACATGCTTTTGATGTTAGATGTATACATGATTTTGATGATAGATGTATTAGTGAGAATACATGCTAGATGTATACATGCTTTTGATGTTAGATGTATACATGATTTTGATGATAGATGTATTAGTGAGAATACATGCTAGATGTATACATGCTTTTGATGATAGATGTATAGATGATTTTGATGATAGATGTATTAGTAAGAATACATGCTTATGATTGTATGATGTATACATGCTGTTGATGCTAGATATTGATTATGTACTTGTATGGATGAGGATACTTGTACTTGTATTGATGAGAATACAGTTGAGGGGATTGAACCATCCCTGGACTTTCAGTCCTAAAGAGAGCCGTAGACGTGAGGTCTTCGAGAATGAAGTCCTTAGTGGACAGTTGAGGGGATTGGATCATCCCTGGACTTCCAGTCCTAAAGAGAGCCGTAGACGTGAGGTCTCCGAGAATGAAGTCCTTAGTGGACAGTTGAGGGGATTGGATCATCCCTGGACTTTCAGTCCTAAAGAGAGCCGTAGACGTGAGGTCTCCGAGAATGAAGTCCTTAGTGGACAGTTGAGGGGATTGGATCATCCCTGGACTTTATGTCCTAAATAGAACCGTAGACTGGGTCTCCGATAATGAAGTCCTGAATGAACAGGCAGGGGATTGTATCGTCCCCGGACTGAGGTCCCAGAATAGAACCGTAGACTGGGTCTCCGATAATGAAGTCCTGAATGAACAGGCAGGGGATTGTATCGTCCCCGGACTGAGGTCCCAGAATAGAACCGTAGACTGGGTCTCCGATAATGAAGTCCTGAATGAACAGGCAGGGGATTGTATCGTCCCCGGACTGAGGTCCCAGAATAGAACCGTAGACTGGGTCTCCGATAATGAAGTCCTGAATGAACAGGTAGGGGATTGTATCGTCCCCGGACTGAGGTCCCAGAATAGAACCGTAGACTGGGTCTCCGATAATGAAGTCCTGAATGAACAAGTAGGGTATTGTATCGTCCCCGGACTGAGGTCCCAGAATAGAACCGTAGACTGGGTCTCCGATAATTAAGTCCTGAATGAACAGGTAGGGGATTGTATCGTCCCCGGACTGAGGTCCCAGAATAGAACCGTAGACTGGGTCTCCGATAATGAAGTCCTGAATGAACAGGTAGGGGATTGTATCATCCCCGGACTGAGGTCCCAGAATAGAACCGTAGACTGGGTCTTCGAAAATTGAAGACCTGAATGAACAGGCAGGGGATTGCATCGTCCCCGGACTGAGGTCCCAGAATTGATCCGTAGACTGAAGTCTCCGAGAACTGAAGATTGGATTGTATCATCCATGGACCTATGTCCTAAAAGGAGCAGGATTGATCATCCTAGGAATATGATCGTATGATGACGATGCTGATGATCGTGTGATGACGATGCTGATGATCGTGCGATGACGATGCTGATGATTGTGTGATGACGATGCTGATGATCGTGTGATGACGATGCTGATGATCGTGCGATGACGATGCTGATGATTGTATGATGACGATGCTGATGATCGTGTGATGACGATGCTGATGATCGTGTGATGACGATGCTGATGATCGTGCGATGACGATGCTGATGATCGTGTGATGACGATGCTGATGACGATGCTGATGATCGTGTGATGACGATGCTGATGTTCGTGTGATGACGATGCTGATGATGATGCTGATGATCGTATGATGACGATGCTGATGATCGTATGATGATGATGCTGATGACGATGCCGATGATCGGATTGATATCGACACTGTTGACATTGATGTTCCAGTAACTGGTTGAGTTACTGATGAAGATGAATTGAAGAACGCTTCCAATGATTTATAGATGTATCATATATGATGACTCCTTGCTCTTGCAGATGTTGTTATAATATCCTTCTCGTTAAGGGGGAGTGTTGAATATTGTAACTTCAAAGAATATTATATTTGTACTTTATTATTCCGGAGATGATACATTCCTCCGAGGTAACCCTATCATGTATCTGGAGATGTTTATTCCTCCAGGGGTTTGTATTAACTAGGGTTATTAGACCCACCATGGGTGGGTCGGCCCTGCAGTTATATTTTAGGGGTTATTAGACTTCTCCAGGTGAGGTCGGCCCCATTAGTCTTTTAGTCAGTTAGGAGTCAAGTATAAATAGAGGAGTTGAACTCCTCATTATATCATTCACTCACTTGTGGAAGAGTGCGCACTAGTTGAGGAGATCTGCTAAGGAGTCAAGGAGAAGGAGCACATCTTGTATTTTGGTTGATCATCTTTTTGAGGAAAGCTTTGCTGGGTTTTCTACCCCATGAGGGTTTCCCAGGGTATATTGTGTGTCTATCTTGTGATTGTGTTTCTTTCAGAGATCTTGTTTGTCTATTTGGTTTAAACTTAACAGATACTACCCACATGGATACTTCCCATGATGAAAATCCTGAACTTTTTGATCATTTGGGTGAGTTAGTACATTCTCCTACATCCTACAATTCCATGTTTTGCAGTATTAGTCTCAATGAAGTATGGGTGAAAGGGTTCTTTTTGATGGTGCCACATGAGGAGTATGGAACTCCTAGATTTAACCTTTATGATGACATGGTTGGAGCACATTCTTATTCACATTTGCAGCAGCATAATTTTTCACTTTATGATGATTCACATCTACATGGATGCACCTATGATATGGATTTGAGTCACTTGAATACTCATGGTTTTTCTTGCTCAACACTGGGTTCATTTGATGTTAGAGGAACTTCATCCAACACTTGGATGACTAGATTTATGATGGGAGAACATTTTTGTTGGTAGCCACATACTTTGTTACATCTTTATGATTCTCACATTCATGGATGTATGGGTGAGACTTCTTTGAGTCATTTGAAGTCTCCTTGTTTTTTCTGCTCATTATTTGGTTCAGATTCTAGTGGAGATTCTTCATTCACTTCTTTGATGAAAGAATACATGGCTGAATATTTTGATGCATATCACATCCTTTTGGAGCAGCATTATAGGACATGGGATCCTCACCTATGTCATTGGAGCAGATTTGATTGGTCACTTGAAGCTTGTATGCACTTGAAAAATGGTGGTCTACTTGCTTGGAGGTATAAGCACTTTCATGACTCTTTGATGAAGCATATCCTAGATGTACATTTTCATTATGTTGTTATGTACTTTGATGATATATATTTGGTACTCATGATGTTTGGAAGAATGCATACAAGAAAATGGGATCCAGGAATCCTCTTATCTAATGGTGTAGGTTGGAGAGCACTCTTAATTGTTGGGGTGCAATACAAGCAATGGGACCCTGGAATAATTTTTGTCTCATTGGTTTCATTTTTTGGGGGGAAGCAAGCAGTATGGGAGATGGATTCCCCACTTAATAAAGTGATTTTAATCAGAGTAGTGCAACAGCAAGCATGGTGGTTCCTCTCTAAAATATTCATGGAAACTCAAAGACTCAAAGTTTGGCAATTCAATGGCAACTTCAAAGAATTATACAGAAAGCAGGTTCTTCAACACCCATGTTTGAAATTGCTTGAGGACAAGAAATATTGGGAAGGGAGGATTTTTCATGTCCCAAATTTGTAATTGGGTCACAATGGCCTAATCACATTAGCCATATTCATTAGAGTTTGTAAAATTGATGTTAAGGGTCAAATAATTGCCAAGGAGGAAAATTACTAGTTTCCTAGGTTTGGGGTGGAAGCTTTGGGATTTGGAATAAGGGGGATGATAAATGATGTTTAGACATTGGAAGGGTTCAATTATTTAATAAATAGAGTGAATAAATAAATTCAAGAGAAATCCTAGGTGACAAATGGTTTTGGAGACATATGGAGGATGTGGGACCCACACTAGCTTGATTTTTCATAATACATGGTATATCTCTTTTGCAAATTCGAATTAATGGGAATGTGAACACTCTTGGGTGAGTTGGTAAGTCATAACACATGTCATTGAGCATCTTAGGTCGAATTGGGAAGGATTGGTAACCTCCATGGAAGATAAAGAGTCAAAGTGGAAGTTTGTGGACACTTGGGCTAGATTCCCTAGCCCCTATGACACCAATGATGGATCATCTATGACAACTATGACAAATTGCAGACCTGACCTCTGACATCTGACCATTATGACATGTCAGCCCCAAAAATAGGCTCAAGGAAGTCGAATTTGAGAGTTGGAGAATCCAAAGAGACCCAAAATCGAATTTGGGAGAAGATGGAAGGTTGGAACTAGGAGACAAGTGGCAAATGTGAAATATTTCCTAAATGGAAATCTATTGAATCTATTGAGAGGATTTCGACCCTTAGAAGGATAATGTTGGTTATAAAATGTAGAAATGAAGTATGAGAATAGCTTTTGATCATTTGTAGAATTTGCAATTGCATTTGTGAAGAGGGAGAGCTAGTGGATGACTAGTTTCTTGCCTTAGCCAATTTCGAGGGTGAAAGATTCCCATCCAAGTTGGAAATTGGAAAGGCCATTCAGACCTTTCATTTGGAGCTTTAATGGAGTCTTTATTTTCAGGTGTAAGCTACAGGGAAGCTCATGGTTTCTTCTATTGCAGCTCGCTCCTTCAACCATTTCCAGTTTTGATGGCATATTCTTGATCCTTGAGGGAGGGCGTTTTTGGTGAGCTATTGTACTCTTTGGGGGAGCTTCTAATGCCCCATTTCTTTTGTAATATGAATTAAATACTCTGTTCTTCATCTCCAGAAAGTTTCAGGTCGAAATTCCAAGTAGAAATGTATAAATCTCATTTTTAATGGAAGAACGATGCCATTTCCCCACTACCTTGTTGTGAACCAATGTATTGATGATGATTTCGAATGAATGGATGATTATATGATATATTTGTGATCAATATACTGCCATGGATGTATTCTACAAGTTTCATGTACTGTACTTGATCATTTGAATCATTTTTACTCCGTTTAGTTGTATTGGGAGGTGAAATAGTGCCATTTCCCCAAGGGTCGAATTGGAGATTTTTGCAGTTGAATGGGAGAGGGTGAGAATAGTTGTAATAAACCATTAATGGTGCATATGAGACCTTAATAACATAATTAACACATTACATACCTCTGTTCATAAATTTGAGTGGGTTTGGAGGCATTTGGGAAGCCATTTTCAGTACTTACCTCAGGGGGATTTGAACCCCAAATTACTAGTAAAATTGCATACTTGGTCCAGAATCTTGAGAGAATTTGCAGAGGTCTTTTGGTGGCCATATGTTATCCCTGAACATAATATTCAATTCCTAATATCATTCATAAACCTTCCTTGAATATTTGAAGGCATTTGGAGTCAATTTAAGACCTAGAGACCAATACTAGTCAAAGGGAAATCACTAGTAAAGTTACCTACATTGACCAGAATTGAAAGAGTATTTGCAGAAGTGTTTTAAAGGTACAAAGGCATCCCTGAAACACATATTTATGTTATAATATCATTCATATACCTTCTCAGAATATTTGGGATCATTTGGGGCAAATTTGGGACCTAGAGATCGAAACTAGTCCAAGGTCGAACCAAGGGGAAAAAAAGTGGAAAATTGCAATTTTAATAAAATTCCTAACAAGGGACATTACACATACCCACATAATGTCTTATTGTTCTCTTCAATGACTTGTGCTAGTAACATGCATATCTCATAGGTTAACCATTATAGAATCAATTTATACATACCTCGTAAGTAGATCTTCTATGTGATCCATGACAATGGATGAATCTTTGTCTTCATGTCACCATGGTCATATGTTCTTGAACTAGAACATGATTTGTCTTTCTTAATGTACCTTTCATGTTAGCGGACAGCATCAACCTCATACAACACCACAATGCATTAGTACAATCATAAGTGTCAAAACCCTAATCAATGAATATCTGCATTCATAATTAAGGTAATACAACAAGTCTAAAGTTAATCAATATTGTACTAACCTTAATGAAGACAAACATACCATAAACTTAATCATGAACGGATCTCAAAACATACCTGGGTAAGTCATACCTGTCGAGATTGCTTGTAATCTTCTTATGTAAGGCCTTAGCCTCATCTCCCTCTGAAACAGGAACTTCTTCACTTATGCAGGTGACCAATCCATTCTATTCTAGGATTAACCCGATCCACTTGATTTGCAGAAACTGGATCTGGAGCTGGATTAGGGTTTGTCAGAGAAACCCTAAAAATTCAAACTTTGAATTTCAAACTTCTGAAAGGGTAGAAAGATGCGCCTTGATGAGTTGATAAACCTAGTATACTCAGAATTTGAAAAATGCAAAGTTTCACCCCTCAAATTTGCTTTTCAATCTTCCAGATTCACTAGGGAGGACCCTAAATTAGGGTATGAGTTTCCCTAAGCTTCACCCAACCAAATAGTTTTATCCAAAGCTATAAAATTCTATTTTTCCAAGGAGCTTTCAGCCATGGTCACAAATTTCAAAAATTCTCATTTTTGCAGAAGCCCAAATTTTCCACTTTTTCGATCAAAGTCTCGAACTAGGGTTTGATCAAGCCCAGCCTTCTGCCCAACCAAAAAATTTGATCTTGGTCTCTAAATTTCGATTTTGATGAGGAGAATCCATTCATGGTCTCCGATACAAAAATTCCAACATTCTCTGAAACCCTAAATTCCCAAAGCCATGAATGAAGGTGCTCAAAATCCAATTATGTTTTGACAGAAATATGCACCTAATTGTTTTTGGTGTAACTTCTAAATTTCAGATCTACAGGGTCTGAAATTTCTTCTTGTGGTATCCTGACCTGTTATCCCTCCAAACTAATAGTTCTGACCTCAAATGGATTCTCTGAGAGAGAGTTATTCCAAGTGTCGCAACGTGACCTGTTTATGGGATAAAACATGAGAGCGAACTTGTACAACATTCCACGTGTCACTGGTTCAGGTTTGGCCTCTAAAAACTTTACTAGAGAAAGTACAGTCTGTATCCTACCTGTCACATTTTACTAAATTTCATTTGGATCTTCCTATCCCATGTTATGACCTTTTTTCCTAGGTCACCTGTTTATGACTCAGATATGGAAGAGGCAGAAACACTATATTGTACAGATCATAAATCACAAAGTACAACAAATTAGAGGTTTTCCTTTGGACACAAAGTACACGGGGATCTTATCTTTGACTTGTAATATTTTTAGATCCTGAAACCTTGCCTAAATGTATTTATAGCGAAATTTCTACAATGGCTGGTTTTTTCTACATCAAGCCCTAGCTTCGCAAGTGCAACACGTGTCATAAATGCCATACCATGCCTTCTTTCAAGTAGCTCTGATACCATGTTAGTTTTTCAGAATTTACTTCAATTTGATCTAGGATCTTATCTGAGAGAATAACATGTACAACATATCTACAGCATATCAATCATGGACACAATAGTGCAAGCACACAAGAGACACAGAGTTTCACCGGGGAAAACCAAGAAGGTGAAAAACCCTGCAACTTCCTCAGAGATAGATAGAGCAATGATACAACCCAAGTACAAGAGATATTCCTCCTAGCAGTCGCTTCTCCTCCTCTATAAGTGTGCCACTCTCTAATGAGAGTATGAGTGAGAAAGTGAATGATGAAATAGAGTGCCTCCCGCACTCTATTTATACTTGACTTGACTTGCCTAGTAACCTTTACTAGGTCGGCCTTAAGTTAACCACATAACATAATGCTGACAGGGCCGACCCCATCAAGGTGGTCTAATAACCCATCAAGTATAAGTTACGACACTTACAATATAAATGACGACACTTTCGTATAGAGGAATAATAACATCTCTATAGGAATACAAACACTTCCATATAAAGGAATAATAACATCTCTATAGGAATACAATATATATAGTTGAAATACATTCCGAAGTTACAATTACATCAACATGACGTCCCCACTTACCTCTATAGGCCACGAGAGACTTGGATACATTTTTTTTCTACAAATCTGACTGAATACACACACAGTCGAAATAGCTTGTGTCGACAATACGCAACCCGCAATCCGCAATCCGCAGTTGCAGATGCGGAAGTGAAAAAATTCATAATCAGAAAGCTTAACTTTCTGCAATCCGCAATCCGCAGTTGCAGATGCGGAAGTGCAAAAATTCATAATTGGAAAGCTTACCTCTCTGCAATCTGAAATCCACAACAGCGGATCCACAATCCACAAATGCATATGTAGAAGTGCAAAACTTCATAGCCAGAAATCTTACAATTCCACAATCCGCAATCCTCAAAAGCGGATCCGCAATTCGCAATCTGCAAATGCGGATGCGGAAGGTCAAACCTCAACTTCTGACAATGGTCACTTTCACAATCCACAACTGCAAATGCGGAAGTGCAGGAGTCTGAATGCCACTTCAACTTCCATGCTTATGTAATATGTAATCCGCATTGCGGATGCGGGCATGCGGAACCATACCCTCTGTCATGGTAACCTTCCACACAATATTCTCAGGGGCATAAATTCCACATCCTTGGTCCAAATGAGACAAGGTCAGTACTGTTAAAGAGATCTTAGAGAGCTCTATCCAATGGTGAAATCCCTTCCCCATGTGAGCTCTCCTACCTTGTCAAATTTTGCAATGAAGTTCTGTCCATAACTCTTCCAAAATGACTTCAACCTTCTTCCTTCCATGATCTTCCTTTCCACCTGACCCCAAAGGCATTCTGAAACATTCCCATGGCATTCCCATCCTTCCCAAGGATCATATGTAAGCATTCAGCTCATTCATAGGGTTAATCATACATATTATAACATGTAAAATGCATGAAATTAGATCTTACAATTACATCTACCATATGCAAGAATTATAATGCATTAAACTCATGCAATACAATGATATACATATAACAATGAGCTCATCCCTTTACTCAAGCCTGCACATGGATCCTTGTTAATCAAATTCATATAAACATGCATTCCAGAATTCTACAATTGAACATAAGCAACATTCTCATAACAATGAAACACCATCATTTAACATAACAAGAATACTTATCTTTCAATTTCCGAAGCAACTGGCTAAGTAAGACCAACATTCCACCCAACCTTAGATCTCTGTCCATACTGTACTCTTCCAGCTGAGAGATCACCCCCGAGTTGGGTTGTGTATCCACTAAGGAGGGCTATCGGGTTCTCTCACAGTCAAGGTTCCATCCCAATGATAATCCAATATATAGTTGGGTTTATCAAGCATTCAAGGGCACCTACCCATGCTAATCCAACCTACAATGTGTTTATCAAGTAGTCAGGGACATACTGGTCATGCTAAGCCAAAATCCAGTTGGGTTTATCAAGCATATCAATAGCAGGGTCATGCCTAGGAAGCATACGGATGGGTTTATCAAGCATACCAGTCTAGCTGATCATTCTAAGCCAACCTACAGTGTGTTTATTTAGCATACCAAGCAACACAATCATGCCAATTCATCATACCATTGGGTTTATAAAACATATCAAAAAAGATGATCATGTTAAGCCAACTGGCAATGGGTTTATCAGACATACGAAGTAATAAAATCATGCCAATCTAGCATAGAGTTGGGTTTATCAAGCATATCGGACAAGATGATCATGCTAAGCCAACTGGCAGTAGGTTTATCAGGAGAACAGGGACATCAAGGGAGGCATTGCTAAGCTAGTGAGCTCAACCACAGAGCTATAGAAATATCAACCCTCAACCAACCTGTAACCCACATTACCTACCACATCCAACACAAGGAATACCTTCATCTCTGTTGCACAGTCCCTCAAAGTCTCTTCCCTTCCAGTGCTATTCTAGGATGGGCATAGAAAGGTCCAGTTGCTTGTTCTATGAGACTACAGCCTTCACTGGGTTTATCAAGCAAACCAACCTTCTTCCACAGTTCAATGGCTAACTCCTTACAGGATCATGGATGGGCATCCTTTTTGTAGTCTATCCTCTGTGATCCAAGATTAGACTCTCATGGTTTCTCTGCACTATTCAGACTTGCAGTTTCCTCACGGGTTCTCGCCACTTTGTCATGGAGCACTTTGTCACTAGTAGACTGGGTTTGCACACACAATTTCTATGGCTATCAACTCTTTGGTATTTCTATTACATTGTGAAACATGAATAACTTCAAGTCATACCACTATGTTGGATCTGTGCATGCAAGAATGTACGAGCAAAGTCTCTCTAGGTCGATGGATCGTGGATGGCAAGTTCATGAATGCATGAATGAATGTCCCTTCCCGTGAATGGGTATTCAAATAGGTTATGTCCCTTCCTGGCGATTGAGTGTCTTCCTGGATAAGCAATTAGAGCCATGCTTTCCATACAAAATCACAGACATGCTCCATACTCCATCGGCTTCAACAATATGGTTCTCAATGACCCTCTACAATCACATTAAATGTCAGTAGGGAGTTCAAACGGGTTCACAGTCAATCAAGTGGAAACATGGGAAACCAATCCCACAACCCCCTCACCTCTCCCTTGTGTATACAAATGGCCCTTTGCTGACTCAAACCCAGTCGATAGGGGTTCCCATCACTGTCGACACCAAACCACCACAATCTCCCTCAGCACCGGCATGGACACATTTTACCCTATCCAGCAACACCTGCAGAGCAGATGAGGTCTCACTTGAGGCGATCAAGGGAGAGTGGACGGAACCGTGTTTTCGCCGAATGAAGAAGGATAACTGTGGAAACACTTACTTAACTTATCGCAACATGCAAGGCAGATCTATGTATTCAAGCTTAACATTATTCATATTCAGAGCATCATTCAACAGAAACATTAATCGTGACAAATATAACATTAAAGCATTAAGTGCAGTAGGAATCATAGCATCAATTGTGAATCGCAACAGGCATTACCATCAAAAGGTACACAGGAAATTTCACCAAAATAGTTCCTTCATGTCATATTACTTCTGCAAAACCTTGATACAACATCTCCTCAAAAACTAGATCTCAGCAATACCTCTCAATCACACATACAGACTCAAAGATGCACATAATCAACATCCAATGATCCGTACTAAGATCAAAAGCCAAAACATAAGGTACATTCCTCAACCCTTACAACTCTTGTCTATATATAGGCTTTCGCCTCTCAACTCTTGTCCACTTACTAACAACTTCCTAACCTACACTTGGACAATTGACCCAAAATCTAATTGACACAGTCCAAATGACCCAAAAACCCGCCTACTGTGGTACAATTAACCCAAAATTAGATATCATATGGTCCAATGACCCACAAACCCGCATTCTACGGTACAATCGACTCAAAAATACCTACAATAATTCAGCCTTCTTCCTTCCATGACCTCTTCTGACATGTCATAGCATCGACGATGCTGTGATTCTTCTTTGCCAAACCGCCTACCAACAGGCTCCGAACACAATCTTGTGGCTCACCCTTGAGCCACGTCAACTGGACCTAGTGTATTTTGTGGTCTTCACTTTGAATCCCTCATACTGCTGCGTGACTGTCGTCACCGTTTCCGTGACTTTCGTAGGTATCACCTTCCTGTCGACCACATCTTCGACAGATGGATGCACAATGAGCTTCACCGCCACCTGTTGACGACCTTTCTGTACTGCCTAGAGCGCTTCACCAGCCTTGTTCATGAACTGTCCACCAACATTCTGGAATTCCTCCAGCTGCGTAGCATGCTTCTTCTGTTGCTCATCAGCCTTGGCAACACATTGTTGCAGATCTTTCAATTCTGTAACCTTGGCAACCTGCTCCATGGCTGGAATTACGCGCATCGCTGCTTTGAGTGTCGCCAATTGCCCCTCTACCTCCTGCCGATCCTTCATTAGTTGTTCTACCTTCTCATCCTAAACGATCCAGCCCCAAAATTGCATAGTGTCAGCTGTGATCTTCGTCGTGGTATTTTCCAGCTCCTCCAACTGAGTTGTGACCTCCTCAATCACCCTTTTTCTATCGTTGACTTCAACTTGAGGCGTACCAGGATTCACCTGAGCCTTCATCTCCCGATTCACCTTTTTCAACTAGACAATGGCAGCCCCCATTTGCTGCACCCATTGGAGCATGTCCAACTCAGCGATGGGCTCCTACACATGCTAACATGCCTCAACAATATCCATCTCGATCCGCATGCTTTGATTCCACAGACGGGCCTTCTTCGCAATCAAGAAATCGTGTTCCTTCTTGAGTCGTTCGATTTCGCGAGTCTTCTCCATCTGTTATTTCTTAATGTCTTCTTCGATCTCATCCACAACCTGTCATGCTGAAGCATCCCTACCATTCAATTCTACAATGGTACACTCTGCGTCGGCCTTGCTCTCTTGCAATCGGACGCACATAGCACTAATCTCCCGTAGTCAGTCTATTGTCTCCTGCCTCGTAGCAGCCTGCATAGTGGTCAATCCTTCTGCTGGAAATGCCTTCACATTGATGGTCACCCTCTCCAACTACTACATCAAGGTGTTCACCACCTCATCTTCAGTCACAATCGCAATCAGGGGAATCTCTACATTCCTGACCCACGACTTGGTGTTGATTGTGCTAGCCTGCGGTGCTATTGTGTCCTTCGGTGCCTTTCTTGAAACCATGTAGTATAGCGATTCCATACAGGTAGTGAGTTCATGGAAGCCTTCATCTATTTCCCTCGTCATCTTCCAAGCTGCTGCGGTGGATGCATCAGCGATTAATTTGATAAGTCGACCCAAGTGCGCCTCCGTCAGCAGGGGTAACCCACTAATTGTTGTCGGGTCCTGGTGCCCTTTCATTTTGTTCTCTTCCAAGGCACGATCACTGTCATCATCTGTCGGTGTTTTGATGGGCTCTTGATCAGAATCATGATGACTGGGTTGGTCCTATGCCGATATACAATCTTCTGGACCCTTTTCCAGCCCTCCAGCCTCAATCTCGGCCAAACCACAAGTTCACGCCATTCCACTTGCTAGTCGTTTACGATAGCCTCCAATGCTTTAGTCGTTACCTTCTAAGGGGTCAACAACCACTGCTAACTGGGGTCACACCTTGCCTACACGTAAATAGCATGCGGTCGAACCGCAAACTCCATGATCGGCTTAAAATTTTCCGAAGCTTCTTCGGATATCTATGGTAACTTTGTTGTTGCATTGCAAAGAATCTCCCAGTATATCTAGAATAGCAATTTACAATCCCAGAATCGCTCAAGTTCCCATACATACCATAAGTTCTGATAGCGCGCCCCAAGCCGCTCTTTTGCAACCTCATCTTCCATGCCCTGGTACACATCGGGATCCTTCCAAGCCACAAATGCAATCAAGAGTAGCAGCGAGCTATATGTAAACGAACCCTTGCTAGCCTGAACTGCTGCAACATCCTCTGCACATTGTACTGCACATGCAACAATCTCTGAGTTGCACTGGTTAGGTTGACCGCCCCTAACCACCTTATAGGATAAGATCTTGGTGCTGGTGAGTACCGCCTGATCATTAATACTATGGGTGTTATACCCATGACCATCCATTTCCAAGCCATACTTCTTTACTAGTTGTCTCGCCCGCTTTTTTTCATTCACCTTCCCTTGGAAGAACTACGATGGGTCGACCCAATCTTTAGGCAATTCGGTAATGTGTGAAATCAAATCAACAGTGACCAGAATTTCGCTGTCCAGCCACAATGAACCACCATGGAAGCATGCAAGCAGCTTCTTTACACATGCATTAACTTCCACCAACCGCTCGAAGTGTGGCATGTTTATGAGCCTTAACAAGCCATCCTGCTTCAATCCTTGTGCCCAGTCCTGCAGAATCGGCATTACAGTAAGTTGTGACCCAGAAACATATGGGGCCGATGAAATTTTTGGGTAGGCCACCATGTCATGATCATTGTACCGTAGGCCCATCAACACCAGCACAATATCAATAGAGCAATCCATTCTAGCAGGAAGTGCTGGAATCTTCACACCATACTTCTGCTTCGGGTTCAGCTTGCGTAGAGTTACATTCGGTCGACTAGGAGGGAGATACCCTAGGATGTCAATAGCAAAAAGTCCCTCTCATGGGGAAGAATCATCAACGTGGTGACTGGACTACCCTACCTGCCCCTGAGCCTCTCCTACTGTTGATGTATATGTAACTTCGGAATGTATTTCATCTGTGTATTATATATATATTTATTGTACCCTTATAAGAGATGTGTTATTCCTCTATAAGGAAGTGTTGTCATGTGGATTGACAAGTGTCGCAAGTGTGTGTACTTGCCGATGGGTTATTAGACCACCTTATGGGGTCAGCCCTAATTAATATATAATATAATGTGGATGTATCCAAGTAGACAAGACGGCCCCAGTAGGTCACTGGGCAAAAAGGTAAGTATAAATAGAGATAGGAGATCTCTATTTTACTCACTCGGAAAAGTATCTATCTCTCTCTCTGAAAAGTAGCGCACGAGTGAGGAGGAGGAGGATCATCTGCTAGGAGACTATCTCAGTGTTATTTGGTTGTATTTTGGTTGAGCCATTGCTCTCTCTATCTCTGAGGAATTTGTGGGGTTTTTCACCTTAGGGTTTTCCCCACGGAAACTCTGTGTCTCTTGTCTCTATGCTTTTGATTCTTGTGATGCTTGTGATGCTTGTCATATTATGATTGTCATGCATTGATATACTGTAGATGTTATTCTCTCAGCAAAGATCCTATAGTATTGTGATTTAATACTGAAAATTTAACATGGTATCAGAGCTTAACTGAGAAGAAGACATTTTGCAGTGACGGAAGCTTGTATTCCTTGTTTATTGGGTTTCTCTCCACAGATTTTTGAAATTCAGTATAGTATATTGGATCTACTCATCAAGGCGCATCTATCTGTCCAATCAGAATTCAGTTCCGAGCATTTTTCATATTTGTCCCTAAAAATTAGGGTTTCCACAAAAATAGGAATTTCTGGAAACTGAAGGCACAGCTGGAAGCTCCTTGCAAAAATCGAAGGTTAGGGCTTTGGATCGAGATTTTTGGCTGGGTAGGTCTCCGGGAAACTCAAACCCTAATTCAGGGCTCTCCCCAGTGAACCCGGGAGGACAAAAAGGCAATTTTGAAGGGCAAGACTTTGCTGATCTCAAATTCTGAATGTACTAGGCTGATCAGCTCTCCAAGGCGCATCTTTCTATCCTTTCGAAATTTTGAAATTCACATTTTGAATTTTTAGGGTTTCTCTGACAAACCCTAATCCGGGACCAGATCCAGTTTTCAGCACTTCAAGTGGTAAGTCCTAAATCTTTTCTATTTCCATTTGAAGTACTCTTAAAGATGTCTCTCCACACTAAGATTGAGGATAAGCTTGAAGGGGCTGACAACTTCCGAGCCTGGAAGTATAGGATTGGGTTAATCCTGGAAGAGAATGAGTTGGACTCATATGTGAAAGAAGACATCCCTATCCCAGAGGATGAAGAAGCCAAGGCATTGCACAAGAAGAACTTGGTCAAGGCAAAGAGAATCATTGCTAATTCTATCAAAGACCATCTCATACCTCATGTGTCTTCTCTTAAGACACCCAAAGAGATGTTTGAAGCCTTGACCAAGATGACCCTGCGGAACCAATTGAAAGCAGTGAAGTTTCAGAATGGAGAAACCATTCAATCTTACTTTTCAAGGGTCTCCCAAATCAAGGAACAATTAGAAGCAGTAGATGAAATGGTGGAGAATGGTGAAGTGGTGATGACCACTCTAAATGGCCTACCCAGGTCATGGGATTCCTTTATTCAAGGAATTTGTGCAAGGAAGAAATTGATCTCCTTCAACAGATTGAGGGAAGAATGCTCTCAAGAAGAAGCTAGACTCATAGCTCATGAGGAAAAGATGGGAGGAGAATATCAAGCTCTTGCAGCTCACACCAAGAGAAGCAAAAGAAAGAAGGATCACTCTCACCACAAAAGATTCCATCAAAAGAGTAAGAAGGACCTAAGATGCTTCACATGCAATGAGAAGGGTCACTTTGCTTCAGATTGTCCCAAGAACAAAAGGGATAATAACAACAACTCCAGTAAGAAGAAGAAGGGCAGCAAAAGAAGGTTTCATGCTCATGCTGCCGAAGATGATGAACCTCCAAAGAAGAAGGCTAGGGCAGAAAGTAGTAGTGATGATGACTCATCAAGTGAAGAAGAATATGTTCTAATTTCTGCTCTTACAGGTACCATCTCCCATGGATATAATGATTGGTTGATTGATAGTGGGGCTTCCAAACACATGAATGGGTTTAAAGAATCCTTTGTGAACCTATCTGAACATGAATCACCCCATAAGGTGAAACTTGGGGATGATTATCAATACCCAATCAAAGGAAGTGGTGAAGCCTCCTACAACCTAGATTCTGGAAAATCATTGAAGATGAAAGAAGTACTTTATGTACCTGGGCTCAAGAAGAACTTACTCTCCATCTCTGCATTGGATGCAAAAGGTATGAGGGTTGCATTTGTGGATGGCCAAGTCCTAATGTGGCCAAAGGGAAAGACCATAGATGATGCAGTAGTGATTGGAGAGCAAGAGGGAGGCTTGTATAAATTGAAGGGACAACCTGAACATGCCATGGTACATGAATCCATGGAGCCAAGTGAACTTTGGCATAGAATACTTGCTCATATGCACTATAGGGCACTTCCAAATTGCAAACAAGGCAGTAGAGGGTCTTCCTGAAATCAAGGCCAAACATGAAGGAGTTTGCAAAGGATGTGCAAAAGGTAAGAACATTAAGAAGGCTTTCCCAAGTAGTGAAAGCAAGGCAAAAGACATCCTGGAAATCATCCACTCAGATGTATGTGGCCCTATGTCATCCAGCTCCCTGAGTGGGTATGTTTACTATGTATCATTTATCGATGACTTCTCCAGGAAGACTTGGGTATACTTCTTGAAGGGGAAAGATGAGGTGCTTGATAAATTCAAGGAATTCAAAACCTTGATGGAGAATCAAACTGACAAGAAAATCAAGACATTCAGATCGGACAATGGTGAAGAATTCACCTCAAATGACTTCAAGAAGCTTTGCAGTGATTCAGGGATTAAGAGGGAGTTGACTGCTCCTTATAATCCTCAACAGAATGGAGTTGCAGAAAGGAAGAACAGAACAGTCATGGAAGCAGCAAGGGCAATGCTGCATGACCAGGATCTACCTATGCATCTATGGGCAGAAGCAGTTAGAACAGTTGTATATGTGCAGAACAGAACTCCCCACAAGATATTGGACAACAAGACACCAGAAGAGGTCTTTTCTGGGTTCAAGAATATTGATGTCAGCAAAGATGAATATAAGGACAGGTAATCCAGGAAGCAAAGATCAAAATGGAGCACACTCCAGCAGCTCCTGCAAGGATGCAGATCTTCAGAGGGAGTTGACCATCTTCCTACATTCCACAACATAAAGGTGTAGAAGAAGCTACTTCAGCAGCTCCTACCAGGAAGCAAAGACTCAGAGGGAGTCCACCCAAACAAACAAAACAAAGATAAGTATTATCATTTCTTGCCTATTTTGTTTGTTTAATAATATTATGCTTATGTTCCTAGACTTAGGAGATGTATTGTGCATATTTGAATGATTGCATTAATGAACAGTATACTACTAATATGCATGTGTTGGGTAAGTGGCCTATGGCACTGTACAACATTCCATTGCTACTTATCTAGAATGAAACCTCTTTGCTGACATGTTGGGAGTTGTGCACACTCTTAACAATGTTCTGGTAGAGATTGGAAGGCATCTAGAAAGTTACGGGATATGGATAAATGTTGTATTGAAGCATTGGCTAAGATAATTGCATGACTGTATGACATATTTCTTCATGTGTAAGAATTTGTTCTGAAAATTATGAGATGTTTCTAATCATGCAATTTAACCTGTTTTGTAGGAAAGACCGTATATCTTCACCTACAAAAGGACTACAACATTTGTTCCAGCAACAAAGATATCTATTGAAGATATTGAAGTTCCCAGGATCTGGGATGAAGAAATGGAATGCCATGATCCGTCGATCATGAAGAATGATGTTTGGGATGCGATCCCAAGAGCTAAAGGGAAGTCTGTTGTGACTTCCAAATAGAACTTTCAGATCAAGCATGTTGCAGATGGCAGCATAGAGAAATATAAAAGTGATGAAATAGAAGATACACCAGATGGATTCAAGACAGCTTTCTTGAATGGTGTAGTTGAAGAAGAAGCAGCCACTTGGTTCTGAGACACATGATAGGAAATCATATACGTGCAAAACTTGGTATGGTGAAGATAGATTGATTGCCGACACGCAGCGGAAGCTTACTACCGAGTTCGAGATGAAGAACTTGGGGATGATGCACTATTTGTTTTTGGCATGGAGGTGTGGCAGAGTGCAGAAGGAATCTTCCTTGGACAAGTGAAGTATGCAGTAGAGATCCTGAAGAGGTTCGGGATGATGGATTGCAAGGCCATGGCCACACCTATGGCATCAAATCTAAAGCTTCTATGTGATGCTTCATCTGAGCCGGTTGATGTCTCTTTGTATCGTCAGATGATTGGGTCCTTGATGTACCTGATGAACACGAGACCAGACATTTGCTTTGTTGTGAACACACTGATCCAGTTCTTGACGGATCCGAGGAGTGTTCACCTGGTTGCTGTAAAGCATGTTCTGAGGTACCTGAAGGGTACAGTGGATTATGGACTCAGGTATGAGGCGGATCAAAAGTTTAACCTACAGGGTTATGTTGATTCAGATTGGGTTGGCAGTGCTGCAGATAGGAAGAGCACATCTGGGTGTTGCTTCAGTATGGGATCAGGTGTGATCTCTTGGTTTAGCAGGAAGCAATCCTGCCTAGCACTGAGTACAACTGAGGCAGAGTATGTTGCAGCCTATTCAGCTAGTTGTGAGGTAGTATGGCTACGGAAGCTACTGTCTGAGTTATTTGATCTCCCGTTGGAGGCTACTGGTATCTTCTGTGATAACCAGAGTTGTGTGAAGCTGTCCGAGAACCCAGTGTTTCATGACAGGTCGAAACACATAGAGATCAAATATCACTATATCAGGGATATGGTGCAGAGAGGAGCTGTGAAGCTCCTGTATGTTACGACGGACGAGCAGATTGCAGATGTGCTGACGAAGCCACTAGCTAGGGTGAAGTTCGAGTACTTCAGAGAGAGGATTGGCGTTCTTCAGATCGAGGACACTTCGAGGAAGAAGTGATGGACACATTTGCTGAAGCCATTCCAAGCATGTTGGAAGGAGGATCCTTCACATGGCTGTGGATGTAAGCGTTGGATGATGAGCATCAGGATGATGTTCTGATTTCTGCTTGGATATGATCAGATTGGATCATTTTATGTATGTATGTACGCATCATGTTGGATGCTGGATATGATCAGTTGGATCATTTTTATGTATGTATGTATGCATCATGTTGATGCTGGATATGATCAGTTGGATCATGTGTATGTATTTTGTATATGCATCATGTTGGATGCTTGGACCATGTATCTGTATATGTATCAGGTGGATACATTGATGATCAGGAGGATCATGTATGATGATATGTATCAGGAAGATACTTGGTATGCATCAGGTAGATGCATTGATGATCATGTGGATCAGGTATGATGACATGCAACAGGATGTTGCAGTGATGATCAGGATGATCATAGATGACGAGCTTCAGGATGTTGCTCCAGATGACATGCAGCAGGATGTTGCAGTGATGATCAGGATGATCATAGATGACTAGCTTCAGGATGTTGCTCCAGATGACATGCAGCAGGATGTTGCAGTGATGATCAGGATGATCATGGATGATGAGCTTCAGGATGTTGCTCCAGATGACATGCAGCAGGATGTTGCAGTGATGATCATGGATGATGAGCTTCAGGATGTTGCTCCAGATGACATGCAGCAGGACGTTGCAGTGATGATGATCAGGACGATCATGAGTACATCAGGATGATGTATGGTGAGTATCAGGTTGATACTCTATGGCCGTGGATCAGGTTGTGCAGATGAGCATGTCTGGGAGGTCCTATAGGTCGGAGTTGTGTACCCGTAACAGCCTGGGATGCTCTTTCGAGACATTGCTCTGGGAGGACATGTAATAGCGCCCTGGGAGATATTAGGTCGGAGTTGTGTACCCGTAACATCCTGAGATGCTCTTGCGAGGTTTTGTCCTATGGCATGTAATTTGGGCCCTGGGAGATTTCAGGTCGGAGTTGTGTACCCGTAACATCCTGAGATGCTCTTGCGAGGTTTTTCCATGACCACATGTAATTTGTGCCCTGGGAGATTTCAGGTCGGAGTTGTGTACCCGTAACATCCTGAGATGCTCTTGCTAGGTTTTGTGGTGGACGACATGTAATTTGTGCTGTGGGAGATTTCAAGTCGGAGTTGTGTACCCGTAACATCCTGAGATGCTCTTTCGAGGTTTTGTGGTGGGGTCACATGTAATAGCGCCCTGGGAGATCCTACAGGTCGAAGTTGTGTACCCGTAACATCCTGGGATGCTCTTTCGAGGTTTTGTGACGCACGTAATAAGTCCTGAGGATTCCACAGTATGGCCAGTGATGACGAAGACCTGCAGGTGGTGGGCCTACATCCAGTACGAAAAAGGACTGGCTCTGTAGAACTTCCTATGACGAGTAGAGTCAGAGATTGGTTGAGATAGTAGCAGCAGTGACGATGATGATGACGATGCATCGATGACGATGATCCAGAGAAGAAGACTTGTCTAGCAGATCTGTGTCGAGAAATACCTTCCTAGTTAAGAGGGAGTGTTGACGTATATGTAACTTCGGAATGTATTTCATCTGTGTATTATATATATATTTATTGTACCCTTATAAGAGATGTGTTATTCCTCTATAAGGAAGTGTCGTCATGTGGATTGACAAGTGTCGCAAGTGTGTGTACTTGCCGATGGGTTATTAGACCACCTTATGGGTCGGCCCTAATTAATATATAATATAATGTGGATGTATCCAAGTAGACAAGTCGGCCCCAGTAGGTCACTGGGAAAAAAGGTAAGTATAAATAGAGATAGGAGATCTCTATTTTACTCACTCGGAAAAGTATCTATCTCTCTCTCTGAAAAGTAGCGCACTAGTGAGGAGGAGGAGGATCATCTGCTAGGAGACTATCTCAGTGTTATTTGGTTGTATTTTGGTTGAGCCATTGCTCTCTCTATCTCTGAGGAAGTTGTGGGGTTTTTCACCTTAGGGTTTTCCCCACGGAAACTCTGTGTCTCTTGTCTCTATGCTTTTGATTCTTGTGATGCTTGTGATGCTTGTCATATTATGATTGTCATGCATTGATATACTGTAGATGTTATTCTCTCAGCAAAGATCCTATAGTATTGTGATTTAATACTGAAAATTTAACACCTACCACTACGGTAGATTATCTAAGTTGCCTCTTTCTCTACGGGGACTCAGAATGCTGACCCCCCCGATGCTTTTTGACAATGACTGATGCTCCCACCGACATATTTGCAACTTCTGCCTCTGGATTGACTTCTCCCGTAGATGAAACTTCTTCCTCAATTACAATCCCGGTGAAAGGAGACTCAAACTCAGTGTGAATCTCAACTGTTTCTAGCTCGCATGGCATACCTTACGTAGCGCTCTCAACTGATAGCTTCTTTGTCTTAACAACACTCTGCAAGTTCAACTGAACCTTGCCCAACACACAACTCCACTCACCCAGCTATAACAATACTCTTCAACTTTGCACAGGCACTTAACAACTAAAATCTCAGTGCCTTCCGACCAGCGTCAACCCGTTCTTATAGCTTCTAACCCAATCCTCCATAATCATGACTAAATACGGCATTAACTCGACCGAATTTCTGTATTAATGATGCAAATTCGTCGTCGATCCTGTCGGTTGATAGGTCGGATCTGCCATTAATGCCCATCATTCGAACATGCACCATTAATTAACTATCTGAACTTTTGGCATTTATCATTGATTGGACCCGATCGCGACCCTACCACTTGTCGCGGGGCACTCCTAACATGCGACACAAGCCTCCCTGCTTGTGCATTCTTTGTCTCCATCGGTGTGCCATCTTGCCACCGATCAACCTGCATTTTTTTTTGTCTTGATGCGACTCAGGCATCTTGTCGCTCCAATCTCGATCTATAGGGCTTCAATCTACTGCCATTGATCAATTTTGGGAGCATCGCTCCATCCAACCACTGCAGCTACACTACACTTCCTGAAGTGATGCTATTAATTCGATACAGACCAAGCCAATGCATCTGCAACTCTCCTAGATGTTTCATAAACTTACTATCATACAACATCACCAAGTCACCTTGTTAAAACTGTTTGTTTTTTATGTGGTGATCATGCCATGCTTTATGGCGATCCTTCTCCACACCTTTGTGGAAACCTGCGATAAAGCGATATTCTTGCAAGTGAACAAGTTGTGCAAGGCGCTCCTCGAATGCTGCCGCAACATCCATACTGGTTGTTGCCGCTATGCGCAGACTCATAATGATATACTCCATAGGCATAACCACTTCTTTCCCATACACTAGCTTGAATGGTGTCTACCCTGTCATCCTTTTACATGTGGTGCAATAGGCCCACAACACTGCTGGGATTTTTAGATCCTAGTCATTGTGCTTCACATTGCACACCTTTGTCAGTGCATGCTCCAATATCTTATTGAAATCCTCCACCATGCCATTCTCCTATGGATGATAGGGTGTACTCTTCTTATGCTATATCTGCAACTCCTCCATCAATGTGCTGATGGTGCAATTGAGAAATTGGCTGCCTTGATCGCTCAACAATATCTTGGGGTAGCTGAAGCGAGTGACAATGTTGTTAAAGAGAAACTGCGCAGCTGTGGCCGCGGAACAATCAATAACTGGTGCAAATTCTTCCCATCTTGTCAAGTAATCTGTTGCCATGATGATATACATAGCACCAGTGCACTTACCCGGTGGATTGATCGGTCCACAAAGTCTACTTCCCATTTGTCAAATGGCTATAATGTCAAATGAGGCATCAACATCATCTCATCCTATCTGGATGGATTCCCGGTTCTATGACATACATCACAAGAGCATGCATAATATGTCACATCACTATGCAGCGTAGGCCACTAGAGCCCCGCTCGAAGCACCTTCCTTGCTGTCGCACGGCCACCATAGTTCCCTCTAGCCATTCCTGCATGTGCTTCTGAAAGGATCTGCTCTTGCTCATGTGGCAAGACACACCGTCACAATATGTCATCGGCACCCATCTTATATAACTCTCCTGTGATTAGCTGGAAGTTTGCAGCCTTGACTACCAACTGCTTCTTCTGACTAGTGGTGGATTCCTTTGGTGCGGTACTTGTTGCCAGAAACTGAATGATTTCTTCAAAATATCCATCAACGACTCCAACCTTAAATAGTTGTGCATCAGGAAACCCGTCTTCAATGTTAGTTGGATCCTCTCCTATTTCAATCCGAGAGAGATGATCAGGGCTAGCATTTAACTGCCTTGGCTTCACAATTACTTCAAAATCGAACTACTAAAAAAGAAGTAGCCATTGACAGATCTTCCCCCCCAACATAGGATTATTGACCAAGTATTTCAATGCAGAATGATCTATGAACATCTTGAAATGACCTCCCAATAAGTAATGGCGAAACTTCTGCAACGCATAAACCATCGCCAGACCTTCCCTCTCCGTAGTAGTGTAGTTTCTTTCTGTAGATGACAACTTTCGGCTGGAAAAAGATATGGGGTGATCAAGATCCCCCTCTCCGAGCTGGGCCAATACCACTCCCAACGTGATCGATGAGGCGTCAACATGAACATGGAACTCCTTACTCCATTCAGGAAATACTAATATTGGCGCCGAAGCCATCTTCTCCTTTAGTGTCTCAAAGCTATCCTGACATTCAGGGCTCCACTGGAATACCACGTCTTTCTTCAACAACTTATCCATAGGGGCGGTAATCGCGGCATAAACTCTGATGAACTTGCGATAATACCCTGTGTGTCCTAGCGTCGCCCTTAACTACTTAACAGTATTCGGCGGTGTCAAGATCAAAATAAGCGCAATCTTTGTTGGGTTGACCAACAATCCTTGCTTACACACAATATGACCCAACAAAATGCCAAATGGTGTACAAAAGATACATTTCTTCAATTTCAGCGATATCTGGTGCTGCCGGCATCGCTCCAACATTTACCACAGATTTTCCAAATGATCACGGATCAAACCATAGACCTTCCAATTGTCCATGTATACCAGCAAAAACTTCTGAATGAAATCCTTGAACGTAGCAACAACAACCCACGAAAATATCGCAGGTGCATTCTTCAAGCCGAACGACATCATGGTGTACTGAAAGCAGCCCCATTCAGTCACACAAGTTGTCTTATGGCGATATTCCTTTGCAATGTGGATCTGATGGTATCCAGAGAACCCATCTGTGAAAGAGTACATCTCCTGGCCACCCACACCTTCAAGCACTTCATCAGTTAATGGGGTTGGGAATGAATCATGCAAACATGCATCATTAATCTTCCTGAGGTCGACAAAAATGCACACTTCACCAGTCTTCTTATCATGTACCACCATAGGACTGATCCATTCCGGCTCCTCAACTAGTTCAATGATACCGGCATCCAACATGCAATCCAGTTCTACCTTGACCCTCTCCTTATGTCATGGATTCAATCGATAGGATTGGCTTAACATCTGGTTTTAATGGAATCTTCATCTCCCCTAAGTCGCCCAGACTCCCCTTCATATGTCAGAAAAATTTGTGGGAAATAAGTCCTGAAACTCGTGGAGCAAATCAGTGACATTTCTTATCATCTCATCATCCCAGTAGTCCCCGACATTTGCGAACTTTGGATTGTCACCTATCCCAATGTTAATCTTGCGGATCTTCAGTGGTTGATTGATCGGATTGCTTGGTGCATCAGGTGGTACCACAGCACGACGTCCTTCTAATTTCGGGATATTCACATTCCGCAGATCATCACCATCTTCTGGCCCACCAGTGATATTAAAGCATTCCATGAGAGACTGCATCTGGCAGTGCATGTGCGGATCCACAGGATATGCTACTGGAATAACCTGCAAAATTACATTGTGGAGGAGCTGCAATGCATTATTGAACTCTCGATCGGCATCCGCAAAACTGAACATATGGGTAAAACACACTATGAGCTCCATCCAAGTGGAAATTTATCCTCGCAACTCAGCTGCAGTATACCATGATCGCGGCATCTCATCCAAAGTATGGATAAAATCATGGACCCACTCATCTCATGGTCGCGATACCCATAACCGCTGACACTCCATCAAGTGACCACCAGGATCGTTCTGACCATCATACTTTCCAGTGTGGTAAACTTCGATATCGTCGAAACGAACCATCATCAACCATCTACACTGCGACCAACTGCCAATCGATTTCTTGTGCATAGCCCACTAGCATGCTGGAGCAGCCTTCATTGGTTCCTCCAATGCCAGCATGCATTGTGGTTCTGAAACTATTTCCTCAAATGTCTCCAGAAAGTCAGACAAACCAGGAAGTCCTTCATATATAGGTAGTGTGACTGTTTCAGTCACGACATGGCATAGCGACTGCGTGATCAACACACACTTACGGAGTGACACCTCGTGCAAGTGGTTCTTCCAATATTCTAGCGCATCATCAGAGTCGAAAGATGAAGAGCTGTCACTACGCCATCCCAACTCACCGTTGGAAGTCGGATGAATATAGTCTTCAGATATATTGAATGCATGGTCCCATCCACTAGGATCGTCAAACTTCACTGGCTCTATGTAGTGGCATCCTTCAACCGAATCCAACAGGGCAATAACTCTGACATCGTGATTTTCAAAAGTCATCATCCGTCGCTTGAAGTTGAGTACTGCTCCTCTATCATTAGCCCATCCAATCCCTAGCAATGCGGGATAAGAGCTTCCTCCTTCAACTACTTCTATTACATCAAAATCGGCATATGTTTTCATTCCCTCGATGTCCACCACCATTCGTGGAACTCTCCCAATTGGTGTCACCTTAGCGTGATTAGCTAACCGGATTTGTACAGGAGACCAGCTCAATGGGGGAATCACCATCTTCTGCCAAGCCTGCTTGGTTAAGATGTTGACATTCGAACCAAGATCCAGAATAACTGAATCAACATCGTAGTCAACAATTTGAATATTCATGTCCATGTTCATACTTGTCTTCCGTTGTTGTAAGGAATTAACCACGAACTCTTGTCAATCCTAGGTCGGTCGTCGCAATAGAGCTTCAATCTCAGCAAGAGCATCGGGATCTCTTTCCAGGGATAAATAATGTTCCAAAAATTCTTGAAGTGTGCTGCATTTTCCCCATTGCGTGATGCCTCTAGCCACATCACAATCTCCAAAGCTTCACTCGGTGTGGTAATGTTTTGCTTCATCAGTGGTAGCTGAATATGCGGAATCAAGGCAGCGATAAACCATTCCTTATGTTGGACAGTACTCATGTCAAAACTGACCCTTTCCATCAACGTTTTAAATCACTGATCAAAATCCCACACAGTCTCATTGGGATACTGCTTAATCTCTTTAAGCTCTGTGATGTATTATGCTTCAGATTTGGGATTCCGGAACTCTGCGATTAGGCCTGTGCGAATCTCATCCAGTGTTTTTTCCAAAGTGCCGATGGGAACTTGCGTAAATTTCATAAACTAGTCCAAGGCACGACCTCGAAGAGTCATCGCCAATTGTCCCTTTTTAGCATCATCATCACTGATCTGTTTGACGGTCCATACAGATTCACATAGAAACTAGTATTGTCCAGGGTTGTCTGTTCAATTTCCTTGGAACAATGGTAACTTAGTATCCTTGCCCTCCATTATGGGCTTCCTTCCTCCTTTCGTTGTACTACTACCAATTAAATTCTATGGAATTGATGAACTCGGTTGTGTCGAAGTGGTATTTCTTGCTATCTCAGAGATAGTGAGCAGAGGTGTGGCTACGTTGGTGCTGGGGTTTGGTCCTGCCTCTATCCTAGGTGTAGCCTGGTTTTCCTTGTCAAGACTGTGAGGTCACTTCGTCCTGTGTGGTCTTCCTTAATGACCTTGTGGTTTGACCGTAGCAAGACCTTCTCCTGTCCTCTACCTCTTTTCCTGTCAGAACCTCGCTCCTCCCCTCGTAATACCACTTTCGTCCTTGGATTCACTCACAGTCTTTTCATGACCTACACCCATCTACCCCTTATCATTCCATGTACTGCCCCTCAACTATCGCAGTACCCACAGCCTCCGCCCACCAAGCTTCCTACTGATCAAGATGCATCTTCAATATACCCTTTTCGCAAATAAGCATCTTAATTGACAGTTGAAGCAACAACAAAAACCTTCCCCAGGGTCTGCTGAAAAAATATATTTTGGCTTCACTATAGGATTTCTGGGTATCAATTGCAAATTTTGTGATATATCCCTCTAAGATGCTATTGAACCAAACTTCGATAGCCCACAATGCTTTATTATCGACTTCCTGCAACTTCTGAATCAACTCGGGGGTCCAGGTCGTCGGTTCACTGCCTTGGAAGTTCCTCTTCTGGAAGGTCAATTTCGCTAACCACTCATACAAAATGACTGGGAATTCATAGAAATACCACTTGTGCGGACCATCATGAATATATCTATCCACCCACTAGTCTACCATCAGTCGAGTGTCCCGACTTTCTTCTTCAACAAATTCCTGCAACTTCTGATCAAACCATTCTTGGATCTCTGGTTTTGTCAGGTGCCACAACATATCCTCATTTCACTTCGGACATGGTCTTGGAAACAGAACCATTTGTTGACTCAAACCGAGTCGACAAGGGTTCCCATCACCATTGACAGCAAACCACCACAATCCCCCTGAGCACCGGCCCAAACAGGTTTTACCCTATCCAGCAACACGTATGGAGCAGATGAGGTCTCACCCGAGGCGATCAAGGGAGATTGGACGGAACCATGTTTCCGCCGAATGAAGAAGGATAATTGTGGCAATACTTACTTAACTTATCGCAACATCCAACGAAGATCTATACATTCAAGCTTAACATTATTCATATTCAGAGCATCATTCAATCGAAACATTCATCGTGAAAAATATAACTTTAAAGCATTAAGTGTAGTAGGAATCATAGCATCAATTGTGAATCACAACAAGCATTATCATCAAAAGGTACATAGGAAATTTCACCAAAACAGTTCGTTCATGTCATATTACTTATGAAAAACTCTGATACAACATCTCCTCAAAAACTAGATCTCAGCAATACCTCTTGATCACACATATAGACTCAAAGATGCGCATAATCAACATCCAACGATATGTACTAAGATCAAAAGCCAAAACATCAGGTATGGTCCTGAACCCTTACAACTCTTGTCTATATATAGGCCTCCGCCTTTAAACTCTTGTCCACTTACTAACAACTTCCTAACCGACACTTGGACAATTGACCCAAAATCTAACTGACGCGGTCCAAATGACCCAAAAACCTGCCTACTGAAGTACAATTAACCCAAAATTACATATCATATGGTCCAATGACCCACAAACCTGCATTCTACGGTATAATCGACTCAAAAATACCTACAACAATTCATCCTTCTTCCTTCCGTGACCTCTTCTGACGTGCCACAGCATTGGAGATGTTGTGATTCTTCTTTGCGAAACCACCTGCCAACACCCTTTCTCATTAGTTTCCTCCTTAGAAAGCTTCTTGGTTATTTTATTCATTAATAATAATTACATCATTTATATTTCTTCATGGCTTATCAGCCCATGAATAATCAAAATGGGACCAAATAACTGCCTAAGCCATAAACCTAAACATCCACTAGTGGGGCCTTTGCCTTGAGCTACACACTATGGAAAATACACATACTGGATATATATATAGTCTTTACATTGAATCCAAATAACATCAAGGGAAAAATGGGGGTATTACAACTCCCTCTCCCTTAAAATTACACCGTCCTCGGTGTTCTCAAAACTGAACAAAAATAGGAATGCCTTTTTCATGGTACCCTCCATCTCCCACATGGCCTCCTCTCAGCTAAGGTGCCTCCATTGCACCTTTACCTACCTTATGGCCTGGTTCCGGAGTAAGGTAACCTTCCTGTCGAGGATGCATGTAGGCTCCACCTAGAACCCTCCTTATGGTTCCACATGTATCACATGCCAATCAATGATATGACACGGGGGTTTCACTAGAAAAGCAATATCATATCACATCCATTCATATTGGGGGTTTGAATACTCCTAAAAAAACTCAAAAATATATTGCCTTGTATTAAGGGGTCAAGGGGGGGTTTTTAATTTGACATAGTAATATAAATATTGGGGGTTATTTTATTTGGGTGGGATAAGGAATAACCTCTAAATCGTGGGATGGATTCACATACCTCCAAATCATGGGCTCAATTCATACCTCCAATTTATTAAGTTTATAGAAAACATGAGATGTGTATGGCTATACTTGTATTTACATTATATAAAATTGGTAGATTGGCAGGTTGTGGTGTGATACATCTGCAATTCTCATCTTTTCTAAGAATTTCACTAACTATTGGATTATCAGTCTTTTACATTCCTTGTTACATTGATATCTTGAATGGGTTTCCTTTTTCACAATTTTTCCTTCCCCATTAATATTTCGTTGGGTGTTCCACTATCCAATGCTACAAATTGATCAGTTGTTACACCTAGAATCTTACCATCATGAGACTCTGTGTGAACATCCCTAAAGTTTCCTTGTCTAAGCCATTAACCTGGAAGAGATGCAAATCCATTTGTACTAGGTTTTGAGAGGTCGTTGAAGGTTGTCCTCATGCAACCTACGATGTCGCGGGTTGTCTTCTTTCCAACTACGATGATGTCAGTTAATGGACTAAAATAGCTTCTTCGAGCTCATTCTCGAAGCTAGATGACATGGATCCCTATCCCTGACCTTTGGTAGAGCTGGCATTTGGTTCCTAACCTCTTGGAAGGATCCCCTATCTCTCTCCTACCATATCTCAACCTATCATATCCCCTTAGTCTTATATAAGTGAATCTCACTCCCATTCCAAAGGGAGGAATTCTATGGTGTCTACATGCTGGTGAAATTACCTTAGGAGAGATCTCTATTCATCTATTAGGAGACTCACTTCCTTGGGAGGCTTTGGCATTGGATTGATCGGAGGAGTATCGCTACGTTAAGTCATCGGTTGTAATCTCTTCATCCTATGTATTTCCCTTTCAATATAGTAATATAAGTGCTCTCCACCAAAATCTCACTGTGTTAATGATATCTTGTGTAGTTCACCTACTTAATTGCTTACTTAGATCTATTATTGTGTAGATGTGTTTTACTTTTTTTTTGTCTTGTTATCTTGACAGGTTTTGCAGCTTAGATCCGAAGATCATCAATCTTGGAGCAGCATTCAAGGAGAAAAGGATCAGCGATCTATAAGGTAAATGTCTCTGGTTCCTTGATCTCTAATTAGATCTAGGAGAGTGATTTATATTTTGTCCTATTTGTTCTAGACTTGCTTTAAGCTAGGGAGATCAGGTCTCGAGTCTGCTCTTGGTAGATTGTCTGTCAAACATCAGTCGTCTCTGCAATCCTGGTGGGATCATTATTAGCATTATATTATTATTTTATTTAGCATCTTGTTTGCCTATAGTAAGATGTGTTAGGGATCTTGTTTGTTACAACTTGATAATATGTTATAAAGGGGTATTAAAAATGGGTTGATAAAAATGGATACCTACAATATCAGGTGAAACTAGCGGTTTTCTTAATTGGAAAGGTATATTGGGAGGGGGGTTCAACAATACAATTTAAGAGGTAGTTTCCAACATTTATTGAAAATAGGGATATTCTTTAATATCCTGTGAATGGTCGTGTTATGTAACAAGTTCACTGAGTGAACCCCCCGTGTGATATGATTAGGATCATGTACATATTTATTAAGCAAAGATACATGGAAAATATTATGAGCTTTCATGTTAGCACTCAATGCAATCCTATATGCAACTATCCCTATCCTATCAAGGACTTCAAATGGCCCACAATATCTGGGTTCCAACTTGGCACAACTTCCCAACTTCATGGAACTCTTCCTTGGTTTCACTCTCAAGTAGACATGATCCCCAATCTGAAATTCCTTATGCATTCTTTTCATATCTGCATAACTCTTATGCCTGTCTTGTGTTTCCTTCAAATTCTACCTAATATTCACAATCTCTTTCTCCATCTCCTCAAGCATTTCTGGTCCAAACAATACTCTGTTCACTAGGCTGTCCCAGCTCACTGGAGTTCTACATCCTTTTCCATACAACACTTCAAAAGGACTCATATTTAATGATGCTTGATGTCCATTGTTGTACGCGAATTCTACCAAGTGTAAATAGTCTTCCCACTTGGATGGCTTGTCCATCACATGCATCCTTAACATATCTTTGAGAATCGGATTTACTCTCTTAGTATGACCATCTGTCTGAGGATGATAGGCTTTACTAAACTTCAATCGAGTTCCCAACTCTTGGAACAATCCTTTCCAAAAATTGGATGTGAACTTTGTGTCATGATCCGAAACCATTTCCTTAGGAAATCCATGCAACCTGAAAATATCTCTCATGAATATATATGCAATGTCATTAGCCTTATGGGTGGACTTGACTGGAATGTGTTAACACCCAAAAAGTGCTCACTACCTCATCTCCCTCATTACATGACTCATTTGTCCATATTCCCTATCATATTTGCCTCCAAAACCTTAAAAACCCATTAAAAAGCCTCCAAAAGGCCAAAAAACCATTAAAAAGCCTCCAAAAGTCCCAAAACCCCCTTCCCCCCCCCCCAAAAATAATGTAAATTCCTCCAAAAATAGCAAAAACCCTCAAAAAAGGGAATAAAAAATACAAAAAAGAGGAAAAAGAGGAAAAAAAGGAAGCAAAAACCCTATACAGCTGACCTAAACCATATGGTGCCCAAAACCATGGGTCAACACTCCACCACTAAAAACCTATAAATAGGTGATAGAGGCTCCCCATTTTTCATCCACAATCATCCCTATCCTTACTCTGCCAAAATCACTTCTGAAACCCTAGCTCACCCTTTTGAGCTATTTTCACATTTGAGTGCCCTGTTGGCCCATTGCCAAAACCCTTTGGAGAAGGAGAAAAGAACAACACTGGAGCTTGGAAGCAACCCTCCTGGACTGCTACAAGAGCTTCACCAACCTCTACACCTGAGGTAATTTTTAATACAAAAAAGAGAAATCTTTTGCCATATTTTCATGTTTTATTATTTATGTCAATGCTCATGCTAGGTTAAATTTTATATTTTTTTACTGCTTTTATTTACTGTTTATTGAACTGCTACTAAGGAGGCCCTTCTCCTTAGTAGGTGCTCATTTGCACAAGCTAGGGTGAAAACCCTAGCTACATAATGAAATGAGCTAATTTTGATAGCTTGTACACCACCACCATGATTGAATCATGCTTCTTCACTGTCATTGGAAACCCTATTATGAAATCCATAGAGATCACTTCCCACTTCCATTTTGGAATTGGAAATGGGTCCAAAAATCTTGCTGGATGTTGGTGCTCTTCCTTGACTTGTTGACACTTCTGACATCTAGCAATGTACTCAGCTATGTCTTTCTTCATACCATACTAAAAGTACTGCTCCCTTGCTACTGTTATAGTCTTCTAATATCCTGGATGTCCTGAGTATGGTCTTTGATGTATCTCATCCATTACCAACTTCTTCAAATATGCATTGCTTGGAATGTACAGTCTGGTGTTTTGATAAATGAGAACATCACTCTCACCCAATTGATATCTCACATACTTCTCTTCTATAACACTCTGCTGCAATTTCTCTTTAATCTAAAGATAGACCTCATCACTATGTTGAGCCTCTAAGATTTGTGCATTCATGTCTGAGTCATACTTACTTACAGCTGCAATATGGAGTATCCTACTGAGTGCATCAACAACCTTATTCTCCTTACCCTTGGCATGATTAATTTCCAAATCAAACTCAGAAAGAAACTCCGTCCATATAGTTTTCCTTGGATTCAAATTTGGCTGTTCAAACAAGTATTTCAAACTCATACGATCAGTTCTGAGTTCAAATCTTCTTCCCAAGAGATAATGTCTCCATCGCTTGAAAGCATGAACTATAGCTGCTACCTCCAAGTCATGGGTGGCATAGTTCCTTTCATGCTCCTTCATCTTCCTTGACTCATAAAAAATTACAAACCCTTCTTGCATTAGCACTCCACCGAGTCCTTCAATGCAAGCATCAGTGCATACCACAAAATCCTTACTCAAATCTGCAATCTTCAAAACAAGTGCACTAGTAAGCAACTCTTTTAACTGCTAGAAACTTCTATCACATTTTTTAGACCATGTGAATTTGATGTCCTTCCTCTGCAATGAATTAATTGGATGGGCTATCTTGGAGAAGCCTTCAATGAACCTCTTGTATTAACCCGCAAGGCCCATAAAATATCTAACATCTGTTGCATTCCTTGGAGTAGACTAATCCATGATGACATCAGTCTTCTCTAGATCCACTGCAATGCCCTCTGCTGATCTAATATGACCCAAATACTGCACCTTCTCTTGATAGAAGTTACATTTACTCATCTTGGCATATAGCTGGGGCTCCCTAAGGGCTTGCAATACCATCCTCAAATGCTCATCATGCTCTTCTTCATTCTTTGAATACACAAGGATCTCATCCAAGAACACAATCATAAACTTATCCAAGTACTTGTTGAAGACATTATTCATGAGACACATGAATGTAGCAGGAGCATTGGTAAGACCAAATGGCACCACTGTAAATTCATAATGACCATATCTAGTCCTAAAGGATTTCTTATGAATGTCTTCTTCTTCTATCCTCACTTGATGGTACCTAGACCTCAAGTCAATCTTTGAAAACACTCTATCTTCCTTCATTTGATCAAACAAGTCATCAATCCTTGGCAAGGGGTACTTGTACTTAATTGTCACCTTATTGAGCTTCTTGTAATCAATACAAAGCCTCAATGTTCCATCCTTCTTCTTAAAAAACAACACTAGTGCACCCCATTGGGATACACTCAGTCTGATATATTCCTTGTCCATTAATTCCTGCAGCTGTATCTTCAACTCGATCAGCTTAGGTGTGCTCATTCTATAAGTATATTTGGAGATGGGTGCTGCTCCTGGAACAAGATTAATGGAAAAGTCAATATATCTCTTGGGTGGAAATCCTGGAACTTCATCTGGAAACAAAACTCTTGCAGTATCCGGAAGTCTTCAATCCTGGGTAGTTTATCTTCTGTTGAATCCGATATATGCACAACATATAACTGACAACCCTTTTTACAAAACTTCCTTAATTGCAGAGCTGAAATCTGCCTTATTGAAACATGCTTTGGAATTCCCTTTACCAGCCTTGTCTTTCCTTCATCATCAAGGAATTCAAGTGCTTTCTCATAAAATTCTATTTTATCCCTGTGCCTTTCCAACCAATCCATACCAATTAAGGCATCATAAGACCCCAATGGTAAGACATTTAATTCTGCATGCATGAGGAGTCTGGTCAATTCTATAGGACACTCCTTCACTACTTTACATACCTTTCTCTTGGTACCGGTGGCTAATTGAACTAGCCAAGCCTTATCATGCTTTACCTTACCAAGAGAACAACTTTCAACTATCTTAGGAGATACATAACTATGAGTAGACCCTGTATCAATCAAAACATAAATAGGTTGCTCAACAATCTTACCTGAAACCTCCACCACTGTTGATTAATGGTCTGCTTGATGGTCATCCAGTGCTACATAAATCCTAGGCGTTTCTCTTTCCATGTTCCCTACTGTAGCTACTCTTCTAACATTGTGGAAGCTCCTGGAGTTCTTCTTTGAAGTTGGGCAATCTCAGAGCATGTGGTTTTCCCCAGAACCCCAACACTGAAGTGGCCCCATTGATGTTCTATATGTTGCTACATCTGACTTGAATTCTCTTCTTGCTTGTTGGCCTTGTGGAAATATCCTAGGATGATTTCTGAATGGCGGTTTGAATTCACCTTTCTTCTGATCAAACCTTCCCTTGGGTTTACCTTTCCACGCTGGATGCACCTCTTCTTTACCTTTACCCTGCTCATATCAATGCTCTACCATCCTGATGGCTTCATCCAATCTTGTTGTATTTACAAACTCTATTATATCTCTGTAGCTCTATGGTAGGCTACCAAGGAAGCATTGGATCTTCACTCTTTCATCCTTGATGTAGTATACGTACCTCAGCAACTCCAGAAACTTGTGGACATGTACATCCATGGTGTTTTGTCCTAGTATGGGTTCATTGAACTCTTTCCTTTTTCTATCATAATACCTAGCTAATAGGTACTTCTCCTGGAAGTATCTTTGAAACTTTTCCCAGCTGACTCTTCTTTCACTAATTCCCTTCACTTGCATGAGGTGATCCCACCAAATAGAAGCTCTTTTACTAAGGTTATAAATAGAAACCTTAGCCTTTTCATTCTCTGAATACTCATGCATTTTGAAGTACTTCCTTATTCCAAGAAGCCATGCCCCTGCTTCTTGACCTTCTTTGCTTTCACCGTCAAAAGTGGGAGGTTTTTCCTTCCTAAATTCACCTTGTGGAATACCTTTGTGCTTCTTTCTACCTTTACTCTTGCTGGCAGTGCATCTTGGGCTCCCCTGAGACCCCTTAGAATCATCTGACCTGCTAGAAGAAAACTTAGGAGAGGGTGTCCTGTGTCTTCTGCTCATAGAACCCCTTCTAGGGCTTGGAGTTCTTCTATTAGAATGGCCCTTAGATAGACTTTATGCATTTCTTTCCTCTCATCCTCTGTGGATCAGGTTAGAACCACCATTAATTCTTTGTTGCAAGTCCGTAAGACTCTGCAAAATGGCTGCATTGAGTTGATGTTGCTCTTCTTATGCTTTCATCATCCGCTCATTAAATCTTACCATAGTCTTAGCCAAGTTTGGAGGCATCACTTACTCCTTTCTTGCATTAGAATCGGCCTTTGTATGTGCTTCCTGCACATTCTCACCCAACACATCATCTCCTGGTCCAAACCGATCCTGCACATTGTTTAAGGTGACCATTCTTACACCTTTCTGTGCACTGCCCCTATGATATGATTCGTCTTACACGTGCTGCTATCTCTATGCATAGCAAATACATTCTATTATATATCACAAGCATGAAAATAACTCTATCATACCCATTCAAACCTGGGACTATTCATTTGAACAAGCAATTAATCAAATAATTTCATCAAAACCATTCCATCGGCGCATCTCTTGGCCACAATTCATGCATGATCCAGCCCAAACAGCTCCTAGTGTTGCAACGGAAGCTTTGATAGAACTCTCTGACATCCCCACTGACCTCCATAGGCCACGGGAGACCTGGATACCTTTTTTCTTCTCCAAATCCGACTGAATACACACACATACAGTCGAAATAACTCGGGTCCATAATCCGTAACCCACAATCCATAATCTGCAATTGCAGATGCAGAAGTGCAAAACTTCATAATCAGAAAGATTACCTTTCTGTAATACATAATCTACAACACCAGATCCGCAATCCGTAAATGCAGATTCAGAAATGCAAAACTTCATAACTGGAAAGCTTACCTTTCCACAATCCACAATTCGCAAATGCAGATGTGGAAGGTCAAATCTCAACTTCCTACAATGGTCACTTCCACAATCTGCAATTGCGGATGCGGAACTGTGGAAGTCCAAACCCCACTTTGACTTCCATGCTTCTGCAATCCGCAATCCGCATTGTGGATGCGGGCATGCGGAACCATACCCTCTATCATGGTAACCTTCCACACAATCTTCTGAGGGGCATAACTTCCACATCCTTGGTCCAAATGAGACAAGGTCAGTACCATTGGAAAGCTCTTGGAGAGCTCTATCCAATGGTAAAATCCCTACCACATTCGAGCACCCCTACCATGTCAAAATTTCCACTGAAGTTATGTCCATAACTATGCCAAAAAGGAATTTAACCTTCTTCCTATCATGATCTTCCCTTCCACTTGACCCCAAGAGGGGTTCTGAAACATTCCCTGGGCATTCCCCTCCTTCCCAAGGATCAAATGTAAGCATTCAACTCATTCACAGGGTTAATCATACATATTGTAACATGTAAAATGCATTAAATTAGATCTAAAAATTACATCTATCATATGAAAGACTTATAATGCATTAAACTCATGCAATAAAGTGACATACATATAAAAATGAGCTTAGCCCTTTACTCAGGCCTGCACATGGCTCCTTATTAATTAAATTCATATAAACATGCATTCCACAATTCCACAATTGAACATTAGCAACCATTTCATAACAATGAAACACCATCATTTAACATAACAAGAATACTTATCTTTCAATTTCCAAATCAACTAGCTAAGTGAGATCAACGTTCCAGGCAACCTTAGACCTCTATCCATCCTGTACTCCTTTAGCTAAGACATCTCCCCCAAGATGGGTTGTGTATCCACTAAGGAGTGCTATCAAGTTCTCTCACAGTCAAGGTTCCATCCCAATGCTAAGCCAATTTGTATTTGGGTTTATCAAGCATTCCAAGGCACCTACCTATGCTAATCCAACCTACAGTGGGTTTATCAAGCATTCAGGGACATACTGGTCATGCTAATCCAACTTCCAATTCGGTTTATCAAGCATACAAACAATAGGGTCATGCCAATCTAGCATACAATTGGGTTTATCAAGCATATCAGGCTAGATGATCATGCTAATCCAACCTGCAGTGGGTTTATCAAGCATACCAAGAAACACAATCATGCCAAGCCATCATACCATTGGGTTTATCAAACATATCAGAAACTCTGATCATGTTAAGCCAACCAACAGTGGGTTTATTAGGCATACCAAGCAATATAATCATGCCAACTAGCATACCATTGGATTTATCAAGCATATCAGACAAGTTGATCATGTTAAGCCAACCGACAATGGATTTATTAGGAGGACATGGAAAACAAGGGAGGCGTTGTTAAGCCAGTGAGCTCAACCACAGAGTTGCAGGCGTCTCATCACTCAGTCGACCTGGCACCCACATTACCTACCACATACAACACAAGGAAGACCCTATTCTCTATTTCACAGTCTCTCAAGGCCTCTTCCCTTCCATTGTTATTCTAGGATGGGCATAGAAAGGTTCGGTCTCTAGTTCTATGAGACTACAACCTTCACTTGGTTTATCAAGCAACCCAACCTTCTTCCATAGTTCAACTAATGACTCCTTCCAGGCTTGCGGATGGGGCTCTGTTCTGCAGTCTATCCTCTACAATCCAAGCTCAGACTCTCATGGTTTCTCTACACTGTTCATACTTGCAGTTTCCTCATAGGTTCTCTCCACTCTGTCACCGGTAGACTAGGTTCGCACACACAATTTCTATGGATATCAACTCTCTTGTATTTCTATTACATAGGGAAACAAGAATATTTTCAATTCATACCAATCTGTTGGCTTTGAGTATGTAGGAATGTAGGAGCAAGCTCTCTCTTGGTCGATGGATTGTGGATGGCGAGTGCGTGAATGCATGAATGAATTTCCCTTCCCACGAACGGGTATTCAAACAGGATTGTCCTTTCCAGGCAATTTAGTATCTTCCCAGATAATAAATCAGAGCCATGCATGCCATATGAAATCGCAGGCATTCTCCATACTGCATCGGCTTCAGCGAGAGGGTTCTCAACCACCCTCTGCAATCGTATTAAATGTCAGCAGGGAGTTCAAACGGGTTCATAGTCGGACATGTGGCAACATGGGAAACCAATCCCATAACCCCTTCACCTCTCCCTAGTGGATACACATGGCCCTTTCTCATTAGTTGTCTCCTTAGCTAGTTTCTTGGTTATTTTATTCATTAATAATAATTACATCATTACATTTCTTCATGGCTTAGCATCCTATGAATAATCAAACTATTCAAATACTTTCCTAAGCAATAAAATTAAATATCCATTAGTGGAGCCTTGGCCTTGAGCTCCACACTAGGGAAAATACACATACTGCATATATATACAATCTTTACATTGAATCCAAACAACATCAAGGGAAAAATGGGGTATTACAGGCCCAAGGAGCCACATATGACATTTTGGGGGCGTATTATGCCTCTTGTTGTTGGAGGTCCCATGGGGGCCTACTACATGCCACTTTGTTGGACGTTTGGGAGGGCCATATACTCCTATTAGAGAGATATCCTTGTAGGAGGATGGACTTCTGAGGAGATCGGGAGCTTCCTGTTCCTGCTCGCAGTTTCGATGCGACTGGTATGTTTTTATGGTTTTGTACTTTTCACATATATATTTGTACATACTTTTTATTTCTGCACATTTATGACATATATGTTTATCAAGTACTAATGATGCTTTTATCATTTGTTATGCATATGTTGGTCCTGTAAGTCCACCTCAGATCCTGAGACTAAGGAGGGATCATCCATTGATCGAGGATGGGGTTTCCATTAGAGGAGTAGGTGTGGTTGAGGGTGGTCCCACCGAAGCGGGAGGAGCCATAGATTGAGGAGATGTGGCAAGTGTAGCGGATACCAGAGACCGGATGGCGGCTATGGTTATCAACTTGGAGCAAAGGTTTGGTGGCTAACTACTTGCATTGGTGAGCACGGTTGGGCCGACCTCGACGATGATGAGGTGGACCTAACACTCCACTTACCAGCTAAGTGTGGGACAATATGGAGGCACATTATGCGGTAGGTAGAGTTATGATTCCATATGGCATGAGAGGTGTAGGGAGGATCATCCCCTCCTCCATGACAATGACCAAAGCTGTCGCGAGGGGAAGATGTGCAGACACTGGCCATTTTGGGACCCCCGAGATCCACCAGCAAACAGGGTGGCTTGATTCTTTTTGTATAGGGATGATGGGACTCATTTTTTTATGTATACATTTTTTATGAGCCTATGGGAGATAGGGTTTTAATGTATCCCCCATAAGGATTCTATGTATATGCCCCATGAGGGCCATTTTTTTGTACACGACATAAATTTTTTATGATTTATATATATATATATATATATATATATGTATATCCCATTTTTGTGGCACATGATGTATGTGTCTTTGTATGTATGTGATGTATGTCATATTTTTCTTTATGTTTCCTATGTGCTGATGTGATGCATATGTAGTAGTTGATACTAGAATAGTTGTTTTGGGCATGTGTGATCCACTGTAGGACTTATGATGATGAGATACATGTATGTGTATTCATAGGTGAAACACATGGACATATTTATGTATGATTGATATGCAGGGTTATGTAGTCGGATGATGTAGTAGGTGCCAATTCAATACCTCATTGGCGACAGAGTCGGCGAAAGCATTGGCATTTCTCGGTATATGTGTGAAATATATGGTTTCAAACTATCGAATGAGAAGGCGCATGCGCAAAAAAATTTAGAAGAGGAGCGAGTTGCGGAAACATAATACATTATTCAATAGCAATACGACCAGTTGTGAGTTTAGGTGCACTTGTAGATGGTGTGTTGGGTTGATCCACTTGTTCTTGTACTGATTCTGCGTAGACCCAAACATACCCCCTTTTCACTAGCCCTTTCAGCAACAATCTACGAACAGACTGAGGTCTCACCCGAGGCGAAGCTATGGGGTGGCTACAAAAGCAAGTTTATGTAACCCAATGATGTGTGGCTAGAGAACAGGTCCATTGGTAGAGTTACGCTTCCTCTGCATCCACTTCTAATACAACAGCGCACTTTGGGACTACACACTATGTTAGAATTTCGATAATTTCTTTCAAATATTATCTAGGATCCTCCAAAGAGAATAATATGCACAACGTAACAATCTTAGACACAAGAGACATAGAGTTTCCTCGAGGAAAACCAAGGTGAAAAACCCTGCAACTTCCTCAGAGATAGATTGAGCACCAATACAAAAATCACAAATATCAAACCCCAAAAGATGGATGTCTTCAGCAGCTACTCCTCCTCCACTTGTGTGCACTCCTCTCTCTCAACTATGTGAGTTGTATGAGTGAGTGAATGAGCAAATAGAGTGGTGCAACCACTCTATTTATACTTTAAATTAACCTTCCTTTTACCCTAATTGGGTCCACTTCCTAAGGGAGTCTAATAAACCTTCCACTTAACTCATACAAGGCCGACCCCACTAAGGTGGTCTAATAACCCATCAAATATAAGTTACGACATTTACAATGTAACTTGCGACACTTGCAAATACAAATGACGACACTTCCAATCGGAGGAATAATAATTCTCCATTGGGGATACAATAAAGTACAAATGTAATGCATATAATATACAAGTGAATATCTTCCAAAGTTACAAATACATCAACACTCCCTCTTAACTAGGAAGGTATTCTCTTGACACAGGTCATCAATACATATAGGCACAAGTCTTCAATACTAGAGCTGGAGCATCGTCACTAGATCACGGAGCATCATCATCACTGCTGCTGTACTCATCATCTCGATCACTGGTTCTATCTCTCAACTGTTCTCATCATAGTAAATTCTACAGAGACAACCCTTTTTCATGCTAGATGTATGTGATAATATCAAAGAGAGCAGGGACGTGCGTACTCTAAATATGTTGTCTTACAAAGAAATGGTGAGTTTCTATGTCAGAAATGAAATGATTAATACAATTTCTTAAGATCTAGATTCATCCATTAAAAATTCATTAAGATCTAAAGCCATTTGAGGATTCAACTCAAGCATAATAAGCAAAATTCAAACCCTTGAATGGAAAAAACATGAATCATTTCATATTAAAAACAAGGAAGAAGATACATATTTACCATGGATCTCGTTGTGCGTCCTTACTCCATTTCCATGAACTATCCTGTCTTCGCCCTTTCCTTTGATGAAGATGAGCTCTCCTTTCTTAAGAATCTCTCCAGCATGCCTTTTCTCCTTTTTGCCTCCTCCTACCATGCCCTAGATGCCTTTCTTTTATAGCATTGGGAAATGGGATTTCAAGTTACTCTTTTCCATGTGGGATAATCATTTTTATTATTTTCTCTTAAAAAACCCACTTTCTATAGTTTATTAGGATTTTTTCAAAACTTAACATATTTAAGTACCTTTTCAATGCATTTTTGTGAATTTCTTCTCACTATTTGACTGCTAGAGCTTTGATTTGAGCTTTTGGTGAGCAATTCAATCACTGAACTTTGTCTCTATTAAGTTATTGGCAGGCAGTCTGCTAAGTTAGCATCACAGAGTAAGCATCCAAAATAACCCAAACATGTTCAAAATATGCATGTGAACATTGAGTAAGCATGGGAAGTCCTAATGAGGTTCACACATGTGAGGATAAGGTTGGGTGGAAGTTGTTAGGCTTAGGCATGCCAAAAATGGCCTAGGGAGTGGGAATTGTTTACATATAATGCATGAGCACCCTTGGTCAATGCATTTCCTTAAAACAGGGAAGGAGGGTGCATTAGATGTGCTGGGGAAGTAAATGTTTGGATAAGCATGCCTAACAGCTAGTTTGACCACCTCTTGGCCCATACTTTGGCTCATACACTATGAACATGTTCACACTTATCCAGATAAGTCCAAACCACTTCACAATAACTAGTTTAATACCTAGGGATGTATTATTAACCAGTTTAACACCTAATAACCATTAATTAATCAATGATTAAGGTACTAAGGTATAATATTGCTCTAACACTTCATTCTGCAACCTGTAGGTAAACTGATACTGAACCTGAAAACACCACTTCTTTAGTAGGAAAAAATGGCAGCATAACTCTATCCAATCATAAGCAATTGACAAATAACAAGGAGGACAAGACCAATCCTTACGACGGCCAAAATTTGCAAGATGTAAGCAAGAGAGCTAGTGGTAATACAGGATTATGCCAAAAAGGAGTCATAAACAAGGTAAAATAAAGTAACAAAAAGGTTCATATGTAGAGCTCGTCATCTCTCCCCAACCAAAGAGTTTGCATGTCCCTATGCAAATTAAGACTGTGACCCAGTAACCGGCGTACTTGGAGAGCTTCTTAGGCACTCATCACTCCATTTATAGGAAGAGTGGCCACCGTCTGTTATACTGTAAAAACATTTTTGTTCACCAACAATCTTGCAAAATTCATTGTCTTCTCCATCCACCACAGCGTACCAAAGTATAGAGAAGTGAAAACGGAGTCCAATCTAGTTGGCTCGTTGTCTACTCAGGAAATCTAAGAAAACTTGTATTATGTCCAAGGCTCTCTCAAACATCATAACAGAGAAGGGGTCCTTTCTCTTCAAGTCCAAGATCAGAGCATTAACCCTCCTTCGCAGACAAAGAATCACCTCCAACCTATGAAAGGGAATCCAACTCCTACATTCATGAAAAAATTTAGATTGAGCATTCTCTGGGAGAGTAACAAATGACTGATTCTGCATAACATGGTTTCTGGACATGAATAGATTTTCAACTGAGGGGGAACCTCTCACCTGAAGGGCATCTTCCCATTCAATGTTTTCTACAACAGTGGCAGCATTGTTCGATCTCAAATGATTTCTCATAAATGACATAAATGCTCTCAGTTGTACTTCTCCTACATGAGGATTTGGGTCCCAATATTCATAATCTATCATGACCAGGTTATGCATGTATAATTCACACAGAAAATCATGTTCTTCATCATTGCTTCTGGAAAAGGCAGCAACAAACTGATCTATTGTCTCAATATGATCATTATGTCGCATAGTTACTAGTGATAGTCTGAAAGATATAAGCTCTTCCTTTAAAAACACATAATACACATTTGAAGGGGGTCTTAGATTTCTCATGGAATGAGCCAGGCAGTTAATATATTCTTTTTCAAATTTCAATTTCTCCACTTATTGACCAAGTCTTTTCATAGCCATGGCATAATCTTATCTCTGCAGCTGTTTTGTAATTGTCTCATGTTCTTTCCCTTTTCTCTGATTGCTGACCAATTTTAGTTTTCCTTCCGGGTCTCCTGCCGTCGCCTATAGCTAAGCTATCATTTCTTCCATGTATTTTATTCGGACTTCATCTAAAGTCTTCTCTTCATGCAACTCTTGACCCTCTGGTCCTTCTGCTTCAAAACCCTCTTTTCCTTCTACTTCAGAACTTTCCTTAGGTTCCATAATTTTTTCTTGTATGCTATCCTCTGTTCCTCCATCGCTGAGTTTCTCTTTGTAGTCTTCCTTTTGCTTGTCTTCCCATGCTACGGCCTCCAATAAGGTATGCATCTTATATCCTTCCATCCTTCGAATTTTCCCTTGCAAGACCACCACTTCTTCTGTTTTCTTTTGATAAGAATTTTTCAAGTCCCAATAATCTTTCTTCAACTTTCCATATGCCCTCCGATACTTGCATAACAGGAAATACTGAAATATCGTTATCCTGCTACCTCACGTCCCTTGAACAAAGCCATCCATCATTTTTATTTCTTCTGTCGTTCTTCTACATCCTGTAATCCAAATTGATTCTCCTGGTTTTTACTGGTGCTTTCTTTCATAATGAATACTTCCTCTCCTTCCTCTAATTCCTTATTCTGGCCAAGCAGTTCTTTCTGGTCTTGTCAATTCCCCCGAGCCCTTGATCTTGTCCGGGTATGGGGTCCTTCTATCGAACAAGTTGGGGTTTCGGCTTGAAGGCTTCTCATTGGAACCACATGAATTGGATTCTCCTGTTGAATTTCTGGGGTAATTTCCAATGTTTTCCTCTTCATCTTCCTTGTTTGCCCAGTGCTCGAGGGTATGCCTACGAATGATTCCCATGTTTGGTTTTGTTTCTGTAGGGCATCCTCCACTAATAATCAACCCGTGATATGCCAAATTTGTATCTGGATTATTACTTCCCTTAACCATTTTTCTCATTAATTCTAAGGATTTCCACAGAAAATATGACATATTTATGTATTTTTGGTGCCTTAAATGATTCAAAATTTTAAAATGATAAGCAAAAATCAAACTGAACTGACCTTCCCATGTGATGAATTTGATTACGTAGAGCACCACCTCACCCCATGGAATTGGTAATGAAGCTCATTTTGTCCCTTTTTTTGTTCCTTGCAGCAATTCACCAGGTTCCAAAAATGCGTTGACAAGAGGCTTTATTGCCACCTGTCTTTCAAACCATTTTTCACCTATCTGTGGTAATCCAGAGACCCTTGCGATTGTGAGCTCATCTGCAGGAATTTTTAGTCCTCGTACCTCTACAATTTCCCCGTCATAAGTGAGAGCAAATTTCATTGCGATCATAGCATCTCCCTTCTTCATTTTGTCGAAATACTCCGGCCATCCTGCCTGTTGAAAAACTGTTTTGACCTCTTTGTTTCCATAGACAATCTCTGTGTTTTTCAGGTGCACTCTGGATTGCCCCCTTCATTGCGTTTTGTTCCTTATTTCTCACCAACTACTTACAGTATTTCAAGTTCCTATCAGTTTTCCTAAGAGAAATGGACTTGGGTTATACGAAGGTGGGTTATCAATACTGCTCTGGCTAAAAGATCATAGGTGGTGGGATTATCAGACAATAGTTGGTTTGAGAGAATTTTAAGGGCAACCCAATTTCTTCCCCCCAACTAACTCGACACACGACCCCATGTGGCACTAACTAGCATGATAAATCATGATCCATCCTTTTGTACCTATCAAAAGTGAATGAAGGATGGTTACGTACCTGCCTTACATGAGAAGAGATGCATGGAGTTCACTTTTCTGGTTGGTTACAATGATTGTATTAAATGGTGAGAAGAAGAGTAGAAGGTTCGCCACTTCTTTCGTTGATGGCTGTAAGGAGCTGCGTTCATTCTTCTTTGAGGTTGACAAACTACAATGATGTTCCTGGTAACAAGTCCTGTCGAATGGGATTTGATATGACTTGGGTTAGCTGCTGAGCAATATCCATAATGCTGCAGATCAAGTGCTGAGTGATCCTTTTTTATTTTTCGGCGATGTCAAATGATGATGGACCCATACAGGTAAGCGATATGCCACCACGTGGGTGTGACATGGAAGGTGGCCGAGAATGTGACTGTTGAAGTGATGGGGAAATCAGAAAAAGGAGCCGGTATCGTATGTGAAATGATTCCGTGGTGTTGTGGAAGGTTATGGGAAATGGATGAGGGTTCTGTAATGAAGCAAAAAGGGATTTCAGTAATGGAGTGGAAAATCTTTCGATAATGGAGCGGAAAAGGTTTCGATAGTGGAGCAGAAAAGGTTTCGGTAATGGAGCGGAACCTGTTCCGTAATGGAGTGGAAAGAAGGTTCTGTAATGGAGCGGAACTTGTTCCGTAATGGAGCAGAAAGAAGGTTCTGTAATGGAGTGGAACCTATTCCATAATGGAGTAGAAAGAAGGTTCTGTAATGGAGCAGAACCTCTTCTGTAATGGAGCGGAAAGAATATTCTATAATGTAGCGGAACCTGTTCCATAATGGAGCAGAAAGAAGGTTCTGTAATGGAGCGAAACATGTGGAAAAATTGTGTGAAATCATCTGAAAAGTAGTTATTGAAGGGAGAAGGGCCATCCATAGGAGAGTGATATCAAGGGGAAGGATGGGATGAATGGAATAAAGAAGGGGAATTAGGAGAATGTCCCTGCAATGAATAATAGATAGGTTTATTAGAATCACAAAATAATTTGATTTTCCTATTTTTTCTTCTTCTTTTTTTTAGACTACGTTCAAGTAGGATTTTCACAGTCCAATTTCTCCTTTCTCTCTCTCTCTCTTTTTTTTTTTTAATGGTTGCATCCCAGAAGGATTTTCATAGTCCAATTTCTCCTTTTATTATTATTATTTATTCAGAGGTTGAGCTAGTGATCTGAAAATCATTAGTACACCAGCAAGCAGCAATATTGCGGATGAACGCCTCTTTGGACACTGGTTTCTTATATGGCCTTAGTCTGTGACCATTGGCCATAAGAAGTGTTCCCTCACCATCAATGGTTCTGAGTCGTACTGTGCCATTATCAAAAACTGTTTTGATCTCATATGGTCCCAGTGAATGAGTGTGAAGTTTTCCTTTGAACTTTTTGAATCTGTAGTCATAGAGAAGATCCTAGTCACCCTCTTGAAAATACTTAGTTTTGATGAATTTATCATGCCACTTGGTTCATTGTTGTTGCACAATGGTTGTATGTTATATGGCAGCCAGTCACAATTCATCAAGCTCATTAAGCTGCTGTAGGCGAGTATGTTGAGCCTGTGATAAATCCATGCCTAATTGAAATGCAGTTCTTAATGTCTTAATCTCAACTTCTATTTGCAAGGTGACTTGCTTGCCATAAACTAATTGATAAGGACTCAAACCTATTGTACTTCTCCATGTTGTTATGTAGGCCCATAAGGCTTCAGGCAGCCTATCAGCACAGTCCCTTTGTTGAAGTTGAACATTCTTTGTCAGCACCGATTCCAGATTTCTGTGTGTTCCTTCCACTTGCCCATTGGCTTGAGGGTGATATGGTGAAGTTACCCTATGCTTGATATGGTATTTTGTTGTGAGAGATTTGATCAGTTTAGATGTGAATTGAGAGCCTTCATAAGTAACAATCTCCCTCGGAACTCCAAACCTTGTAAAAATCTCTGCATATAGAAAGTTTGAGACTGCCTGTTCTGTTGCCCTTGGAAGTGCCTTTGCCTCTACCCATTTAGTTACATAATCTGTGCATACTAAAATGTATGAATTCTTCCTGGATGGAGGTTTGATAGGGCCAACAAAATATAATGCCCACTTCTCAAATGGTTCCACCGCGAGCTGATTCTGAAGTGGCATTTCATCGGACTGTAGTGGTTGCCCCATCCTTTGGAAACTATCACAACTCTGAACATATTCTCGGGCATCTTTAAATATTGTGGGCCAATAATACCCCAACTGTAGAATCTTGTGGTTTGTTCGTTTATTGACAAAGTGTCCTCCACATGGACCATCATGACAGGTTCTCAAAATTAGATAGATTTCATCTTCACAAACACATCACCGGATCACCAAGTCTGGTCCTGTATAAAACAAATAGCCATCAATCCATGAAAATCTGCTGCTACGCTGCACAATCCTCTTCTTCTTTTTTTATGTCATATGCCCCGGAAGTCTTCGTGCAACCAAATAATTTTCTACATCTGCAAACCAAGGAACGTGAGTAGAAATAGAAAACAAATGTTCGTCTGGGAAAGCATCATCCACCAATTGAGATTCTTCATCAATAGTTATTCTTGCAAGAAAATCAGCAACCACATTAGTTTTACTAGGACTGTCCATTATTGAAATGTCAAATTTCTGTAGCAACAGCATCCACCTAGTGACTCTACCATTTGTGATGGGTTTATTCATGAGGTATTTGATAGCAGAGTGGTCAGTGTGGACACTCACTGGGTATCCTATAATGTAATGGCGGAATTTATTGATGGCATAAATGACAGCCATGAATTCTTTTTCGATCACTGTATAATTAAGTTCGGCAGCAGTCATATTTTTACTAATAAAATATATGGCATAGGGTTTCTGATCTTCCTGCTGGCCTAGGACTCCTCCTATGGTGGTATCAGAAGCATTTGTAGAAATCAGGAAAGGAAATGACCAATTTGGTCCACGTAGGATAGGTGCTGTAGAGACTTTATGTTTTAATGTTTCCCAGGCTAATTGACAATCGTTTGTCCATTCAAACGGTTTATTTTTAGACATCAGCAGAAATAAGGGACTAGCAATCTTCGAAAAAGTTTGAACAAATATTCTATAATAACCTGCATATCCTATAAAACTGCGTACCTCTTTTTGTGTGCATGGAACTGATAAATTACTGATCACCTAGATTTTTGTTGGGTCTACTTTTATGCCTTCGGGAGATATGAGATGACCCAGAACAACACCTTGAGTGAGCATCATTCTGCATTTCTCATTTCTAAGACAGAGGTTCACTTCCTTGCATTGTGTAAGTACTTTGTCCAGATTATTCAAAGCTTCTGCGAAATCTTCACCATGGGATGTAAAATCATCCATAAAAACTTCCATAGTGTCATGAACAAGATCAGAAAAGATACTAAGAACTTCTCGCTGAAATGTGGTAGGGGCATTGCATAATCCGAAAGGTAACACGTGGTATGCAAAGGTACCCCATGGGCATGTGAATGTCATTTTCTCTTGATCTTCTGGTGCTATCCTAATCTGGTTATACCCACTGAAGCTGTCCAAAAAAGAGAAATACTTCTTTCTTGCTAGTGTGTCCAACACTTGATCGATGAAGGGTAACGGAAAATGGTCCTTATGCGTAGCTTTGTTTAATTACCTGTAATAAACACAAATACGCAACTTCCTGTTCTTCTTAGGAACTATGACTAGTGGAGACACCCACTTGCTATCAGAAATGGGATAAATAAAATTTGTAGACAGTAACTTCTGAAGTTCTTCTTTAACCACCTCTCTGAGTGCCAGATTCATCCTGCATTGGAGTTTCCTGATGGGTTTGGAATCATCCTTAGTATATATGTGGTGTGTGCACAGGTCGAGGTTCATACCTTTCATATCACTATAATCCCAGGCGTATGCAGACTTGTGTTTCCTTAATACCAAGGTAAGCTACTATGTTTCCTGTTTCGACAATGTAGCACTAATCTTTAGGAGCTTTCCAAGTTCAATTTCTACTTCTGTAATTGCAAACTCACCAGTGAGCATAGCGGTACTATTAGATGTTGTCGATGAACTTGGAATGCTGTCAATTTGTTGGGTAGTGTAGACTGAATGAAACAACTCTACGAAATCTCTCGAAGGACTAGAAGAAATGAATTGACTGATCAAATCATCCTCAGTTAATTGTTTTGCTGCTAGCGATTGTTCAATCATGTACAGCTGTAGGGTTTCATCTGCTTGCTCAGTTTCTTCTTCATCTGGTCACGAAGGGAGTTCTGGTTATATTATTGGCTTCGCCAGAGGATACAAAGTGAGTTCCTTAACAGCATTACCATGAGATATGCGCATGTTTCCTGACCGGCAGCCAATATAAGCATCTGCTGTGGCCAACCATGGTCTCCCCAGAATTAAAGGATAGCCTCCCAAGTTTGATTTCGTCTATAAAACCATAAAATCCACTTGGTACTCTCATGAGTCGACTGAAATAACTAGATCTTCTATGATGCCTTCTGGTTTTACAAAAGATTGATCATCCAACTATAAAAAAGTAGAAGTTTTCCTGAGTTTTGTAATGCCCAATCTATCCATTGTTCTTTTAGTCATGACATTAATAACTGCTCCCAGATCTATCGGTGTATTAGAGATACAAATGTCATTAATTTGCACTCTAACAACAGGACTACCAGGGTCAGAGTACTTAGCAGTAAGAGTGTTACCCATCATCAATTCAGCCAAGCCTCCTATCACATGGACTATTGGGGGGTCTTTCCTCTTTCTGCCTGGTTTTTTTAAACATAACTCTTTGACAGCTTTGGAGTAAATGGGAATGTCTTTGATAGCTTGGAAGAGTGGAATTTTTACGCAGACATTTTGTAGTTCTCCAAGGACATCAAATTCTGACTGGGGCATAAATTTATCCATGGTTAAGTGCTCGTGATATGGTGGAGGTTGCTTTTGCTCTCATTGGGATAGCTTCCTGGGTGGGAGGGGTGGGAAATTATCTCCGGATCGTACTGGTATCTCTTCGGACTGGACCGGTAAGATTTTTGGTGTCTCTTCCTCTTCCTCCTTTGTAATTACAGGAGAGGTAGTTTTATTAATTTGTCTTCCAGAGCGTAATTGTATGTCGTGGAAGTCCACCGTAGAGATGGAATAGCCTAGATAATTAGGTATTTCAGCAGCCATTACAGGTTGTCCAACCTTATTATTAGGGTTAGGAGCGGGTTGTGCAAGAAGAAGTGGTTTTGGAGGTGGATTGTTCAACGGCAAGGTTAACTGAGGTTGTAAAAGAGGTTTCATTAATGGTTGTACTAGTGCAAACGGAAATTGAGGATTCTGTAATTGTTGTTGATTCCCAAAATTTGAATTCCTCCATTTTGATTGCCAAGGGTTATTTTGGGGATAGGAAGGTGCCCAAGTTTGTTGAGGCAAAGGTGGATACCAAGGATGAGAGTTTTGTTGGACTTGTGGGGATTGTGGAACTTGTGACTGATGTAATTGAGCATTACTCCAATAAGGATTAAATGATTGCATGGGATCTAGTACTATACCTGAAGGTCGGGGTTTCCATGGATGTTTTTGAGATATAAAAAAACCGGTTCTATATCCGTCCCTGCTTCTTCATATATAGCCTTGAGTCCTGACAACGAAGGGAATTCTTTCGTAGGGTGCTTCAGATCGCCTAAAAGGCAGATTTCCAATCTATCTAATGGACAATTTTTGAGAGGGTGTTTCTTTCTGCATTTAGGACAGAAGACAGCCAAAGCTCAATATTCCTCCTCTTTCCTTTTCTTTGCTTGAAGGGCATCTAATTGCGAGCTCAGGGAACTGAGTATGTCTGTCTTAAAATCCTCCAAGAGGTTTCCAATTTCCACCCTTGAAACTCCTTCTCTTGAGGTCTTGGTGGTCCTACTTACTATGTCCCTAATTCCTCTTCCCAATATGGAGGCATTCCTTGAATACCTTCTTCAGAGGTCGCATATTTCCACATATTTTAGTAGGGATACATCTCCTACACCCATTAAATTCAGCAGATCAATGCAATCATCTCTAATTCCATGTAGGAGTAGAATTTTCAATGTGTCATCATTTAACCCATTCTGTCTTGATCTTTGCAAATTATATTGGAATCTCTCCATAGTCTTCTAGGTTCTCGTCCTCCTGCTGGGTCATTTTAAAAATTGCTTCCTTCTGATCCTTGTCCTTGCAATATTCTTGTTATTTATCTAGGAAGACTTTCTTCATTTGAGCCCAAGTCGTTATACTGTCCCCTTCTAGCCCCATGAACCACCTCAGAGCCTAGATTTTCAATGTGGAAGGGAAAAGTTTGAGTTTCTGGTGATATGTAACATAGTCATAGCTCCTGCAGAGGACATTGAATTCGATGAGGAATGTATCCGGGTCTTCACTTGCCATACCATGAAAATTGGGCAATGTCGAATGTGGAATATTCTTCATCTTGTTTGTAAGTGTAGATCCAGGATTTCGGATTGGAAATTCAAAGGTGATTGTTCCAGTACTGGATTCTCCATTTGTAGTTCCTTGGTTTGTATCCTCTCCATGGGAAATATGTTCTCCGTCACCCTCCATATTTACTATAAAATCTTCAAATGCAGCTAATCCTGCTGACAACGGAGATTCAACAAACAATTGTTCCTCACCTCTTTGGGTTGCTCTGGAAACCCTTCTTATTGAACAAACTCTTTTTCTTGAACGAATTATGTCATTGATAGATTCTCATCAGCATGCGTTGGTAAGACCATTCCTTCGATGTGCATGGTAGAAGGATCAGGCCTTTCAGTCTCTTGCTTAGAACTGCTGAGAGAAGGTGACTTACCTTGAACACGTCCTCCTCTTATTGCACTTCCTGCACGGTTAGTACTTAGGGGGGTATCATATACATATAAAATTCTACTTGTACTATCTCTTACTCTAAACATGAATACTTTGCATGTTCCAGGATGACAGGGACTTGTGGCGAGCAATTTTCTAATGAATTTGTCTATGTGTCTTACTTGTCCCTCCTATGAAATCACACCAGACTATTTTTCAGAAAAGAAGTATATGTCACACACAATCCACTCAAAAAAGAAATCGCAACTAGAACAAAAAATAATCAATCAAAACTACAATGTCCATGGAAGCTCCCCGGCAATGGTGCCAAAATGACGAGCTATTGGGCCTAGCCCAGACGAGGCATTTTTGATCAAGAAGAATTTTGAGAACTACGGAGCTAAGCGCAGTTAAGTTTGAACAATTTTGGGATAAATTTTGGTATGCTGCGAAGTTGCGCGCAACATAGTGTTGGAGGAGCTGCGAGGAGTACAATGTCGCGATGTCCCACGTCAATGGAGATCCATCTAAGCACAACATGGACTGATTAAGGCAGTTATTTTGGTTAGGTCACAAAAGACCTATTTTTAGCAAAGATTGTAGATAACTACCAAGCAGTGGGTAGGTGTAGATCGGAGGTAGGTGACTGATCACAATAGGAAGAAGACTACTACCACTCAAACCAGTCATCTAAGGATGGAAAGGCAGGAACAGCTCAGCGGAAGCAACATGTTGGCGTGCATATAACAGAAGATCTGCTGCCAGATATCAATAGTCCAGTTTTGGGAAAACCGTGACAGTTTTGTAAACCTAAGGGTTCTTCCTTCAAGATGTAAAAGACATGACCTACGGGTCTTGATCTATAAATAAGGCAATTTTGTAAAGGGAAAGGGTAAAATCTCATTTTGTTGATAGTATTGAATATTGTGAGATCTGTTAGAGTAAAGCATTGTAAAGGCTCTACAGCTGAGTGCGTAGAGACCTAATTTTGAGAGAGAAAGAGAAGAGCATCTACAATTGAGTGCATAGACGAAGAACCATTGTACCCTTTCCAAGATAAATAAACAAGAGTTCTTGTGGACCTAGCTTCCCATCCGAGGGGGTGAACCACATTAAACCATTGTGTTATGTGATTTATGTGTATGATTACCATTAATTTGTGATCTAATTTACTTACAGTGGATGCATGAAGTTACTATTGTCTGTTATATGTATACTATGATATGTATTCACCGTGGAAAGGATGGAATAAGATGCTAAGTAGTTCATGTATGGAGGAATATTAACAGTAAATCCCTATAGGTCTCGAATGAATGGATCAATGAGATAACCACACAGTTAATTGTTAAGGATTGAATCGCAGTATCAAAGCACACAGCACTGCGTACCTCGCTTATCTAAATAAGTCATGATGTTTATCAATATAAGTAATGATGAATGCTTAAGGATTATCGAATAAGATTGAGTAGAAGTGATTAAGTATCCTAAACCCCATTGCACAGCCTATGGACGCACTGGGGGTGCAATTATCTTTTGTTCCTGAAAATACTCAATGTAGAGTAGAAGACGCTGTGTAGTCATTGACAACAACGCGCAAATCATACCGCGTTGTACATAAGTCATCTGAAACACTTGCATCACAAGGTTGTGGAAACCTACTTCTACAACCACCCCCTCCAACTTTGCCTCGGGTGAGACCTCAGGCTGCTTGCAGTTTGTTGCCAAAAGGGCCGGTGAATAGGATTTTTGTTGGTATCTTGTACCATGAAGTACCTGGGTCTACATTGGAAAACCTCTAGAATAGTGTTGCAACCAACAAATGTTTCCGTTGCCATGCTAAGACTAGTGATGCGATGGTGTATTCAGAAAAGTAATGTCCAACAGTTGGAATCCAGAATAGAAAGAGATTTGGGCTTGGTGCGATAAGATCGAAAGAGACTTTGCAAAGAAAGAAAACAGACATTCGTGACTATATGACATATACTGGTTGAACAGATACTTGTGGAGGGACATCCACAAAATTTTTTGGGCTTCGTTTCCAAACACGCTACACGAGTGGCTATCGTGCCTAGCAGAAAGAAAGAATTGTTCCCAAGGTAGAATACCTACAGAGTGGACTCCAGAGCTTACTGCACAGCTCAAATAAATCGACAACCCACTATCACGAGCAGTTGACTTCTAGGTTGATAGCATACTAGAAGGATTTGTGACTGAGTTTACTGTAGATACGATGAAGTTCTATAGCCAAGCTTAAGCATACTTTTTTGAAGGATTCAGAGGTAAGTTCCTGAAAAATATTAGTCTATATATTATAATGATTTTAGCTAAGAAAGGTGTTTTAAGAATGTAGCAATAGTTCTAAAATCTATCATGATAGAGAATACACACATTGATTCTGACGAAGAAAATCATACTTTGAGAAGTGGAAAGAGATACAAGCTTACTAACGAGAAGAAACCCAGACAATCTAGAAACCATATAGATACCAAAATTCCATGTGACCTCAATACTACAAACACTCAGTTATCAACCAGAATCCAGCGTATTACACTTCAGAATCTGTCAGTCCAGAACCGACCTGCTGCGAGTATCGTGCAGCCCATCCCACAGATCAATAATACTAGTAACACCATATGAGTGAGTGTTCACAACACTACGACTCAGACTATCCCACAGAATACTATCCCTAATACAGAATCCGGAAGGAGAATGACAGATAATGATATAAAACTGCCGATATTCAAAGGAATGGGTCAGAAAGACCCTGATCAGCATTGGTTTCTATGTGAAGTTGTGTGGAGTGTCAAGCAAGTTACAAATGATGCTATAAAAATAGCACAACTCATCACTACTTTTAGAGATAGAGCACTACATTGGTTTATGAAGTATTCTCAAGCACAGCCAAGAACCATAGCAAAGATCGCAACTGCAATTGCAGCAGAGTTTAAGAAACCCAAATCAGAATCACAGTGCATAATAGAATTGAAAGAAATCAAGCAGAAACCTACTTAATTGGTATGGGAATTTGACCAAAAATTCAAAACATTGTTAGACCAAGTGAGCTTTGTTATAGCTCCACAACAGCATCAAGAATGGTTCATTACTACGTTGTTGCCCCATATCAGACAACCACTAATGCGATAGAAGGTTGTATCTCAAGCTAAGGCCTTGGAGATCGCAATGAAGTTGGAAGCTTCACCAATTGGAGAAAGTAATTCTGGGATGATACAGATCCAGAACCAATTGGCTACCTTGACATTAGAATGGTAGGGAATGAAGAACGGGAAGGAGCATAGAGATGAACAAAGACATGAAGTTTGGTGCACAAGATGCAAAGGAGAAGGCCACACTAGAGAACATTGCCCCTTATTTCAAGATTATCTTAACAGTGGTGCATCAAACCCAATAAATATAAATCAGAACCAGGAACCCTGGTGTGAAATTTGTAGAAGTAGAGGACACAGGCCTGAGGATTGCTACCTGATACAAAAATATGTAAAGACACCTAAAAACTTATACTGCAATTTCTGTAATTCAATTGGACATGATCAGTCCAACTGTTGCGCTTATGAACTGATGAATGAAAGAAAGCGAGAAATGGAAGCAATGCGAGGTGCTAGAATGTACCACGCTCAAGAGGAAAATCAGCCAAAGCAAGAGAACACCCACTATGATCAAGGAGGATATAGAGGCCGCGGTGGTGGATATCGCGGGAGAGGAAGAAATACTGGTCAAAATCAAGGAAGAGGATGAGGCCAGGTCATATGTTATAACTGTGGTCAACCAGGTCATGTATCTCGAGATTATTGTAAATAATTTGAGCATGTGATTGAAGACTGCCCCATACATGAGGTAGAAATGCAGAAATGAAGAAGAACAAAAACAACAAATCCTAACATTCAGTTGATCACATCAGAGAATAGACCTATAGGTCAGAGTGTCAACATAGTAACGCGAAGTGGAGTTGATACAGGAAAAGAAAACAACACAGAAGCCTCGACTTCTGGAACAACTGATCCTAGAAAGAACCCTGGAGAAACAATAGGGATTAGAAAAGATCCTGGGAAAACACCTCCGTTGAACTTACAGAAAAATAAGGAAATATTTAAAGAAGCGTGGGACATGTTTAAACAACCACCACCTACTTCACCAAGGATCCTGCTGTGAAGTGAATTACCACAAATAGAAGATATGCCACTAGCATATGATCAGACGCGCACTGCACCAGACACATCCACTTTTGTTGCGCAGTTTCTACATAGCTGCATCAAGTTATTAAAAAACAAAGACACTCTTATGGAATTTGAAAAACTGATAAACTAGTATGAATCATGTAGTAAGAAAGGAATAGCACATGGTGCAGTACACAACATTAGGAGTCCCAAAAGAACCAGCAGGGAAATGCGGTTCACTGCACAAATAGGAGACTACGAGATGGACAAGATCATTATTGATCTCAGAACTGAAGTAAATGTCTTAACCAAGCAGACATGGCAGACGATGGGAAAACCAAAGTTACAGTGGTCACCTATACAGTTAAGAATGGCTAATCAAGGCATAGTTATACCACTGGGAAGGTTAACCAATACCATTGTCAACAATGATGGAGTGTGAAGTTATGCAGACTTTGAAGTAATTGAAATTGTGGATGATAGAAATCCTTATCCAGAACTACTGGGCATCGATTCGGAAATGACGAACTCTACCGTCATTAATTTGAAGAAAATGAAAATGATATTTGAAGTCAACGACATAAGGGTCATCGCACCATTGGATCCTTCGTAGGGGGAGCGATATGTTGAACCTATTCAAGAAGAGTACAGAGCTCAATACCTTGACCTGTATTTATCAAATGACAACAAATGTTGCGGATTATATTGATCCTACTTTAGATGGAACGCTCAACTGGAGCTATGATAGTTCTTGCATCTCAGACTCAGAGGCAGGATTAGAAAACTGGCAACACAGAATGCATGAAGTATCTGCGAAGAGATGCGCAACAATTACAAAGTCACTCTACTGGATTGGAAAGAAGGTAAGTCCAATCCCAACTTATGATGGTACAGCTAACGTCTATACATTTATCAAAGAATACACAGCAGCAATTGCAGATGAACATCGCATCTCAGCAATAGACATGGCACTCAGAGAAACACCTACCAGATGGTGCGCTACACACAAAACGACAATGACAACTTGGGACAAGTGTAGAATAAAAATACAGATTAGATTTGTTGATAAGGTCACACTACCATTTGAAAAATATAACAGCTAGAGGGATCTAGGAGATCATATCACAGCTTGTATACAAGCTTGGAAGGAAAGACCGCAGACAGAATGGGTACATATCTTTGTGCATACGTTGGAGGAGCCTATAAAAAAAAATGGTACCTACAGGAGGAGATGCGAACAGGAACCGTGGATTGGTCCATCCTTACTGCGACCTTCCAAAAATATTTTAGTTTTCAAGATGACCATCTAAAAATACATGACGCGCTGCAACTGATCAAGCAACATCTATTTAGCTCACATCGTAAGGAGGAAAATATAACACTAGAAGAGTTTTTTGACACAAACAATGTACTTGCGAGTCTACAACCATATTGGTCAGAACAGATAGAGCAGGCTTTAGACTGCTACAATAAAGATGAAGAAATTGAAGATAGCGATGAAGAGGACCCGTGAAACATAAAGATCCTAGAATCAAAAGGAATACGTGAGGTAGAAGGCCTCCACTAGAAATTCCAGATATGAGTGGACTAGTTAAAACAAAGAAAGTGAACATCGGCACCCCTGAAGAGCCGAAGTTCGTAGCAATAGGAGACTACTGGGATGATGACACAGTTGCAGAGATTGCAGCTATATGATAGGAATATCAAGAAGTATTCCCAATGAAGTTCACAGAGATGAAAGGTATCCTCGGAGACTTAGGAGTGATGAGAATTCCTCTTAAGCCAGAAGTGAAACCTATTAAACAAAGGCCATATAGACTGAATCCATGCTACAAAGAACGAGTTAAGGCAGAACTTGATAAGATGCTCGATGCGGGAATTATTGACCCAATTGAAGAATCTAAATGGATAAGCTCGATGGTCATCCAAGACAAGAAAATAAAGGGTGAGATTAGAATCTGTGTTGATATCAAAAAGTTGGATGATGCCTCTATGCATGATCCATTTCCTACACCTTTTACTGATGAAGTACTGGATAACGTTGGAGGGAATGAAGCATACTCTTTTACTGATGGATTTTCTGGATACTATCAGATAAAAATTGATCCAGCCGATAGGCACAAAACCACTTTTGCAACAGAATGGGGTTTGTTCCAGTATACAGTGATTCCTTTTGGCTTGAAGAATGCACCATCCCTATTTTCAAGAGTGGTGATCACAGCATTTAAAGAATTCATCCACAAGTTTTTAGAAGTTTACTTTGATGATTGGACCATTTTTGGGTTACTAAAGAACCATGTCGTGAACCTCAGAATGATGCTGGAAAAATGTAGACAGCATCATATTTCATTGAATTTAAAGAAATGTATTTTCTGTGTTCCTTATGGGATTCTACTGGGACATATTGTGTGTAGTAAAGGGTTGATGGTTGATCCAACGAAGATAGCAGTTATTGTAAACTTTCCTACACCAAATTCAGTTAAACAATTGCTCACTACACTAGGGCATACCGGATACTACAAAAAATTCATAAAGGGGTATGCACAAATAACCGCAACAATGGAGAAGCTTTTAAAAAAGGATGCACTGTTCATTTGGAATGAGGACTGTGAGAAAGGATTTGACACATTGAAAGAGAAAATGGTCACTATGCCAATCCTCGTTTTTCCAGACTGGGAAAATCCATTTCACTTACATGTTGATGCATCATATATAGCATTGGGTATTATTCTTGCGCAACCAGGATAAGGAGTAATTGATCATCCCATTGCATTTTTGAGCAAAAATTTATCATCTACTGAGAAGAATTATACCACAACTAAAAGAGAAGGACTTACAATGGTATATGCACTACAAAAATTCAGACATTATTTGCTTGGTGCACACTTCTCAATGTTTACCGACCATTCCGCATTAAAATACATGGTCAACAAGCCAGTGTTAGGGGGGATACTTTGCAGATGGATTCTACTCTTCCAAGAGTATGATTTTGAAATAGTGGTTAAGCCAAGAAGATTAAATTTATGCCTTGATAATCTCTCAAGGATCGAGTCAAGAGAGGAACCTACAAATCTAGAAGAGAATCTGCATAATGCACAAATTTTTGTTATACAGGTTTCCGATGATTACTATTAGGATATCATTGAATTTCTAACTACCGGGTTCGCACCTATTGAATTCACTACGTAGCAAAAGAAGCAACTGATAGTGCGAGCTGCAGACTTCACCATTATCGCAGGACAACTCTACAAGATAGTGTTTGGAACCCATGTCTTTACTTTGTTAGTATATTGTTGTTGGACGCATATGCTTTGTAAGTCGTCCCGTAGTATTTGTTGATCAATAGTTAGTGTTATTGTTGTTGGCGCATATGCTTTGTAAGTTTCCCGTAGTATTGTTGATCCATAGTTTGTAGTGGCCCATGGTTTTGACCCATAGTATTGGTGCCTAGACTTAGTATATAAGTGTGTGTTGAGGCCTATGAAGGCACCGTGAAGCTATTTGTATTGAGATTGCTCAAAGGAGGTTGCCCCCTCGAAGTGGCCTGTGATCAATATAAAAGTGATTCTGAGCTCTGTCATTTCTGCTATTTTGCATATTCTTATTAATTAATTGTTGCAGGTGCTTCACATTTGGTATCAGAGCACTTTCTTGGGCTCGCTGGGTGAAATTTCTGCCAAATTTTTTTTTGCATCTATTGCAGGTTCGGATTTGGGAATAATCCCTATTCACTTAACTCTGGGAAGTACTTGGGCATAAGCCCTAAAAATTCTGTGAGGAGTACCACAGGAACCCCGAAGTAGCTGGCCCATTAAGAGGACCTGCCAGCGAAAATGGCAACGACCCCTACCTGATTGACTAGTTCCCACCCATGAGGTAAACCAAGAGCTGTCGTTTGTGGCAAAGCGGTTATCAGTTTTACCTGAGCCATGGAGTGAGGGGTACTGCCCCAATACGCAAGTCGTCAGACAACATTGGTGGCCGAGTGAAACCCATGAACTGTTAGGAAGCTGCACATACCTAGGGTCCATATCTATTTTCAGCTGAACTGTTGCCGATCACTACTGCGCCATTTCAGATCCAGCCATTCAGATCCATTCTAAAAGTTGTTCCAGATCCAGGCATTTTCAATCCATTCGGCGCCGTTTCAGATCCCTCTATTTCTGCTCGCTTTCGGGCCATTTTCAATCCATTCGGCACTGTTTCAGATCCCTCTATTTTTACTCGCTTCTGGGCCATTGCATATCTATCTATTTCAGATCCCTTCCGAGTCGTAGCCGCTCCATTCTGGAGGAAAAAAAAAATCGATTTTTTAAGTTTTTTCTCCATATCTCGCTTTTTTCACTCTGTTTCCCTTGAAACTTTTGGGGAACCCCTATAATCCCATTCTGCATATTTCATTCCTAAGGACCCTATCCCCAATTCCACTTCCCAAACCCCGAAATCTCACATTTGTCTATTTTTAGGGTTTGCCATAACTTCCTCAGATTTCACCCAATCACCTTCAAATTTTACCACAGAGTTCCTTTCTGAATTCTGCTTCTTTGTCGCCCTCTGCCAAATTTTTCCATTCTTTCACCCTGCTTCTGAAATCCTCATTTTTTTCTTCCCTGTCTATTCAACAGTGTCCAAAACCTAGTCAAACACCAATTACCCTTCAGATTTTTTTCCAAATCCAGATTTTCCTTTACTGAAGCAGTTTCTGTTTTTCTTTTTCTACCCAATCAACCCCCCCAAAAAAAAGAACTCCTGGTTATGGTTGTCACCCACGCAGGAGCAAAAACTATGGAAGAAGCACTTGCAACCATCCAAGCCAAACTCCAGGATCTGGATGAAAAATTTCTCGGCCTCCATCTTGAACATTCAGCTATGAACAACAAATGGCAGTCCGAGTCTTCATCAGACAATGGGATCTCTTCTTCCAGCAATTTCCGTGGTCCAAAGCTTGATTTTCCTCGCTTCAATGGTACTGATCCAACTGGATGGCTCTATCGTGCAGAACAGTATTTCAGTCTGCATAATACTTTTGATGTCAACAAAGTTCCGCTTGCATCCTTTCATTTGGAACAGGAAGCTCTTCAATGGTACCGTTGGTACATCAAGGCTCATGAAGAGCCAAAATGGCCCAACTTTTTCCATCTCCTTTTGCAACGATTTGGTCCTAGTGCTTTTGATGACTTCACAGGAGCCCTCACTAAACTTTTCCAAATTGGCACTGTGAGAGAGTATCAAACCGAATTTGAGAAACTAGCCAACCACACTGAAGGATTGTCTGATGACTTTTACCGGAGTTGTTTTATCAGTGGTCTAAAGGATGCCATCCACTCTGAGGTCAAAATGTTCTGTCCCAACACAATGATGGAAGCCATAGGGTTGGCTAAGTTGGAAGAAGACAATATTGCAACCCAACAACGCTCCAAGCCCACTTTTGTTTCCTTTCGAAATATGGGTTCTCAACGACCACCCATACCGCAGGCTCCTCAACCAACTCCTATCAAGCGTTTGTCTGAAACAGAGATGCAAGCACGTAGAGAAAAGGGGCTTTGCTATAATTGTGATGAGAAATTCACTCGGGGACATAGATGTGTTCAGCAAAATCTCTATCTCTTGGATGTGGATTCTCCGCCTACCTCTGAAATTGGTGACGAAGATCCAGAAATAATGGATGCTCAGGTCGACATTCAGGAACCGCCTATTGACCCTTCGTCTCAGCATTAGAGAGATTTTGAGGTCAAAAAATTGCCTCCCAAGAGATGTACTACAAAAATATGAGATATATTAAAATATTATGAATTGAGGGTTTTATGGGGTAGGTATATATGATAAGTCACCTCCCACAATTTTCTATGCACAATATAAATAACAATGGTTGAGTTACTTTTCAAAATTCACTAGAAATAAAATTAATAAAATAAGTCTACGTTGATGTGACAAAGATTCATTGTAAATTCCCAAAAATTTATTGTCTTTTAGCATTTATTTGTTTTGAACTTGCAAATGAAATTAAATAATAATAAGCATTTTTAAGAGCTATTTTTTTAATTTTATGTTGACTTTTTATATTTAGTACTTTTCTCATGAATTTAATATAATGTAATTTAATTGATAATTTATTTATATGTAAAATGTTAATAATATTATTATAATCCACATTGCATTATTATTATTATTATTTATTAGATCTATTATTATTCTTTATTAGTTTGACATTATGTTATTAAATAGAATGGAGAGAATATATAATTTAAAATTGAAAACATAAAAATGATAATATATTATTTTATAAAAAAATGTGAAAGGGCTTTCTTTATGAATTAAGAGTATTTCACTTGAAAATGACAATAATATTATTTTATGAGAAAGTGTGAAAAGACAAACATTATGAGTACTTTACTTGAAAATGACAATAATATTATTTTATGAAAAGACTATCATTATGAGTACTTTACTTTATGCCTTAAAAGTACTTACACCACTACCTTGGTTAACTATGTGTTTTCATCCACCATACAAAATTTGACAAATAAACATTCTTAACTCATGCAATGCCACCTCAACCAAGGGGGATGATGTCATCTACTAGAATGTGATTGGTTGTTTTTTATAGTACATTTTCTTTGTTTTGAGGCCATTTTTTGACCTCAAAATTTCTCTAATGGATGACTAGCCAGAGATATCTCTCCATGCTTTAGCTTGAATCACCACCCCCCAAACAATGTGGGTCAGGGGTTACTTCAAGAAGCTTCCTTTTACAATACTCATTGATTATGGTAGCACTCATAATTTCATTGGCCCTCAGATCGCCAAACAAGCTGATTGTTTTATCCATCCTTGCTCCAACTTTGAAGTCATGGTTGCCAATGGGGGCACCTTACCTCGCAAAGGGAAGTGTCAAAATGTGTGTATCTCTATGGGAGATTATACCTTGAGCTCTGACATGTTTTCCTTGACCTTAGGCGGATGTGATGTGGTTTTGGGAATTCAATGGCTATGCACACTTGGCCCTATCTTATGGGATTTTGTTGAACTTTGGATGTAGTTTTCCCTCAATGGAAAAAAAAACACATTGACAGGATTACAACCAGGGTCTCTCAGCATCATCAATTCACATCGCATGGAAAAACTCTTCAAGAAGAATTCACATGGTGTCATCACTCAAATCCATTCCATTCAGATACAACCATCAGTGGTCTCCACTACTCCTTTGGATCTACAACAAATTTTGGATCGATATACAAGTGTCTTTGTTGAACCAGTGGGATTACCACCTTTAAGGCCAGAAGACCATCGTATTCAGCTCCTTCCTAGCAGTGTTCCCCCCAACATCAGGCCCTATCGCTACCCATTTCACCAAAAAACAGAGATTGAAATGCTCGTTCGGGACTTATTGAAGCAAGGCATTATTCTCCCAAGCACTAGTTCCTTTTCTTCTCCAGTTCTTCTTGTCCGCAAAAAAGATGGGTCATGGCATCTCTGCATTGACTTCCGAGCACTTAATCACCTCACCATCAAGGATAAGTTTCCAATTCCTGTTGTTGATGAGCTTCTTGATGAGCTTCATGGGGCTCAATTTTTCTCCAAGTTGGATCTTCGTTCTGGGTATCATCAAATTCGGGTTCATGAGGATGATATCCCTAAAACAACTTTCTGCACACATGATGGCCATTATGAGTTTTTGGTCATGCCCTTTGACCTCACTAACGCTCCTTCCACATTCCAGGCCTTAATGAATAAAATATTTCGGTCGTACTTGCGGAAATTTATTCTGGTATTCTTTGATGATATCCTCATCTATAGTAAAACATGGGATGAACATCTCCAGCATCTGGATCTTATCATGCAACTTTTCTCTAACCATCATCTCCACACAAGGGCACATTATCTCAACACAAGGGGTTCACGTGGATCCTGCCAAAATCAATGCCATGAACAATTGGCCGCATCCTCAGACACTCTAGAGCCTTCATGGTTTTTTGAGGTTGACTGGCTACTACCGCAAGTTTGTCAAGGATTATGGGAAGATTGCAGCTCCATTAACTACTCTATTGAAAAAGGATGATTTTACATGGACACATGCTGCTTAGTGTGCATTTGACAATCTGAAACAAGCTATGTGTACTACACCTGTTTTAGATATGCCCGATTTTTCCAAGCCCTTCACTATTGAGAGTGATGCTTGCGGCAATGGACTTGGTGTTGTTCTCCTTCAAGATGAACACCCCATTACGTTCACCAGCAAAGCCATTTTCGGTAAGAATTTAGTTGCCTCTACATATGAGAAGGAAATGATGGCTATTTTGCATACGGTACAGAAGTGGCGACCATACCTATTAGGGAATCATTTCTACATCAAGACTGATCACCAAAGTCTAAAATATTTCTTGGAACAATGTGTCTCCTCCCTAGCACAACAGAAATGGGTTAGCAAACTCATGGGTTATGACTATGAGTTCACTTACAAGAAGGGTAAAGACAATATTGTCGTAGATGCTCTTTCTCGGACATTTGATGCCCAAGGTTCTCTTTCAGCTATTTCTATGCATGTTCCAAATTGGTTGCAATCTGTTCAACAGGGTTATGTCAATGACTCTTCCTTATCTCAAATCATCCAACGCTTGACCAACAACTCTTCTTCTATACCACATTACTCTTGGGATGGTGCTTCTCTGAGATACAAGGGTCGTCTGGTGCTTCCCCAGAGCACAGATCTTCAACAGGCTGTCTTCTATGAACTCCATGCTTCTCCATCGGCAGGGCACTTTGGGTTCCTCAAAATGTATGAACGGGCATGCTTTAACTTGTTTTGGCAGGGCATGAAAAGGACAATTCAATAGATGGTGGCTGAATGTGATACCTGCCAGCGCAATAAGGGTGAAACAACACTCCTTCCAGGATTGCTCGAACCCTTGCCCATACCTACATGGATTTGGACAGATATTTCTATGGATTTCATTGAAGGGCTCCCTACATCTGGCGGGAAGACAATGATTCTCATTGTGGTTGATCGCCTCTCCAAATATAGTCATTTTTGTGCTCTCATCCATCCCTATATAGCCTCCTCCGTCACTCAAATTTTCCTAGACTAGATCTTTCGTCTTCATTTCATCCTTTCTTCCATTGTCTCGGATCGTGATGCGACTTTCACCAGTCATTTTTGGATAGAACTATTTCGCCACACTGGCACCAAACTGAAGATGAGTTCAGGGTATCACCCACAAACAGATGGTCAGACTGAAATTATCAATAAATGCTTGAAAACTTATCTTCGTTTCTTCACCTCTGAAAAACAACATCAGTGGGCAAAGTGGCTCCCTCTCGCTGAATGGTGGTACAATACCTCTTACCGCACTGCCTCTAAAATGACCCCATATGAAACAGTCTATGGTCAGGCACCTCCAGTTCTTCTTCCATACACCCCCAACAGTTCACCAATTCAGGAAGTTGACATGGTCCTTCGAAACTGCGATCAGATTCTTCGCATTTTGCGGGACAATCTTCACATGGCAAGAAATCACATGAAGCAACAAGCTGATCAGCACCGTTCTGAGCGCACTTTTCAAGTAGGCATATGGTTTTTCTTTGTCTCCATCTGTACAAGAAATCCTCCCTGAAACTCAAAGGGTGTCATAAGCTCGCTCCAAAGTTCTATGGGACATATTGGATTCTTCAAGAGATTGGGTCCGTTGCTTATAAATTGGAACTTCCTCCTTCTTCCCGCATTCATCCAATATTTCATGTCTCTTGTTTGAAAAAAGTTCTTGGCACCCACATTAGCGAACAAACTATTTTACCCGAATTGGATAATGAAGGATCCATCCTTTTGGAGCCGGAGGCCATCCTCAATCGGCGCACTCGTCAGCTTCGCTCTCGCTCTATCACAGAGGTATTAATTCAGTGGCATGGCATGCAACCAGAGGATACTACATGGGAACCGCTCCTTCAGATTCAACAACAATTTCCACATCTAAAGCTTTGAGGACAAAGCTTTTTTTAAGGGGGAGAGGATGTTAGGAACCCATGTCCTTACTTTGTTAGTATATTGTTGTTGGATGCATATGCTTTGTAAGTCGTCCCGTAGTATTTGTTGATCAATAGTTTGTGTTATTGTTGTTGGTGCATATGCTTTGTAAGTTTCCCGTAGTATTGTTGATTCATAGTTTGTAGTGGCCCATGGTTTTGACCCATAGTATTGGCGCCTAGACTTAGTATATAAGTGTGTTTTGAGACCTATGAAGGCACCGTGAAGTTATTTGTATTGAGCTTGCTCAAAGGAGGTTGCCCCCTCGAAGTGGCCTTCGATCAATATAAAAGTGATTCTGAGTTCTTTCATTTCTGCTATTTTGCATATTCTTATTAATTAATTGTTGCAGGTGCTTCACAGTTAGGACCTGATGAAGTTCTGCGGAGATGTGTATTAGAATATGAGATGCCATTTATATTAGTTGATGCACATTTAGAAGTTGCAGGAGGTCGTTATGCAGGAAAGGATATTGCACAAGAGATATTGCGTGCAGGGCTATGGTGGCCTACAATTCATAAAGACTCGAAAGAACATTGCCAGAACTACAATTTCTATCAAAGGACATGGAAACCGTCAAGAAGAGATCAAATACCATTGAACCCTTAGCTGACCTTATAGGCATTCAAGAAATGGGAAATTGATTTCGTGGGACCTATTAACCCACCGGGAAAAAGAACTTGTGCGAGGTACATTATTACAACAACCGATTACCTCACCAGATGGGCAGAAGCAAAACCAGTCAAATACTGTAGCGCAGCTACAGCCACACAATTTATTTTTGAGAACATCCTTACATGATTTCGATGCCCAAACATTTTGATGAGTGATCAAGGCACCCATTTTCTAAACATAACTATTGAAGCTTTGACTGAAGAGTTCTACATCCATCATCAACGTAGTATGCCTTATCACCCACAAGAGAATGGCACTGTTGAAGTATTTAATAAAGTATTTGAGAATGTGCTAACCAAGGTATGCAATGTAAACCGCGATGACTGGGACCTGCGCATTCCATCTGTATTATGGGCATACAGAACAACATGCAAGAAATTAACTAGACATACACCTTTCAGATTGGCTTACTGATCCAAGTGGACATCGGTGGCGGCCCACCTCTTCCAACTAGCTCAAAACAGTCTTCTGGCAATTTTGGCAAATTACTATTTTTAGCAGTTTTTCGGGTCCTGAAGTTCCGGAGCCATTTTGAGTCCCTAAACGACATTTTTTGGCGATTTGGGGGACCAAACGGTTGCCGATGACATAAATTTGGTCCCAGTCAAAAGTTGTAAATCTCGGTTAGACCTTTCCAACGGGCTACCGAGCGCCCTAAACGGAGATCGTATGCAAAAGTTATGACCCCGGGAAGTTGACTATTCAACTAACCACCTTGGGGCCGCAAACTTTATGATGGTTCATCTTCTAGGGTTAGGTTTTTGGATGATTGGGATTATTTCCCTCATGCTTATGATAAATAGGCCCTTTCGGCCTCGCTTTATATTCATCTTGGCACGAATGAGCATAGCGGCCACATCTCTTCTCAGAGATAGCTACCACCATTCTAGCTATTGTATTTTACAGTCTGTTCTATTTCCGCTATTTAATAGAATATGTGTTTACTGTATCACTGTGTTATTTGCAACATATCTCTGTATATGATTCTATATATGCTATCTTTTGTTTCGTTCCCACATAAATCCGGATCAGTGGTATCAGAGCGGTCTGCTCTTTGATTGTTTCTCGGTGCATGTCCCCGACGAGGTCAAGATACAGAGAGTTGGGTCTCGAACTACTTTCACTTGGGGAAGACCACTCTCGCCGCCCCAAACGGCCTCCCATGGTGGAAGAAAAGAGAGACGACGGAGCAGTAGATCCTATCAAGTTGTTGCTCGAGGAAGCCCTCGCGCGACAGAGGGACGAGATGATGGATAATTTTGCCCAAATCCTTCAACGCATGCCAACAGCGGCAAATGCACCCTCAACGAGCAGCCATTTCGGAGATACCACTCCCTTCAAGGTACAAGTTAATTTTGATATCCCTTTATTTGAAGGCCAAATCGATGCCGATGCTCTAGAAAATGGTTGAATCTACTAGAAGGGTATTTCTCTGTCCACCGATTTTCCGACAGGGAAAATATCATCTTTGCGCTCTTTAAGGCCGTCCCCCATGTCAAAAATTGGTGGGAAACTTATTGTGAGCAAAACTCATCAGACGAGTCTGGATTGTTTGAATATTCCAATCCCACTTGGGCCTCTTTTATAGACGCCTTCAAGGAACAATATTACCCTGTTGGAAACTATGATGACCAGTACACAAAATGGACCATTCTGCATCAAGAGAGGGACCAATCGGAGTACACCAAAAATTTCATACCTTGCGCACAAAGCTAGGTATCAAGGACTCTGAGCGGCACCTAGTACTGAAATATCGCAGTGGCCTACACCAATACATCCGAACAGAGATGGATTTCCTGGAAATCTCTTCACTCGGATCCGCCTATCGATATGCTGTCAAAATTGAGCAAAAATTTCAGCAAAAGAACAAGCGTGACTTCGGACTTGTGCAGAAGCAGGGCAAGGGAAACTCTGTCCCCTAGAGCACGGGGCAAGAAAAGGACAACCGGCCCCAACCACAGGCGAAGAAGGGTAAAGAAAAGACAAAGAAGGACACCAGGAAGTGGTGCGAGTTCCACAAAAGCCCTTGGCACAACACTGATGATTGTCGCTCAAAACAGTCATTGGTGGCTGAGATCAAAGCTTCAGAATCAGATCCTAGTTCCGATTCTGACTCGGAACCTAATTTCACAGCCGTGCAAAAAGGGAAGCAGATCATTGATGCAGAACCCAGTGCCGTTGTTGCCACCACACAGATTCAGCCAGAGGATCCTGAAGATTCAGAGGCAGAGGAGCGCTTTTTCCACTCACAGATGTGGGTGAAGGGAATTCCCCTACACTTTGTTGTGGACAGCGGCAACCAAAAGAACCTGATCTCAGAAGAAGTCATCAAGAGATTGGAGCTACCAATAACGCCACACCCACAACCATACACCATTGGATGGCTAAGCCAAGGACGAAGGATCCGTGTTAGTCACCAATGTCGCCTACCATATGGCATCAAGCCCTTCAAAGATGAGGTATTGTGTAATGTGGCCCCACTTGAAGTATGCGATGTTCTTTTAGGACAACCATATATGTGGAAGCGTCATGCTGTATATGAATCACGACCTCGCAGTGTCATTGTCACTTTGGGAGGACAACTCTATCGGATACCAGAGATAGTTGCACCTACCCCAAACGAGCAGGGAAGGAAGATAATCTCCCACACTGGGAAATTTTCCCTATTCGCAATTGCCACTAAAGGTGAACATCAGATCGCGGAGACATCCACAACCTCTGCAGATTATCCTTCTACTCAGCAGAAACAAGAAAAACACAAAGTTAGTGCAGCATCGCCTATTCGGGTACCTCTACAGTGCAAGGCCACGCATTCAAGGTGCTCCTCCAAAAAGAAACCATCCACACCGGTGCATACCAAGGATACCACAACAACCAAAACTGTTGAACAGCTCCAGCGCATCCATCAACAACAATTACAACCATCTGAAGATGTCAAAGTAAGGCAACCTTTCCACTTCAGCAAATGTCGCACCAAGAGCTCAATTCGACACACAGCTCGACATATGATAAGGGATTTAACGCAATGGAGACCATTGCTTCCTAAGGAGGGAGGATTGATCCAGGTGGATATCGGTGGCGACCCACCTCTTCCAACTGGCTCAAAATAGTCTTCTGGCAATTTTGGCAAATTACTATTTTTAGCAGTTTTTCGGGTCCTGAACTTCCGGAGTCATTTTGAGTCCCTAAACGACATTTTTTGGCGATTTGGGGGACCAAATGGTTGTCGACGGCATACATTTGGGCCTAGTTGAAGGTTGTAAATCTCGGTTAGACCTTTCCAACGGGCTACCGAGTGCCCTAAACGGAGATCGTATGCAAACGTTATGACCCCGGGAAGTTGACTATTCAACTAACCACCTTGGGGCCGCAAACTTTATGACGGTTCATCTTCTAGGGTTAGGTTTTTGGATGATTGGGATTCTTTCCCTCATGCTTATGATAAATAGGCCCTTTCGGCCTCTCTTTGTATTCATCTTGGCACGAATGAGCATAGCGGCCACATCTCTTCTCAGAGATAGCTACCACCATTCTAGCTATTGTATTTTACAGTCTGTTCTATTTCCGCTATTTAATAGAATATGTGTTTACTGTATCACTGTGTTATTTGCAATATATCTCTGTATATGATTCTGTATATGCTATCTTTTGTTTCGTTCCCACATAAATCCGGATCACTTACGGATAAGAAGCAATAATGCCAAGGGAATACATTATACCCAGCTTGAGAATAGCTACATTTACAGGGATGGCAGATCGCGCATCACTAGAAGAAAGGTTGTTACACTTTGTTGGATTGGAAGAAGAGTGCTTCATCATGGCGTTCCGCCAGCAAGTGCAGAAAGAACGAGAAAAAGCATGGCATGATTGCCACATCAAGAATAAGTCTTTTCAGGTAGGTGATCTATTCCTACTATATGATAGTAAATTCATGAAGTTTCCTGGAAAATTTAAAATGCATTGGCTTGGACAATATACTGTAATAGATGTTACTAACGGTGGTGCAGTCCAGTTAGCTACTTTAGTCGGTGATACACTACCCAATTTGATAAATGGAAGCAGACTAAAGCTTTACCGCGATAGTTCTGCCTTGCAGCCTTCGGTATGACCGTAAAGAAGGAAACGTTTCTAGGTGTCAAATATAGTCGAAATTGGGCACTAGAAACTGTGGAAAAATATGTACATAGACTAATAGAGATAGATCTATACAGCACACTGCATTGAAAAAAGAAAAGAAAAGAAAAGAAACAATGCACTGTTGCGACATTCAAAAAGCAGCAACTAGAAAGAAAATAAATTATATACCGCGAAAACACTGCGCAGAACCAAAGAATGGCTACCGCGCAGTTCGCCGCAAGAATCTATAAAATAGACGTTATAGTGTCGGTTGGGAATATACCTGTTATACAGTAGCTTCCGACCAACCGCTCGAGCATTTAAAGCACAGATACCCATTCTAAGCACAATTTTGAAAGACAAGACAACAAAAGCAACCGGATTTGGCCAACAGATACCACCATTAAATGCATATCTAGTTGTTCAAGGGCACGAAGGATGGTCTGCCGCACCTATAAATAACATTGCATATCGTCTCACGGGCATATTAAACACTTAGAATTTTCTACAAAAACTTCTGTCTGAGATATTTTTCGTAAGCCGTCTACAACCATTGAAAGTGTTTGCATTTATAAGAAATTTTCAATTGAAGAAGAGTTCACAATTGAAGACACTGTGAGGTTGTTCCAACACAGAGGAATTGAAGAATTAATGAGAACCCCAAACAAGAAAATCATTAAAGAATCAGAAAAAAATCCAAGGAGATCACTAAGACACGACCCCTCAATGCAAGACAAAGGGAAAAATACAGCAACGCTGAGATCAAAACTACTGCAAACAAGTTCGGTAGGGCCAAAAAATCCCCTTGCTAATAAAGAGATACCATTAACTATGACTCCAGACTACATCTCGCCGCGTGTAGTGGATGCGCCGGCCATTAAACTGCTGAAGAGCCCAAAGTATCAGATACCACTCTCACCAATATCGAAGCATGTTGAGGTGGAAAAAAATATGTTAGGAAATATTCCAGAATGAAAATGGGAGGACTATGATCTGCTAGAAATGCAGAAGGAGAATCCAACTGAACCAAAGTTCCTAGAGTTCCATCCCGACTGTAGCTAGGGTTTTACCCCTAGCTTGTGCAAATGAGCACCTACTAAGGAGAATGGACTCCTTAGTAGCAGTTCAGTATATTAAACTAATTAAGCTAAAACAAAAATTAACAAACTACTTTAAACGTTGCATGAGACATAAAGGAAAGATGTAAAAAATGGTTTTATATTAATGTTACCTTGAGTGTCAAGGTTGATGAAGCCCTTTGCAGTGTCCAAGAGGATGCTCCAAGCTTTAGAATGCTCCTTTCTCCTTCTCCAATGTTGGGGATGGGCCAAAGGTGGCTCTCAAGGTGAAAATAGTTCAAAAGGTGAACTAGGGTTTCGAGAGAGATTTTGGCAGAGTAAGGGTGCTTGTGATTGTGGATATGGAATAAGGGATCTCCATCACCTATTTATAATTTTTTGGTGGTGGAGTGCTGACCCATGGTTTTAGGAAACACATGGTTTTAGGCAGCTGTATAGGGTTTTTTCCTCCTTTTCCTCATTATTTTATATTTTTTATTCCCTTTTTAGGGGATTTTTGCTATTTTTGGAGGAAAAGGGGGTTTTTTAGCCTTTTTTAGGCTATTTTGAGGGTTTTGTGGCCTTTTGGAGGCATTTTAGGCCTTTTGGAGGCTTTTTAGAGGGATTTTTTGGGATTTTTAATGGAAATATGGTAGGAAAATGGACAAATGAGCCATATAATGTGGTAAATGAGCTAGTGAGCACTTTTTGGGTGTTAACAGATTGCCCCCTGATGTGCGAGGTCAGGAGCTCATCGTATGGCCGATGGACATCATGAGTCATGAATGGTTTTCCTGGGATGTGGAGAGAAGAGAAGAAACAAACTGGAGCCCGGAACAACGATCCCGAACAACTGCAAGAACTAAAAGTACATAACCTCAATAATGGATGAGGAATCATCTGATCATATGGACGAGGCGGGCATTCCCATGCTCGTATCAGGATATAACATAACAATAACAATGGGGTCCAAAAATGGGGACCTGAAAAATACATGACCTCAATAAACTGCATGAGGAATAATCTCAATATATGGACGAGGCGGGCATACCCATGCTCGTATCAAGATACATAAACATAACTGTGAGGCCCGAAAAAAGGGGGACCTGTAAGATACATAGATAACCACTGTGTACATCATAAGTGTCCAGAGGGGACACAAAATCTGGGACATACTGCTAGGCGGACCATGTGTAAGCTGAAGAACTGGTGCACTGGAATATTAACAGTGCTGCTGACTGGGGTACCAGAGGAACTGATGAGCTGCTGGATCATAGTGACAGGTAGCTTTGACCTCAATGGTACACTGAACTGGTATAAACCTGGGTACTCAAGGAAGCATATAGCTGGATGGCTTCCGAATACAATCGCCAACGCAGCCCGGACATCCACAGGAACATAGAACTGGGCGTTCCGAAGTGACTCACCAATGTGCTAGAGTCGGGGGAAATCCGGGGTCTTCGACTAAAAACTGATGGGATATAATCCTACGCGATCCTCAACGATGCGATCAAGGTGCTGAAGTCGAGCATGTGAGGAACAACCACTCGGAGAGGCAATGATGACTCCTCTCAGAATGATCTGTAGGCACTTACCACAGATGGTGATAAGTCCAAGGCGTAGGGACCTCTGGGCCTATCCTCTGGAATAGAGGAGCTGTCGTCGACAGAGGGAGACCTGCCCCTATCAAGGCAATGATGTTTCCTTGACAGGAGCGCGAGGTAAACAACCGAAATGTGATAATACTGATGGCAGGACTGATAAACTGTGGAGGGACAACTGGGCAAGTAGAGTGGGTGGACTCAAACTTCCTTTGTTCAGAGTATGATAATGGGAATGATCTGGAAGCATATGAAACTGACTGAGGGGAAAGGAATCATAGCTGTAATGGATCTGGGAGGATAACTGGCTAAGGGAGACTCAAGCTGGTATACAATGGCAGGAGACTGCAGAATACTCTGAACAAAGGCGACCTGATTGAGGGTGCTGCCGAGATGATCGATCATAGTGCCAGGAGGCACGGGAGGAGACTTCTTCATGGGTTAATGAACTAGAAGAAGTGTGTGTAAAATGGTACTGTCGTGTGGATTTTACGAGCCCAGGACAGTTCATGCTCGTGGTTGCTTTCAATTTTAAGGAGTCTGAAAGCGATAAGACGACTCTGAAGTGATGGAATGGTACTGTCGTGTGGATTTTACGAGCCCAGGACAGTTCACGCTCGTGGTTGCTTTCAATTTTAGAGAGTCTGAAAGCAAGTAAGAAGACTCCAGGGGGTTGCTTTTTCGTAGATTTAGTCTCCAAGGCCCAAAGAAGCATAAAAGGATGCAATGAAGAACTCTTCTAGCCGGTGTGACTAGAGTATTCCTTTTTCGTAATTAGTCTACCAGGTCCGGAAAAGGGGTAAACTTATACCAGATAGACGCCCTTTCAGGTACTTTAACGAGCATGAAAGGAAGCAAGATTGCTCGGCGATCTTTTCATTCTTTTAGGAGTCAGAAAAGAGCTTAACGGAAACTCCCTAAGTGCCTTTTTCGTAAAGGACTTGTCCGGCCCGAAAAAGGGATAAAATTATACCGAACAAAAGAAATGGCCAGGCAAGGAGGAAGTGTTCAATCAAGGTTTAGTAATGATGACCAAGAACGAGGGTAGGTGGGAACACTGATGGACCTCCTTGTGGGGTGGATGAAATGGTGGCAAAATAACGAAACATTTGCAGTATGACAGGAGTGAATGGCTCATGTAAAAAAGTAGAACAATCCGATAGCAGCCGATGTGGCACGCAAACCGAGGCAGCAAGGTGTCGGGACACAATGTTGAAATTGTACCAAGTGAGAGCGAGAAATGATCTCAAGCATCATCACGAGCTCGGAAAAATGAATCCGGCGATATAAAGGATGTCAAAAACGGGGAACGGCCGATGTGGCACGCAAACCGAGGTGACAAGGGCATTTTGGAAAAATACCCAAAAGATCGGGGGGTGAGAGTGAGAAATGATCTCAAGCATCATCACCAGCTCGGAAAAATGAATCTGATGATATAAAACATGTGAAAAACGGAGAACGGCCGATGTGGCACGCAAACCGAGGTGACTAGTGGCGTCTGAAAAAGGGGTAAAAAATGACAGGGTAAAAATAATGCAACAAGGTGACCATCATGACGGTCGCGTCGTGCTGATTCCAATGGTGGAAACGGTTTGGAAAAACAAAAACAAAAAAGAAAGTACTGTACAACGCAGACCAATGAGGTCGCGGGTTTCTTTCTATGGGTAAAAACGCTTAAGATACAACCCATTACGAGGGTTGCGCAAAGGACGGCCTTCAGAGTCAGCTAAGATGTATGCCCCCTTGCCGAGGCAGGTCCGCACGACGTAAGGGACTTGCCACATGGATTCGAACTTCCCTTTACCGGTTTTGTCATGGGCTTGGTCGTAGGCGAGGACTAGGTCCCCTGCGCGGAAAGTTCGAGGGTGAACATGTTTATCATAGTCGGCTTTGGAGCGGTTTTTGGCAGCTTCGATGTTCTGGAGAGTGGCCCGATGGTCTTCATCGGCTTGTTCGAGGTGCAGCAGACGCTGCTCGAGGGGGGTGCTGTCAGGGAGAAGCTCAACGGCGATCTGTAAGGCAGGGATCTGACACTCGATGGGGAGAACAGACTCTATACCGTGAACTAAATGAAATGGTGTAAAACCAGTGGCGGTCTTAGTGGAGGTGCGATAAGCCCACAAAGCAGGGAACAACATGTGGTGCCAATTGGACTTATGCTTGTCAACTGTTCGTTGGAGGATGGTTTTAAGGATTTTGTTGATGGCCTCTACTTGGCCGTTCCCTTGGGGGTAATAAGCAGAGGAAAATTGGTGCTCATATTTAAGGAGGGTGGATAACTCACGCCAGACGGCATCTTCGAAGTGTGAACCATGGTCAGAGACTAACTGCTTAGGAACCCCGAATCGAGCGATGACATGGTTAAAAAAGAAGCGGGCAGCAGTGTCAGCGATACAATTGAAGGTAGGCATGGCTTCCGCCCATTTGGTAAAGTAATCAACAGCGACAACAATATATTTGTGGCCGTTGGCAGACTGGGGTCTACATTCCATGAAGTCGATGGCCCACTTACAAAAGGGACCAACGGTGACGACTGGGTGTAACGGAGCAGGAGGTGTCCAGGCCTTAGGGGCAAAAAGTTGGCAGTTATGGCAGTGTTTGACCGCAGTGATGCAGTCAGTGAAAAGTGTGGGCCAGAAGTATCCGGCGCGGACGACCTTTTGGGCGGTGGCCATCCCTAAGAAATGGCCTCCGCAGGCGCCGCTATGACAGTCATTAAGGACGTGTTTAGCTTCCTCATGGGTAAGGCAACGACGAAGGATTGTGTCAACCCCGCGCCGGTAGAGGACATCGCCTAAGAGGAGATATCGAGAGGCCTGGTGGCGGATGTGACGGCGTCCATTTCGTGTAACTTTGGGTCTGAACTTCTGCGTGCGTAGGTATAATACGATATCACCGTACCAAGGGTCATCGGACGAGATAGTGAACAGGTGATTGTCGGGTAACTCATCGGAGATGGGTTTGGCCGGGAGAAGGGAAGGGAGGTCAGTAATGAGTTGGGCAAGCGCGAGGGCTTTAGTGCTCTTAGGTGTTTTGAAGGTAAGGTCATATTCTTGGAGGATAATGACCCATTTGGCAACACGACCTTGGAGTAGCCGCCGGTTTAGAAGATATACCATGGGGTTAGAGTCGGCGACGACTGTGGTATGACTCATTAAGATGTAGTGTCGCAATTTTTGAACAGAAAAGACCACTGCTAGGGCAAGCTTCTCCTCATATGGGTAACGTAGTGGTGGACCAGACAAAGTCTGGCTAACGTAGTAAATGACGTGCTCCTGGTGAGAAGCATCTTCTTGAACTAAGACTCCAGATACGGCATGCTCGGAGGCTGATACGTAAAGGATGAAGTCTTGAGTGAAATCCGGAGGGGAAATCAGAGGGGCTTGTGTGAGGACCTTCTTGGGGGCCTCGAATGCAGCTTCAGCTTGCGCATCCCAGACGAAGGGTACATGGGTGCGGAGCAGGCGCAAGAAACCGTGAACCGTGGTGGCGTAATCAGGAACGAAGCGTCGAAGGAAGTTAGATCGCCCCTGCAGACTTTGGAGCTGCCGGAGCGTGCGAGGAGGGGGAAGGTCTAAAATAGCTTGGACCTTGAGAGGGTCAACAGTAATTCCTTTCTGGGAAACAATGAAACCCAACAATCGGCCTGCCGGTACGCAAAAGACACACTTGTGGGGGTTCAAGCGAATTTGGTATTTGCGACAACGCAGAAAAACATGCCGAAGGTCGTCAAGGTGGTCTGATCGTTTCCGGGAACGAGCTGTGAGGTCATCAAGGTAGACTAACAAGATATGGACCAAGTCGTGGAAGCAATAAGTCATGGCCCGCTGGAAAGTGGCACCAGCATTTTTGAGGCCGAAAGGCATGACACGATAGGCAAAGGTGCCCCATGGGGTAGTAAAGGCAGTTTTGTACTGGTCTTCCTTACGGATCTGAATCTGATTATATCCGGAAAAACCGTCCATGAAGGAGAGGACCTCATGCCCCGCACATGCATCTATGAGTTGATCGATGAATGGCGTGGGGAAGTTGTCCTTGGGACAAGCATGGTTTAAGTCACGGAAGTCAGTGCATACGCGGATGGTGCCTTGCTTTTTGTTAACTGGAACGGGGTTTGAAACCCAAGTGGTATAGGCAATAGGATAAATGAATCCTGCCTTACGCAGCTTCTCAATCTCGGCTTTGACAGCTGGGAGCTTTGAGGGATGAATGGGGCGCTGTTTCTGACGAACGGGGGGTACATCAGGCCATGTGTCAATGTGGTGCTCTATAATTGTGGGGTAAAGACCAGGCATTTCGGTATAGGACCAGGCAAAGACATCACGGAATTCTTTGAAAAGGTTCATGTAGTCCTCAATCTCTTGTTTACTGCAGAATGCTCCTAAAGTAATAAGTTCAGGGGCACGACCTGGAGCAGCAATATCAACTTGGATGACAGGTGAGATGTTGGCCATGTTGCCCTCCTCGAAGGCATCAGGAGCAGGAATAGGGTCCTTGAACCAGTCAACCTTAGTGGGGAGGAAGTCTTTGGATTCAACTGCGTATTGGGTAGCGGTGCTAGAGAAGGATTCTTCAGGGATGAAATAGGAACGGTGGTGCATGTCATCCCAGGGATAATCCGGGGCAGTTAGGGCCTCAAGAATCTCCTCATCGGTACGGAAAGTCTGCGTCGTCAAATCGGTTGACGAGGGGGTAGTGGTTGAAGTAGTGGTGGAAGAGATCATATAGATGATATTAACCTCTTCGGAAGGGGGAGAGACCGGCGGGTAAATCTCCTCAATGGTAGGTGGGGCCGTCTCAAGATCCAGATTGTTCATCTCATAGAGAGCCGCTCTGTAATCCGGGAGATCGGGACAGTGATGTGAATAGTGCCCGTAAATACCGCAGATGGCGCAGGAGTGGTTGGTACGTAGGGACTTATCTTTAGGCTTAGGAGTGGGGTTTAGTTCGACAGTTGGGATGTTGGGGTCATCATCGAGCATTTGCATGTGCTTCTGCAATGCGGGTAACTGTGGGCATTGGTGGGTCGCATGGCCCAACTCGTCACACAGCGAGCATTTGGGAGGAGCACGAAACACTGGAGGGTTTTTTACTGTCTTTAGAGGTGGTACAACAGTGTAAGGTTGTGGACCTCTGCCCCCAGTGGGTGGGGGAGGAGGAGGTGGTGTCGTGGAGGACGAAGGGGTAGAGACACTGGGAGGTGGCTGAGTGGTAGTAGCCATGGGTTGCACCGGTTGGAGGACGACATCTGGTGTCGGCGGGCGAACGGGAGGCGAAAGATACCAAATAGGTAATCCCAAGGTTAACCCAGGGAGGCTAAGGGTAGCCATGACCGGGGCGCTTACTACTCCTGCTGGAGGAACTAGGAAGGGGATCGTATGGATCGGTGTAACACCAATGTGGCTAGGTACCAATGGTGGTTTAGGCAACAAGGATGGTTGATTGTTAGGTGGTAGGATGTCATGGGACAAGGTACATAAGTCAGACATTTCGGGCGTAGATGACGGCGGAGGAATGGAATGAAAGGTGGAAGTCATCGGCGCGTCTGAGTAGACTCCAGGACCCGTAGAGGAAACAAACGAGGTGGTGGCAGGAGAAACAGGTTGTTCAACCATGGGGAGAACATTTTCCGGTGCCGCCGGAGCACTGGGATCATAGTAGGTGAGCTGGTCAATCTTAACCACGCGTCCTTCATGGGGGAACATCATGGTGCGAAAGACAGAAGAGGCAACCGCCCGCATGGCATACATGTAGCTGCGGCCAAGTAGAAGGTTGTAATCCAATTGGGCATTGATTACCTCTATATCAATAAGGACTGTTTTACCACCTAACTGGACGGGAACGTTGGGTAGAAGGCCTTGGGGCTGGGCCGAACGACCGTCGTAGGCGCATAACGCAGTGGTGGACTGCTGGAGAGGAGGGGATCCTAGCTTCTGCCATACAAAGGTAGACATAATGCATGTGGAGGCACCCTCATCGATGATGCACCGATGGATAACAAGATTCCTAACGGAGACAGTAACTTGGAAGGCTAAGCTGGAAGGTAGGCGTGGTTCGGACTGGTCTAAATCAAATGCCATCAAATGCGAATCATTTGGGTCGATGCCCCCAATGGCGGAGAGTAAGGTCTTGCGCTGGGAAGGGCAGTTCTTCAAGACCTCTAACGCAGACATGGCTGCGGGAGACTGGGCTAGGTCGTCTACGATGTTGTAGTTTGACGCAGCGCGCGCAGTAGGGTTATTGTTGATTCGGCGAAGTGGGAAACGAGGTGCTTTCGCAGCGCCGTCTATGGGAGGCGGAGGTATACGTAACGCCTGATCGGTGGGATGGGCGTTAGTAGGTTTATCCGTGGGAGTGGCTTCAGAGGTGGAGCCGTATTGGTTCCGACGGGTCTGGAGGTTGACATCAGCAGATGACATCATCAGTAAGTGGTGGGTACCTGAGTCAAACATGGGTTGATCAGGAGCAGCGTAGGTGATCTGTTGTTGTTGGGGTTGCACGTTAGCTTGAGGGGCCAACGGCTGAGTCTTCACCACGCCTTGGGTTGGTAAGGGGTTTTGCAGCACCAAAGGGGGTTGCTGAGGTTGGGGGGGGTTGGGCGGCGCTTGGGGGGCCGCATGCCCTTGGCGATGGGCCTCGTCAACCCAGAGCTGCCGAGCTCGCTCCAAGTGTGGGCAAGCATGTGTGTAATGTCCATAGACCCCGCAAATAGAACAAGGGTGGTTTGTTCGCAGATTGGGGTTTTTGGCCTGCTTGGGCGGGCGATCAGGATTTTGATTAGCGGGGGCCGCGTTGTTATTGTCAGGGGGATTAGCCGGTTGACCAGCTTGGTCTGCAGGTTGGTTGTTTCCCCGATTATGGCCCTTGCCGCGGTTCTGTTGGCCCTGGTTACGTTGGTTGTTCTGGTTTTGCTGCGGGTTCTGTTGGGCGTAAACTTGCCCTTGGGCAGCAGGTGGATTCTGAGGTTGCGCAGGTGCTGGAGCAGGCTGCGGAGGATGATATGCAGGTTGAGGCTGAGCAGGTGCAGCAACTTGAGGGGGTTGCTGATAGGACTGCGGAGCAGGTTGTGGATGTGCCGTAGGGGCTGCCTGTGGCGGATAATAAGCAGGTTGGGCTTGTGGAGGCGCAGGAGCGGGGGCAGCCTGCTGATGGTAGTAAGGCTGAGGGGCGACTGGAGGAGCATAAGCAGGAGTCACATACCCGAAGCACTGGGGTGGACATGAGGGTCCATGGGAATGGTGATGTGTCATGGGAGCATATGAGTTGGTTGCTCCAGACTGGGAGGTAGCCCGCGACAGGTCGGGGCCAGGGGTAGGACGTGCTATAGAAAATGGTTGGGGATGCGAAGAAACACGGCCAATGATACCAAGGTCGAGGCCAGGGAAGAAAAGGTGGCGTGGGTCCCATGAGGCTGCTCAATATACCACTTGGCTGCAGAGCCAATGAAAGTGCGCTGTAAGAGACGGAGGCGAACAGAGTCGTCCACTATGGAGTTAGAGGAACACCATAGGTGGAAAGACATGATGTGGTTTTGTGGGTCCTCACCGGCCTTGCCCTCGAACTTAGGGATGTCCGAGGGTAGTTTGGTAGGAATATGAGGCCATGTAGGGTCGTGTCGAATGGGATCGTTGGTCAATCTGGCCAGGTCAGGTAGGTTGAGGCTAGCCATGAATGGCAAACTGGAAGAAGGCTGCGACATAGTAGTGCTATGGACCAAGTTGGGGCCAGTGCCCCCAAGTGGAGGGGCAAGATTTAGGGTGGTGCCCCCAAGTGGGGGAACTGAGGTAGTGAAGGATGGTCCAGCACCACCATTGGTAGTGTGAGCCACTGATGTAGTGGGGATAGGTATTCCCGCTGCGGGAATAGGTACCGTGAGGGGTACAGTAGATGGGTTCCCCATGGAGGGCATACCCAAAACAGGTGTAGTAACTGGTGTAGTGGTGGATGTGCCACCAATGGTCCCTATGACAAATGGGGTGGAAGTCGTACCAGCCATGGGGCTAGTAGGGGCAGTATAAATAGGGTTCTCAGACTCTTCGTCAGAATCAGAGGTAAAGTACGGGGCGTCACTATCTGGTGACGGAGTCCTACGTCGCTGACGAGTGGAGTCAAGTGACAAGGCTCTAGATCTGTGATGAGTGGTATCAACGGACAATGATCGGAATCTACGACGAGTGGTGTCAAGAGAACCGTGCTGTGGGGGCTCGCCCCTGAGGCGCCGAGAATGTCTCGGGGACTCAATGGTGACGGATGGTGTCAAATCTCTGTGGGTTGAGGTGAGTATAAAAACAGCTCAAAAATCCTAGTGCAACCGTGCGTGCAGAAGGAGAGCTAAAAAACAAGGCACTCAGGCCAACAACCAACTCAAAACACCCACTGCAACAGCTGTGCTACAATAGGTGGAGTAACAACAAAGATGGTCAGAATACCAACAAGCAGCAGGTTTCCTAGAAAAGAAAAATGGTGGACGCACTAGACCAAAGGGAGGTAAAGGAGCATGCAAACACCTAGCTAAAAGTATTCTGACTCAACTAAACATATCCTCTGCAAGGTGATGAAATCCAAGTCAGACAATATGAGTAGGAAAGCCAAGTGGCTATGATATCCCCCTACCGGGAGGGATACCGGGTAGTCAATCCTAGAAGAATGGCAACTAAGATACCCCGTTCATGACACGTCCAGAAAGGTGAATCTGCCGTTTAGTTCGTTGACCGCAATACCCCTATACAGGGATATCCCGCGAACCGCGAAAGGTAGCCCTTCGGTTACTGAATGGAGTGCGGTATTCCACTCAGGCCTCCGGAACCAGTCTCCCGACTTCAACCCTCCTAAGGGAGAGGCCCTCTGATAAACTGGTCGTGACCGTGCCAAAAAGTACTAGGGGATTTTGGTTCCCTATTTGGACAACAACTATGTCTCAATTTAAATAACCAAGGGGTGTTATTGGAAGCCTATCCCCCTGATCCTACCTAACTACAATGATTCTTTTGTGTTCCCCAATTGGGGTTAGAATGTTGGTTTAGTTAGGTACTTTTTAAGGCTCACTTGATTTTATGTGACAGAGTGTGTGCTTGTGAGGTGTTGAACCCAAAAATAGAAGTGCCACAAGGGGGGGCAACTTCCAATCTATCAATAATATGGAAATTGAAAGTTTAACTTGCAAAATTTTCTGAAATAAAAATACTGAAATTTTAAAAAGATTCTGTAAAAGGAACAGAAATTATGTTGCAGAAAGGCTGTAAGGAAGTGGGCTGCAGGTGGGACAGAGGGCTGTTCAAATGCAGAAAATATTGCAGCAAGAGGGGCTGGGCTCAAAACAGGAAAAGAGCAGAAATCAGACCGCGGGTCTGTGGCGGATCAGAACAGGCCGACCGCGGGTTTGAGGGAAACAGCGGCGGTTAGGTCGCGGCTATCGGGCCAACAGAGGCAGTCGGGACGCAGGAAACAGGGGAAAAGACACAGTCGGGTCGCGGCTATCGGGCCAACAATGGCAGTCGGGACGCAGGAAAAATGGAAAAAGACACAGTCGGGTCGCGGCAAAAGGGCTAACAGGCGCAGTCGGGATGCACGAAAGGGGCAGAAAGCCGCAGTCGGGACGCGTGAAAAAGGCCGACAGGCGCAGTCAGATCGCGGCAAACAGGCTGATTAGCCACGGTCGGATCGCAGGTAACAGACTTGAATCCGCCGGCGGAGCGTCGGAAGCAGTCTGAGAGCCACGGCCGGATCGCGGGTAAAGGTCTGAAAGGCGCGGTCGGGACGCGACTG